>JAFBJS010054977.1:65015-155545 GCA_016785265.1 Paraplagusia blochii | reverse complement strand
TGAGGGAGGCTGAAAAACAATCCTGACAGAAACCACACGAATCATGTTCACACCTAAAGTCTGTACAAGAACTGAGAGGGTGAGAAATCTCTGGTTACACCTGCTCAGTCTTGAAATTCAATCAGTGCCGGTTGTTGTTCTGTCAAATCTGTGAAACCAGTTGAGGGCCAGGAATTTTAAGACAAATTATGTTTTTTGTTCTTTTGCAAATAATTTTCCGGGCTGTCCCTGCGGCCCAGTGTTTGGGTACCACTGGGCCAGGGGACCAGTTCTGGTCCCCTGGGTGAATTGTGGGTGAATTGGTGCCGGGCCGCAGAGAAATAATGTTTCCTTTTTGCCCTACATGGCTATTACTTTCACTTGATCCATACTCATATCAACAAAAGAGCTGAACAATAGAATGGCTAGGATTCCATCATCAATAATTTAACTATATTTGATTAGGAAATATTTTCTTAGTGAAGACAACAACAATAAACTCAAAATGACGCAGAGTCATTGATACAAGATTCTAACTTTTTATACCGGTCTGGTAGCAGAAAGTCACATAATGGGTGAACTTGGGAAACCCTTTTTGTGCCCATGCACAGTTAATTCAGGTAGGAAGACTTCAGGTAGAAAAAAATTTCAGAACACCAGAAACAAACTTTTAATAAGGGGGTTTTATCTGCCACAACTTAACGACTGGTTCATGAAAATAGTACGAGGCATTTCACCGGTCCATGGCGCAAAAAAAAAAAATTGGGAACACTGCTGTAGACCACAGGTGATAAACTGTTCCTCAAAGGCACAGTTTATAGGGTTTGGTTTCAGGGCCCATGGTCTTCAGACTCAGTTTCTTTATTAAAAGAGCCAAATCAGATGTGCTGCTAATTGAAACAAAAACCTGCAGCCACACAGGCCCTTTGTGGATCCAGTTTGACACCCCTGTACTAGACTAACAGCCGACAACAGTCTGTCTCTAAACCTCTCTCCTTAAGTCCACAGAGACGGACACAGGAAATGATCTGCTCTTTCTAAAGTTGTCAACATCAGGCCCCACATCAGCCTTCTTTATCCAATGGGGAAACAATCTAACTAGTAGGGCTGGGTTAAAAAAATCGGTTAAGCGATATTAATCGATTTTTTTGTTAATAGGATGATACCGATTCATAAATCCAAAAATCTATCTTTTTTTCCTTCTTTTCCCAACAACTTTACGTGAACTAATGCACCACAGGTGATTACGTAGTTACGTGGTTACGCCCGATTTAACACACTCGCAAAACAAATGTAAAAACAACATGGCACTAAAATCTAAAACCAGTCTGTCTTGTAATTTTGGGTCAAGTTATGTTAAATAAAAAATGCATGATGGATTAATATGACTGCCTTGAGGAAATTTGTGATGGAAACAAATGTAAAAAAAATAATTTTTTGTTAGCAAATGGATTAAGTTTCAATTTTAGCTTTAATTCTTCTGAGAATAACGTCGGTACCAAACTATAATTGATATGACAAAAACTGAATCGAAAACCGAAGCGAATCGTGAATTGAATCGAATCGAACCCTTGTGAATCGAATCGAATCTATTTAGAAAATTTGAATCAATACCCAGCCCTACTAACTAGTGTTAGACTCCCATGGAAGCTGGACAAGGTATAATACATTCTACATCTACAGGAAGGTTTGAGAAGAGACCCTGATGAGTGTGATCTGTTTTAACAGCTACTCATGAACTAACTAGTCACAGAGTTGGTCAGGTCATAGTTAATGTAATTAGAATGAATAGATCTGAACTTTGCCTTGAGAACAGAACAGAGACATCACTTCCTGGTGATGCATTTTTCATTTGCTCTAATAATTCTGTCATTCATCCTGCAGTACCTTAAACTTTTTTTTTTTTTTTAATATCTTCACTGTGTTCGGGCTGTTTGCGGTATAATTAGTTTTTCTTGTGTTCACACTGACACAGGTTCTGGCATCAGACACACCCTTCAGTGAACAAAGGTTCTTCTGCTGTGCCGACCCAAACAGCAAAGATTTTTTGGAAATTAAAAGTTAAGATTCCCTCAACAAAAAAGACGATACAGGAAGTGAAAGTCTTTAGAAAACAAAGGTAACTGTTCATCGACCGGTGGCTGCTCACTCTTTCACAATCAGATTATCTAATGAAACCATTATTGATCCTCAGCTGTCCTGCAGGTCAAAACTGGACGACTGCCCATTAACTAGATCTTCTCTTCTCTAGAAATGTCAGGATCATTAGTCTGGTCTTTCACAGACATTGGTAATGACAAGAACTTTAGTCATTAAAAACTATAAAAGGAATCCTTAAAGACATTGTGTACAGTAAGTGAGGGGATCATGAAGAATATTCTAAATAGGACTGGATCTCATCAAAATATGAATTATAGGGGAGAAGCCAAAGAAATGTTAAAAATGGAGTAGAAACTTCTATATGGCTGTGACGAAGATATACAACAAAACGTGGATCCTTATCATTGAAAAGAGCTCAGTAAAGAAAATCTTTATCGGATTTTGTGAAAAAAACGTTTCAGCTTGTGTACCACAATTGGTCCTAGAATTGGACACAGGGACAACAGTAGATAGATGTAGCAATCACATAAAATAAGACAAATGACAAAAAATATCATGCCGAAAATCTGAAAGCAGAAGCACAAACTAATTATTTAATCTGTACTAGTTTGCTGGTTTAACCAGAATGAACAGGCTGCATCCCTAAGTTTGACCATCCCTAGACTCGAAGAACATGGTAAAAGAGTGTGTTAGGACAAAATGGGGACAGATTACTGTGGTAATAATGATATAAATGTAGAAAAAACACCATCTGCTCCCAGAAAGATGGATCCTTTGACTTGGAGAAGTCTTAGAAGTGCGTGCAGACCTTTACATAGTTACATAGTTAGAGACAGTTTGACTTCTGCTCAAACTTCATGTCCTGATTTTCGTTTTTTTCCTTTTTTTCTTGTGTTTTATAACGAAGAGACTAAAGCTGAAGCTCAGGTTGATTTTTTTTTTCTTTTCTATTTTTGGGTGTACTTTTCTCTGTCAATCGACAGAAGGAGATCAAACAAACAGAGAGAATAAAATATGAGCGAGCATCGTGGTGTCAGAGTGGAGGAAATGTAGGAGCTCCCACGGATTTTTGTTTAATCAAAGAAGTGAGAAGTGTTTGTGTTCTGACATCTGTTGAAAGAGAATACACACACACACACACACACACACACACAAAGCTTTACATCTGCGAAATTCCTGTTCTTGTGTTTTGTGTATAAAAATATGTTGTGTGTTTTGTCAGAGACAGAGAAACACTAGTCTTTTCTAGAGCATGAGTCAAAATGTTCTGGAATGTTTAGACTCTTTCTAAAGTTTAACCATTTTTTCCTTCTAGATGCTGACTGAATAGTTTGGGTTTATGAGAATGTTCTTCACAAAAAAAATGACACAACCTGACCACAGGAGTCAGTATTGGACCAATGGGTAACCTGTCTGTGTGAGTCACTGAATTTCTTTCTTTTTTCTGTGTTAAATGCACACACAAATTCTGACATTCATTAAAATCAGTAAATAGAATGACACATACTTCCCAGAATTCCCGGAATATTCTGAAGCAGCATCACCTGTGTTTAAATGCTGTAAGTGACGCTCTTTAGTTTGAGAACCAGGGTTGCCTAATTTGGTGAAAGAATGGTAAACTTTTTATGGGAATTTATATGGATCAAAGGGAACTTTTTGAAATAAAACTGAAATCTGCACAATTTAAGGTATATATTAAATATAGTTGGGGAAAATGTATATATTGTACCATAATCTTCACTAAAACAACTAGATTTATAGCAAGGAAACTCTTTCATTACATGCACCAATGACTATTTGAGCAGCACACTTTTGAGCTTATTTTATGTTTATTATGGTTAAATATGTTTGTTCTACAATGTTTTACTGTTAAACTTTCATTCATTCATTTATTAATTTTTGAATTCATTCATTCATTCGTTCATTTGTCGAGGAGAGAGGCGCTCTGATTAGAGCAGCTCTGTGGCAACCAGGTCAGCAGCAAGTGGCAGCAGTCCATTTCCTTAACTGTTGGTGGCCCTATTGTTTAACTTTTGATTGTTTAAGCAAAGTTATATAAAATATATTCATATAGTAGCAAGCTAACAGGTGAGTCAGGTGTTAAATGTAAGCTTGTTCTCATTTTATTGACCATTAATGAGGCCAATTAATAAAATATGTAAAAATTAATAACTCATTTTAGCTCCATTAAATGTGATGCTGTCTCTTTAAACTTCATCAGGACAGTTTTGTGTAACCATACAAGAATGTATACAGAAAGTCCTCTCATAGCTGTTCCAGGACCACCACAAAATTGAGAAAGTCCGCCAAGCAAAGGTGAGATAGATGTTATATTATTTATGAATATATTTCCCCTTTATGAACCTCCCCCGCACTGTTATCAACCCTTCTTAGACCGGATTAATCTTCCCCACATAGTTATATGACAGTAGAGTTAGTCAGTTGTGGGGAGTGCAGTGGAGGATAGCGCTCAGCTTCAGCAGGGAGAGCAGTTAGTTGTAGGGCGGCTGCAGCCCTGGATTCATGTGTAAAATTTTGGTACAGAATCAACCCTGACATTCTATTAGTGGTAGTAAGTAATATAAGCTGGACCAAGGAGAGTGAACAGAATCTTTGCTTAAGACAGAGCAAATATATATATTTTTTTTTATATATATGATTGGAATTTTTCTTTCCACAAAAATTTTAGTCCAACCCAGGAACCTTTTTCAGAAGTAAACAAATGTTGGAGAAAAAAAACTGCTGAAGAAAAAAGTGCGTAACAGTGGTGTTCCCCTCGGAGTTCCACAGGGCTCAGTACTGAGTTCCTTTTCATTGCAGAGCACTCTTTCCCCCGTGGTCCAATTAGCATTAACTTTTGTTTTCATCTCTGTCATCTGTTCCTGTGATTCCCACATGGTTTCATCTGGTTTCTAGACGCAGGTTAACAATAGAGAGTGCAGCTGTAAAAAAAAAAACAAAACAAAAAAAAAGACTGTGTTAGTAACACGCATCACTTCAGCAGTGCAAGCAAACAACGAGGTGGCAAATAATATTAATGGCTTAGGATAATTTCCATTGTTTTTGGAGTCAGTGTCTGAGCTGTGGTTGTTAAGGGAGAAACCAGGGCACACCTATGTTGTCATTGGACCAATAACAATTCCATTAGTCCTATCTGTCTTGTCGTGAGAATTCTGTAATTTTCTCTGTCCTAAATAATTTTATGCTTATCATTAGAGACTGTATATAGTTTTATTCCTAAGAAAAAAATACTGGTTCTTAGAAATGTTAACCAGACCCTGGTCAGATTTCTATTTTCCTGCTAATGTGAGTTTTCTAAAGCAGTTTCAGGTTTTGGGTTCTGCCTCTTCCATTGTGTGTGAGACTGAGTGTGTGTGTTTGGAGGGGGGAGGGTTGATCAGGGTGGGGACGAGAGTGAAGACGTTGAATGAGATTCGAGACACAGGGGGTGAGTTTGAAACAGGTCTTAAGAATAGAAAGAAGGGAGGGGTTTCGTCATTTGTGCGTGTGTGTGTGTGTTTGTGTGTGTTTGTGCTTTTTCCCTCCAAAATGCTGATTTTCTTCCAACACTGTATTGAAAATTCTGCACAATTACAGCCAGGACGATGAATATGAGTAAACAATGAAATTGCACAGTCAACATTCGCACCGGTTCAGCTGAGAAAGTTAATTCATTTAATGAATATGAAATGAAACACTCTGTTTACACATGATCTGGTCAGTTTAGATCTGTCCAGTTCAAACCAGTGTAACTATGTCGGTTCACTAAAATACCATACTGATAGTCACGACCCTCGAACTGACTACTGTGATGGTATCATGTGGTACAGAGCCACCCAGTGAAGCTGTACACCTCTAACCATGTGTTGTAGAAAACCAATCCTTCACTCTATAATGCTGAAACATTTCTAATATGATTTATTGCCGTTTGTATGCCCTATTTGTTAATTTTTGTTATTATTTGTTAATTTAATTTTTTTTTAAGATTATATGGATTTTGTCTTGAAATATGAATGTACTTTTGCATTAGCTGACATTTTTTTAAAATTTGATTTGTTAGAATTGAGTTTCCTTTTGACAGTAAAATACCCAGCTCTACAAACTCTGTTCTATTAGGTTTTCTGTCTACAAACTACTTAGAAAAAACAACATGTACAAAGACACCTGTGCTTCATGAGCTAAAAGAGTCCAGTTGGACATTTTAAAGTTCTTCGCATTTTACTGATGAGGTCCATTATAGAGAAACCAGGGAAACCAGTGTGTGGGTCTTTGTGTGTCTGTCTGTCTCTGGGGTGGGTGGAGTTTTTAAAAAAAAATCTCCTCCCTGTGTTTCCTCTTCTCTCTCTCCTACCCTCCCTCCCAATCTGTCTCTCTCTCCCTCACACACTCTCATTCACCTGTTTCTTCAGAAACTGAGTGTGTCCCCGTTGGTGAAGCACGTGAGAACAGAAGCAGAACCAGATCCCAGACTGAAGTGGCTCCATCTCTAATCCCAGCTGCTTCAGGACCCCGATTTAGATTAATCTACCTTCAGAGGAGACAAGAAAAAGTCCTGCAAGTGTAGACGCATCGCTGAGGATCCGAGGGAGTGGCACGTACGGTTATGAAGATGGTGATGGAACTTCTCTTCTTCCTCCTGCTCCTTCACAGCAGCGGTAAGTCTGACCCGGTGCCAGCTCCGTCTTCTCTCCTGTCTGCACCAACAGCCGGTGTCTGAACCACTGCTGAGAACCTTTTTCTTCTCTCTGTTCTCTACTATTTTTTTCTCAAATGTAGAAAAAGCAACTCCTACTGATTCCTCTACAAGGGACGTTTGTCTGTTTTTTTTTCTGAAACATGATTCCTCTTCACTGCTCTTTTTGATTCTTTAACTTTGTCAGTGGTCTTTCTTACAAATGACTTGTAACATCTCAGTCCACTGGTTTAATCTGTATGACTATCAAACAGTCCAGATTTATCTGGTGTCCGCTTATAATCGGTAAAGACAGGAAGTTAGTTCAAAAGTCTGAGAAAACTCCTAAAATGTGAAAGAAAGAAAATAAATTGTAAAAGTAATTGTTAGTTATCAAGATTGATCCAAAAAGTCTGACAAGTGAAATTAAATTAAATCTTTGAAAATGAAGTAGTCCTGTAGCTGTAAATAAAACCCTCAATATTAATACAAATAAATAAAGGACCAAAAATATAATAAGATAAAGATAAAGTGACCAAACCAAAGTTAGCTGAAAGTTAGAAAAACCTTAAAGGGTTAACTACAGTTTACATCCATGAATGAAAGATTATTTGTTTTGTCACATGAGCAAAAACTCAAATTCAGTCTTTGTTTCTCAACAAATATAATTGAAGTTCATTTTTATCTTGAAATTTTACATTTAATTCCATTAGACACATTTTTCACACCTTCCCTCCACATGGGTGAGGCCCTGAGCTCATCGTTACATCACTCCCATCCTCTGGCTCGCTGACATCATCATAGTGACGCAGAGCACTTCCCGTCTACCACCGTAATGAAGGGTTTGGTGCAGAGCGCAGCAGTCAGGTTACCCCTGGTAATTACACCCTAGATCAGACTCTTCCTGGTTGGGGTGGTCAGAGCTAGAAGAAAGAAACATGTTTCTGTGGTGGAGATGATGAGCAGGTGAAGGAGGAGGAGCAAACCTGTGATTTAGTGTCGACAGTAATCAGATGTTGGTGACAGGAAGTAGGGAAAAACTTGTTCAGAGTCTGTGATTTGCTGACAAGGGGATAATGGTCCAGGTGTGTCTGCACTCATGACATTCCGGAAGTTTTGAATAGTTGTAGATGACTTGAAGGTTTGTCCTGTTTTGATGGCCACTGTGGTTAGTGCAGTTCAATCTCTAGCGCCAACTGCTGGTGTGTCAAGTTGGGAGATTAGTTTTATATAGAATCAAAAAGATGTCGATATCATGAAGATGTGTAAAGTGAAGTCAATGTCTTCAGTGACTATGATGAGAATTTTCCTGTCGAACCTTTTTTACTCAATACTTTTAAATGAACAGCTGAAGCTTCAGCACCAACAGCTGCTGCTGGATCTTGAAAGTTCAGACTTGTCCTCTTTCCTCTGAACAAACACCGCAAACCGGGACCAGGATACGATGTGGTTTTTGTGGTCACATGTCACTTGTTTCCACCCTTCCCCCCTAAACCTCACTCTCCTCTGTGAAGAGAAGAAACTCAGCTCTCGGTGTTCTCTTCAGAGCTGCTTCTGCTGCCCCACCCAGGCTCCACACCTCTTCTCCTCATTTCTTTCTGGTCTTGTGGACAAAATTAAATTATTTTCCAGTTATTTTATAATCTTTTAAAAAGGTAATTTTAGTTTAAATTGTATCTTTTCATTTTTTCTATTACTTGGACATTTCTTAATTGATTTTTTCTAAGTAGCATTTAGGTGTAGATCAGTGGTCCCCAACCACTGGTCCAGAGACCAGTACCAGTCCGTGGATGAATTGGTGCAGGGACGAAATAAGGTGACCACTGACTTTGACGTCAACCCTCCTGGTCACACGGCGGTGGTGAAGTTTTACTCGGCTCTCCAGGCTGCACAGGCTCAGTGCTGCACTGATGGACGTCCACTGCTGCACAGCTCACAGCTGAAGGTCTGAGACCTGGACAGTTTTACTAATTGACTTCATTCTAGACTCCAGTTATATTTGTTTACTTTTTTCATTCAACAATGACAGTGTCAGTGTTTCAGAACATCAGGTTCTTCAGACTCTGGTCCTGACAGGATACAGTCTAGAAGAGTGGTCCCCAACCATTGGGGACCACATATTGTTTCCTTTTGGCCCATCTGTCTATTACTTCCACTTGATCCATACCCAGATTAACTAAAGAACTGACCAATAGAATGGCTAGGATTCCATCATCAATAATGGAACTATATTTGATTAGGAAATATTTTCTCAGTGAAGACAACAACAATAAACTCAAAATGACACAGAGTCATTGATACAAGATTCTAGCCTTGTAAACCGGTCTGGTAGGAGAAAATTATAGGCTGGGTGCACTTGAGAAATTCTTGTCATGCCCATGCACAGTTATTTGGGTAGGAAAATTTTATAGGTAGGAAAATATTTCAGAACACCGGAAATTTAATTTTGTTAAGGGATATTTATGGCACAAGAAAAGGTTGTGGAACACTGACCTAGATTAAAACTGAAGGCATTCTTGTTGGTTACTGTAAAGATGGCGGACTTCAGCCGGCATCATCTGTACAACTCCGATGTACTGTGCTTCCCACCAACCTGTTCGTCGAAGAAATATTACATTCCGTAACTTTTAGACAATTCCAAGCAGCATGTAAAAGTGTTCATGTGTGATGATAGCTGACACACACACTCAGACAGCTGAAGTAGGCGACAGCTGATCTTTGGTTTGTTTGGTTTTGGAGGGTTCGTCGATGGTGAAATGTGTTTTTTTACGACTTGTTTGTTCAGTTGTTGGAAGCAGTTTGTTTTTGTCATTAATGTGAAACAACACTTCACTCAGCAGCAGTATCAGAAGCTTGCACTCACTGATCTTCACTCATATACAGCCTTTCTTTTAATGTTCTTGATCATTTCTATAATGTATCACTACCTTAACTGTTAATGCACATATTAAGCGCTAACACTTAGCATCTCTGACCCGATTCTTGATAACGTTTTCTCTCCTCGCGGTTCACATTAATTAAACCCAGTTGAACTCAAACCAAACCACTCAGGAACTTTCCTGCAGTCGGTCCCATTGTTAATGGTGTTCTTTATTATACCAGTAAACACTGATTGTCCCTGCAATAAAATAAGATGGTAGTGAGTGGAGGAGGGTGGAGCAGCAGGGTGTGTGTTGTTTCAGCACTGAGGGGTCAGCAGGAGTCTGAGGCTGTAACTCTGACTCTTTATATTCACATACTGACCCATTCACATGCATGAAAGTTTTCTCCTCCAGCGCCGCTGCTGCTGCTCCTCCTGGTCCTGTCCTCTGTTGGACTCAGGTTGTTTTCTGTCTTTTGTCATGGACACAGTCTTCACCTCCTGCTGACGTTGTATTGTCAGGCAGAGGGACTTTCTGTTTTTTAAACAAATGAGCTCATCGCCTTGATAATGGTGAAGACTTGGACTTCTTCTTCTGTCTTTGTCATTAATATGGAGCAGCACACGCCCCTCTGCTGCTGCTGCTGCTGTCGTCCCTGTCCCTTTATTTCCCATCAGCCACCTGACAGCAGGGGTGGAGGGTGGGGTGTCCCTCCTCCTTCTCCTCCTGCTTCATTTGAAAAGCCTGAAGCCACTCCCATCTCTAACTAGACCCTGGATCTTTGTCTGAATTCTCCTTGTTGTCGTTGCTCCTGTTTTTTTAATGAATTCTCCTCCGTTAAGTGTCATGATGATCGTCATGACTATTATACTGCTGCTGCTGCTGCTGCTGCTGCTCTTCCTCTCCCTGCCTCGGAAATTTTCTTTGTTTTCCCAGGAATATAATTAAGCCTAATTCAATCAGGAGACAGTGTATCATTTTCTCCCTCCATAAAATCGCACATAATAAAATCATTGAATGAAAATTGATTTTAAACTTTCTGACATTGTCTCCAACAGTGTTGGATCTTTAACGTCCATTGGTAATATTTTTACAATTTTTTGGCTACTGTGGTTTGCTGACAAATTTGTTGCATTTATTTATTTTTCATAATGTTTGATGGACCTTTGTTTCATATTTGTCCCATTGAATCATCATCCTGACTCTTTGTGTTTAAACCAAATGTGTCAGACATGGGAAATTTCACTCATGGAAATTTGTCGACTCAAACTCTGATTCCTGTCCCTCCCATCCGTCTCCCTCTCTGGCTGCAGGAGATTTTTTTTGGTAACTGCAGCTTTTGTTAGAGGTGAAAGATGAATGTGATGAATGTAAGGTCAAACTCCAGCAGAAGATGGAGCTGAGGCCCAGAGACTTCAGTGTCAGTCTGAATGGGTTCTTCTGTTGGTATTGCAGCACTTTATCATCCTTTGGAAAAATCCTTAGAATGGACACTTGTCTCTGTTTGACCACAGTCTTCACATTCCTCACTGGTTGTTACAGAGTCCACTCTTTGTGTCTGTGCTGACGTCCAACGTCTGTCCATCTGTCCTCTTCCCAGACTGGAGCAGCAGCAACATCTGCAGGTCCCTGCAGACTTCCACTGGACCTGGTCCAAACTGAGTGCAGGTGAACATAGCGTCACTGCTTTGTTTGGCCAGTGTCTCTAAATCAACTGTCCAATCTGTCCGCTTTTATTGACATTTCATTGACTGAACGTCAGAGTTCATGTTCACTACCGGTATGATTTAGTGATCAGAGCAGACAGACCAGACAGATCAGGAAGAGAAAAGTGACATTCTTGTTACGGTGTTAGAGCACAGGTGTCAAACTAAGGCCCAGGGGCCAAATCTGGCCCGCAGTGTAATTATATTTGGCCCACAAGATCATATCAAATATGTACTACAGTTGCTTGGGGTTTTGGCCACAACTGCACCAAAAAATTTTTTTTGCTTCGGGCATGACATGGTGGGGCCTCAGAGATATCTTACAAGGAGCCCCCAAGAGACCTTAGGACCACCCCTGCATTAAATATCTGGATCTTTATCTGTCAATAAATATTCAGTCTGACCCGTGACTTTATGCCGGTATTTAATTGTGGCCCACTGTGAAATTGTGTTGGTGTAGAGTTTAACCAAAAGTTCTTGAAGGAAAGCTTTAATTAGAACAAGGCTGTTGCTGCTGCTGATGATGATGATTTTTTTTTCACATTTTGTCTCTAGAAGATTCTCTTGAATTAAATCATTTTAAATACATGCCATGAATAATAGGGATTTGTCAGAACCTGAACTGTCTTCTCCTGTAGGCCCAGAGTCGACATCAGCAGCAGTTAGACCAGGTTCTGCTTCTTAATTTTATTGAGAAAAGGAGAGATCCCAGTATAGCTGAGGGGTATCTATGATTATCTTGCCCCGGGCCCAGGCAATATATGCAAACTGTTCCAGCTTGGGTGGAGTCCTGAAGCCCTGCTTTTTGACTGAAGGCGAAGGAAATGATAATGCAGTCTTACAGCATGTCCAGTGTTGGACTTTGAGAGGGAATTGCTATATTTACTGGTTTGTATTTGATGTTTTTACTGCTCCTAGTCTTTTGTTGCTTAGCGTTGTCATACACTCTGGGGACATAAACCAGGCTCAGGTTGTGGTTTAAGCCGAGTGACTCCAGGTCCAAGCCACTAAAAGCACTTACCCTGATGAATGTCTGCTCCCGCTGCTAGTTTGGATGAAGAAAATGTAATTCAGCCTTCCGCTAATGAAATTATTCTGCTTTAAAAGGCCAGCGTAGCCACGACGACAGTGACATCTGCTGAATTATATCCAGGCTGAGGTCGGACGCAGAACTAGTCCGGACAGATCTGACAAAGACAAAATCCCAAGACAAAGAGTCCAAACTCAACTGCGTCTTTAAGGAAGGGCAACAAGTCCCATCAATGTCTGTTGCTGTTGTCTGTCCATATGTCAGAGTTAATGTATATCATTTAACAATTACATTAAGAAGATATGTTCTCAATTTATTCAACAATGTAAGACATTTTACTTTTTGATCAGAATTCTTTAAAATATACTCTATTTCCAATTTAAAAAAAAAAGTCTCTTGAAGAACTTTGTTTTTTCAAGGACTGTTACTGTGACATATTAAGATTAAACACAGTGTTGCCATTGCTGCACTAACTTGGTATTAGAACTGAGGCAGCTCTGGGTAGACCACAAGGAAGAAGCCACAGAGGACAGAAATATATTTAGACACTTTTTCGGATATTCAAACTTAGAGATGAAGGCCTTAATAGTCCCGGTGCTATTCCCCTGAGGGCCGGCGACTCTTTCCTAGACTGTAATTAAATGTAGAATTATTTAGAGTGAGAAATGATAATGAGATAGTGGTTTGGAGGCGGAGGTTAGTGAAGAGCAGCAGATGGTGGAGATGTTCCATATGGAGCTTCTCACTAATGAGTGGGTTCCGAAGGACTGATGTCCTTCCTGGCAGAGGAAAGACAGTGGAGGTTAAACCATGAAGAAAATGTTTAGTACCTCGCACATTCATCTGCTTATCCGTTACTGGGCTGCAGGAGCAGCAGTCTCCACGACTGCCACCCAAATCACACTGTTATCCTTCCTGTTGGTGGTGAGCCCACTGGAAGTTCTTCAGCTCATTGTGAACAGTTTTTGGAATGGTTTCTACGTAGTATCTGTTGTCTGTCTAAATTTTTAGGGGTCTCTAGGATGGACAGGATCAGGAATAAGGTGATTAGAAAGACAAGACAGACAGGAAGAGTTGGAGAAAAAGCTAGAGAAGCTAGATTGAGATGGTTTGGACACTTTGACCACTATTGGTAGAAGAATGATTCTAGATGGGGCTACTAATCAGAGAGGAGACAGAGAGGACAGTATTGGATGGAAATTGTGGCAAAAAAGGGAGGAGGCGAAAGGAAAAGAAGAAGTTGTCTGTCTGAATATATTTGTCCTGATTCGTGAATTTTCCATGTTACTGATTAGAAACTGTGACCTGCAGACACAGAGGTGACAGAGGGGGTGCTGCTGCTGCTGTTGATGAACGAGTGAATGACATCATCTTCACTGCTCTCCGTCACCATCCTCTTCATCAGCTCATGTTAATGGGGTGGCAGGAACCTCAGTAAAAGCACTTGTGTCTTTAATGGACAACTGAGGTTAATGGAAGTTCTAGCCTCAGGTCCTCAACCATCTTCACAGACGACTCCCTCTCTCTGGGGTGGCCCAGCGCGCCCCTCCCCATGGCCCTTACATGAATAATGCACACTGTAATGGAGGTGATTCCTGCTGCTAAAAGCAGCTCATCTGCTGAAAGGATTTATGAGAGTTTTTAAGAGACGGGCGAGTGCCGGAGTGGAACCGGCAGAACCATTTTAACAACTAATGATTTTACCTCAAGATCAATTTCTACAAAAGCCCGAGGGCAGAGTCATTTAGACCGACCATCATTATCATTGTCATCATCGTTATCATTCTCATTATCAGCTGTCTTTGTTCTGTCCATCTGTCTCACGTCCAGACCTCAAAAATATACCTCAAACATTGACTATTTTTTTTTACTGCAGCTCAACTTTCAGCCTCGGGGAAACTAAAACAGCAGTTTTTTTCTGACCCACATGCCGGACCTCCTGTTAGTTGTTAGTTGGAATCAATTTACTTTACAATTAGTGAATTTATGTTCTGTTTTCTCTCCTTTGGTTCAGTCCCAGAATTTATTGCTAAGCTGTTTTGGAAAAAAATCTGTTACTAGTCCCAGGGCTAATGTTCTTCAATTTATTAATCAAGTAGGTTGTGCTTGTTTCCTGAATTTATTGTCATTAGTTATTTGTTGTGAATGTATTTAGTAACTACACTTTGTAGTGTGTACTTTTGAACCTTTCTGTGTAAACACAGCTGTAGATGAGTTCTCACAGGAACATCAGTTGTCTGTCGTCAGCCCATTAATCAGAAGAACCATTTAAAGCCACCGGAAGGAGGTAGGATCCACTTCTTGCTCCAGACTCTGTCTTTCCTGGTCTTTGTGTCCAGAAACCCTATCATCTCAGCAGCAGCAGAGCAGCAGGTCTGCACAGGTTCTGACGGCTGCTGTCCACACCTCCATCTGCTGCTGCTGAGATGATCAGAGATGATCCAGAGTAGTGGCTTCTCAATCAGCAGGTAACAACAGCAGGTTGACAGGTGGAAGAGCAGCAGCAGTGAAGCTTTCTGTTCCTGTTCCTGCTGTTGTCCCTGGCAGGTCTCCACTTAGTTCAGTTCTTTTCTCAGGGCGTGTATTTTATTCTTGAATAAAGTTTGGTAAAAAAAAAATTAGGAGATAAAATGGATGTAAATCATCTCCCACACATCTCCATTTATTTTTCAATTTGATAATTAAATAATTCCTAATTGGTCCAAACACATTTCCCACAATAATTATCAATAATTAATAATATTGCAAATTCAAAAAAAAAGCAAAATAAAAAAAAACTAGCTTGTTGATTTAGTTGAATCAACCATAAAATCAAATATTTAGACCCATGTAAACATGACTATAAGGAAGATTGTCTGATATATAAAACATAAACAATAAAACTTGTGATCAAACAAATCAATAAAGAGGAGAATTTTGTGTGGCAATGCACATAAAACATAAACACATTTTTACAGATTTGGTTCTAAAACAAACTTTTTAAACATGTGCAGATGAGAATTAGTGATAAAACAGTCCTGACACTTCAGCAGATCCAGGAAGGACAACACTGCAGCCTGTGGGGACCACTTCTACAGAATAAAGCTTTTGTTTTGAGCAGCTCTCCTCACAAATGGACCCTTCTTAAGTTTGTAGTGAGATTCTGGGGGTCAACAACACCCGGGGCCACTCTCCACGGCCTCAGAAAGCTCTCTGTGCTTGGGCAGCAGATGGTGACACATGAAGTGAGTCTGAATCCAGGAGGAGCTTTTACACAAAAAGGCTTTTGTCAATGCTCTCCTCTGTGAAAAAGCTCCAAACTGATGAGTCTGAGGCAAAAATAATTTTTCAGCCAGTGTTATTATCTGAAGTTCTCTCTGAAGTTGGTACTGTCCATAGTTCCACACGTTGTAGCCTACAACATTGGTCTATGTATACAATGAATTACAGTATATGATTGATCAGACAGTTCACATTCCGGCATGGTTTTTGTTATTTATCTATACAAACTACTATATGGGCATAACATTAATTTAATGAGATGCAATGCTGCCATCTAGTGACTGTTGCTTTAACTTACAGCTGTTTATCTCCAAAACTATTTCTAAAGCATTCATCATTTAGTGAAACCCTGGCGTTGTGGTATCGTAATTATTTCCATTATTGGAGGAAAAAACAACGTCCTTTGTTAATCTTTGTCTTATGTTTGAGCCAGTTCTCTCTGTGTAGTCCAGGTGGTGATGGAAAGGACTTTAGTCCTGAACCGTTGGAGAGAAAAAAACAGGGTCCAGTTGGTCAGACACTGTGGGGAAGAAAAGAGGAGAAATTCTCTACTAAGACGTCTTCTCTCAGCACCTGGGCAAGGATCAGTGAGAGAAGACAGAGATGGAAGTTCGTCATGCCATATGCATGGAGGCGTAATGAAACACCCTGATGCACATAATGCTCTCTGGGGTAAAGTGATGTCAGCGTGCAGGTGGACAGTAAAAGTATGGGCCAACCATAGCAGAATAGCAGAAGTAGAAACGGTGTGAGGACAACAACTCAGATATGAAGTTTACTGGAAAGACATTAAACATTAAATATTTTTTTTACCTTTCGTCACAAACACAACCACAATCAGACTGGGAACTGATTTAAGTACTGAAACCGATGTTCACCTAAAGGGTCTCAGTAAGAGGCCATCGCTGCTGCTGCTGCTGCTGCTGCATCTACTCCTCACTGCTTCCCCACAGAGTCAAATCAAAGGGAGCCTCAGCTCCTGTGACTTCTCTGCTGTTCATCCTTGTCCTTCTATTAATAATTGAAGCGGAGCTGGGTGTTAATTTTGTTCAGAGAATACATGAATTATTTGAGAACATCAGTACTGACTGTTAGGAGAAGCCACTAAAATGCCGTTCCTGTACTGGAAACCATAGGAGCCTGGTCTTTCTTCTCTTCTTCCCTTTGCTCCTGCTTAGGCCAGTGAAGAACAATCTCCATTTTACTCTGGTGGTGGCTTTCTGTTCAAACCCTCTCCACCTCAGCCCAATTTCAGAGATTTTTACCGTGTATGCATCTTCTCCAGCTGATCTTAGGGCGACCTAGTTTTCTTTTCCCTTGGGGGTTCCATCTCTGGACTTGACAGTTTATGTCTGTGGCAGGTTTTCTGCGGGTGTGATCAATCCAACTCCATTTTCTTTTCTGTATTTGTTTATCTATGGGATCCTGCTTTGTTCTTTGGCTGACTTTGTCCAGTGACCAACGATGTTTAGTATCCTTCTGAAGCAGTAGTTGCTGAAAGTTTGTAGCCTGTATGTTGTGTTGTGTTGTGTTGAGTTGTGAGGTGATTAGAGGGACAACACAGACAGAAAGGTTTGGAGAAAAAGCTAGAGAAGACAGAATGTAGACTATTACCTGATTATTAGTTGCTAAAACCGTGACAAACTTCTGCTTAGAAGAAACTCACATAACTTCTGGTTGTGTCTTCACCAATTCCAAAATTACTTCCTGAGGTGGAGTCCTGCACCTCAGGAAGTGGTCTGTGGGCAATTGCTCCTTGTTGCTGTTAGCTAGCTTAGTACTGCCCATGGTTCTTGGTGCTGCCAATTGCTTGACCTTCTATTTCTCCAGTTGCGTCGCATTCTTTGTTGTTGAGTGAAGTTCCCTGTGCCTCTTTGTAATTGCATCAAAACATGGTCTGATCGTTCATTTCTGTCTAATTATACAAAACTCTGAGGCAGAATGTTTTTCTCTTTGAAAAAAATAGGAAAAATTCCCAGAAAAGTAAAGTTCTCCAAGAATCCGACCCCATCTACTTAGAAACCCTAACTAAATGATCAGTTCCCATTTTTTCTAGAGTGCCTGCCCATAGACATCATCAGTTCCAGAGTCTCCAACGACTGTGTGTCTTCATTAAAGAGGTTAAATTTACGAGGCCTAATGAAGTGGTTTTCACTAAGTTTTTTTTCTTCACCGCTGCTTCTTTCACCGGTACTAACTCACCGTTACCGCGTGACTGTGTCAGACAATGGTAACCACTGCAGAGGTATTCACACTCAGTCTGGCACACAGAGACAGCATGAATGAAGTAAGAAGCCACATCCTCTATGGTTCTCTATGGAAACGTCTCCCCACACGAATCAGTTCAAACTTTACCAACTTGGTAATGTTCCTCAGGGCTCCTCCTCCACTGGTTACTGACTCAGACTGTAGACTGTACATGGAAGCTGGGCATCACAGTGGATTTACATCATTGGGAAAACCGTTGTCCTGGTGGTCACGTGGTCTCAGGAGCAGGAGTGATCCACAAATGAGATCATTATTTCACAACATGTGTGATTTAATGTAAACACTAGTTCAAATCCAGGGATTAAACAGGTTTATTCATTAAAAAGTTTATTCCAGGTCATGTTTTAGACCTTATATTGTGACTCGTGGGTCAAGAGATGACAGATAGAGCATCTGAGTGAACTAAATAAAAATGTATGTAAAGGCCACACAATAAAGGCTAAAATGATATTAGCCTTTTCTATGTTATTTATTGGGGAAATTCAGGTATTTCAGGAAAAAGGCAGAAGGACAATGTTGATATAGTTAATAGTTTAATTGGAAAAGTTTGGCAAAGAGGATTAAAATACCAAACGGCCCACATCTGGCCCACGGGCCATAGTTTGAAAAGGTAGTCATATTTTTTAGTAGTATGAAACCAGTCTTTTAATAAGGATTAGTGAAAACCAGATGAGCTTGACTGGGGGTTCCAAAAAGTGTGTTTTTAGGAGGTGTATCAACTCAGAACTTCATTTGTCTGCTCTCTGCTTACACACACACACACACACACACACACACACACTGCTCCCCAGTGCTTTGTCTCCATGGTGATATTTTCATCAAAATTTAGGTCACAACATTTTTTAAGGATTATTCTGGGATTTACAGAAACTGCTATTTAAATAAACACATTTAAATGCACCTGTTTTATATTTTTTATTTTTTTTATCATTTTGTCACTATTGAAATTAACATTAAATTTATCTGCAAAGATTCATCTGAATAAAATGTGAAAACATTTAAACATTTTGAGCAAAATAACATCCTGTCCAGTAATTTCACAGTTTGTTCTACTATAGTTGCTCTGATACACTCATTATTAACTTAATCTTATTGTGATCATTTTTTAAAATTTTTAACACCACAATTTCCTCTGTCTGACAGTGAATGCAATGGAGATGGTGGTGGGTCAGTACGGACAAACCTTGGAGATACCCTGCAAGAGTGACGAAGTTAAACAAGATGATATCTTCATAACCAAGTGGAAATACGTGAGTCCTCTCACTAGTTTATGCATGACTGAAACTGTCCTGGTTAGCTGTAGATGTCTGACTCCTATTGTCTTCTCCAGGACAAAGGGGATGGGGGCTCAGGAGACCTGCTGGTAAAGATGAAGGGCCACAATGTGTCGGTTCTGGCTTCAGATGAGTACAAAACCCGTGTCAGCATGGAAGAAAACTCCAGTCTGCTGCTGTCTGCAGCCAAACTGTTGGACCAGAGGACCTTCACCTGCATGGTTGTGAGCGGCTCTGACATCAGGGAATACCCCGTCAATGTCATCATCTACAGTGAGTTTTAACTTCTCATTTCTTCATTAATCATCAGCAGTCACACAGGTTTTAAAGTGCTCTGCTGTCGCACTGTATTGAATAAGTGTTTTGTTGTTTTCTTTCCAGAGACTCCATCAAACCTGGAGATCACCAACCAGGCTGGAGAACTGGAGATCGGTAAACCGACAAAGGTACGTTTAATTGAACTCATCTCCTGGTTCTCACTCACCTCACTGTTTGTCTTAATGTTTAAGGTGGAGCTCATCATTCTAACCATTATTTTGTATTTCATCTAACCACCATCCTCATGTTGTGATGTTCTTGTGTTTCTGGATCAGCTGGGTACATGTGTTGCCACTGAAGCCAGTCCAGCAGCAAACATCACCTGGTTTCGAAACAATGACACCTTGTCTTCAGGAGAAACAGGTAAGCTGTTCTTTCTCTCTGCCTCTCTCTCTTTCACTTCCTTTCTTTTCACATTTGCTTGAATTTTCTACTTTTTTTTGTGTTCAGGGGTCACCATCCAGACCTTGGTCCAGGTGGACCCAAGCTCAGGACTCTCCACCACATTCTCCACTCTGGAGTTTTCAGCAGGAAAAGACGACACAGGCTCAGAGTTCAGCTGCAAAAGTAAACACGAGAGTGGAGCCGAGCTGCAGACGCCCCCTGTGTCCTTCACCGTCACCTGTGAGTCACATGACATGGTCTACACCGTCAACCAACATAACATTGATACCATAAAGTTAATGTACAAGTCTTGACTTGACATACGAGTCGTGACTTGAGGTATAAGTTGTTACTTTGTATTTCAGCCATGACTTGATGTACGAGTCATGACTTTATATACAATAAAAGTTGTGACTTGAGGGATGAGACTTGAGTTTATAAACGAGTTGTGACTTTGTTCACAAGTCGTGACTTTGTTCACAAGTCGTGACTTGATGTAGAACTCATGACTTGATGGATGAGTTATGACTTTATTTATGAGTTGTGACTTCAAGCACAAGTCCCGACTTTATATTTGAGTTGTGACTTGATGTCCAAGACACTTGACTGTTTTTCTCTTCCTGTCCAGACCTACCAGAGAAGATTGAGCTGGAGCTTGTTTCTCAGGAGCCATTAGTTGAAGGAGACAACGTGACTCTGAAGTGTGTGGCAGATGGAAACCCTGCTCCCAGCAGCTTCTTCTTCCACCTGAAGGTCCAGCAGCTCCTCACTGTCTGACCCATTTACTTCATTTATAAGTTCTCCTGTAGGTTCTCCTGCTGGGGTTCCCTCACCCACCTCTCTGTTAACTTGTTTGTTTATTTGATTACAGGGAAACCTGGTGAAGGTGGAAAACACAAACATCTACACCCTCACCAACGTGTCACGTGACAACGCCGGCGAATACAAGTGTTCTCTGATCGACAACCCCACGCTGGAGGCCACTAAGAACATCATCATCAACTGTAAGAAGGAGGAGATTAGGGGAGAAGGAGGGTTAGGAAAGGAAGGAGAAGGAAAAGAAAACTATATAGAAAAGTAAAATAAAGAACCTGAATAGGAAATAGAATAGAAAACTGAAGCTTCTTCTGATTTTTATTTTCTTTAGACCTGGACGTGAGTTTGAATCCATCTGGAACAGTTGAGAAAAAAGAAAACGAGTCGTTGAACGTAACTGTGGAGGTTTTTCCTGAGTCGGGACACAGTGTCTCCTGGTACAAGGTATCCACGTTGACATAAGAGGTCCGTGAAAGAGAGAATGTGGTTTCTGCTTCCACTGATGGTTTTTTCTTTTCACCAGGACAATGTGATGCTGGAAACAAAGCCAGACTTCCAGAAACTGAGCTTCTCTGACGCGGGACATTATGAGTGTGTGGTCAGCATGGGACAGCTGATCAGAAAGTCCTCCTTCGTGCTGCAGGTTAAAGGTAAGGATGGGAAAGTCAAATAAACCGCCTTTTTTTTATAAATGATGCAACAATTACTGTATTGTTGTTTTCCTTCATGTTCCAGGAGCTCCTGTCATCACACAGTTGACCAAACATCGCAGCGAAGACGGAAAACACAAGGTCCTGGTCTGTGAAGCTGAAGGTTCTCCAAAGCCAGAGGTTTCCTGGAGCATCAACGGGACCTTGGTACGTACAGGTTCATAATTGAGAACATAATTGGAGGGAGTGGAGGGAGTTGGTCAACGTGGGACAAAAAATCAATACAGGGATATGTCCATTCTAAACAACCCACATCAGAAAATGCTGGAATGTTCCTCTCTGCGTCTTGGATGCTAGAAGGGTGTGTCTTTGTGTCTGGAATCAGCCCACAGTCACACACCCACCCACGCAGGAAGGACTATGTGTCTTGTAGAATGTCTTAATGTTTTGAAAAAAGACACTGCAGCTGACATGGTGATATTAACAAAAACAACAAGAATGAATAGAATAATTATAATATGAAAAATTTTAGTTTTTTATATATATTAATTAAAAATATGTTTTTTTCTCTCTTGTCTTTTCTCATTTTCTACCTTCTTTAAATTCATCTGCTTGTTGTCCTCCAGTCCTTTTCATTGTCTCTGTCCCACCCGGGCTTCCTATTTTCCTCTTTTCTCCATCTTTTCTCCTCCTTGCGCCGCTTTCTGTCTTTCTTGTTCATTCGACGCCTCACCTTCTCCCTTTATCACATAGAAATACTGCCCTCCAGAGGAATGTGTGTGATAGTGCATCATTTTTTCCTAAAAAAAAATGAATGCCCAAAAAGGGTTTCGTTTCCAGTAACTGGACTTCTTCTTGGAGTTGAAAGATGTTTCATTTTTCAACTGAGGATCTTCATCAGTTTCTTCACACGTTTGTCCAGTGTTGAAGGGAGTGGTCTGGAGGAGTAGAACTACTGGAGTTCCTTCTAACATCAACAGAAACTGGTGAAGTTCCTCAGATGAGGAATGAAACGTCCTTCAACTACAAAAACAGTCCAGTTGCTGACAACTAAACCCTTTCTGGATATCATGGCCTGGATGAATGAGAATCCTCACAGAAATGAATGCTATTTAATAAATCAATTTTATCTTACTTCATATTCTTCTTCGTCCGTCTGTGTGTCCAGCCTGAGGAGAGTCCTTACATCGGCGGAAAGGTCACACACAAGCTCACCGTGGTTCCCTCTGCCAACCTGACTGTGTCCTGCACCATCACCAATGATTTTGGCTCAGCCTCCCAGTCCATTAATGTGTCGTCCTGTAAGTTGAAGGACAGACGATGGACATCCTGTCCTCTCTGTGTCTCCGCTCTAGTCCAGCTCTTCGACCCGACCTTCTTCATTTTGCATGTCTGCTGTCATTAGTGGAGAGAATCCAACCACTGGCCCAATGACGGTGGTCTGGACAGAAACTAGTTATGGTCCTGGTAGTGGAACTGTCTAGTCCTGGTGCTCTCACTCTGTCTGTCTCCTACAATAGGTTCTGGGTTCTAGGTCCTGCTCTGGTAGAAATACTCTTTTCTGTGATTCCTCATTATTTACACAATGAACCATATATATATATATATATATATATATATATATATATATATATAAAATGTATATTTACACACATGAACAAGTTCCTCATTATTTACACAATGAACCATATATATATATATATATATATATATATATATATATATATATAAAATGTATATTTACACACATGAACAAGGGATACTCTAAAATATTGTTTTTTTATATTGTTAATTACGGTACAAATAGTTACGGTTATTGTTTTTTATTATTATTTCTGATTTCTATTTTTTGATATTTATACTTTTTAAATATTTTTCTTTGTTCCAGATTTTCTTAGGGTAACAGTGTTACGTGTTTACGCTCCTGACATTTTACTACAATTAATTTGTTTTTAACTAAACTTAATAGATCATAAATACAACATATCATAATATATAGGGAAACCAATGCAAACACACACTTTCTCAGTCACACACACCGACTCTCTGGTGTTTGTTGGATGCTGGGTTTCCTCCTCCTCTTCCTCCTGCATGCTGAAATAGAAGAGCAGAATGTTGGGGTGTGTTCTTGTTCATGTTCTGTGTGTGTTCCTGTTTTGGCCTCAGTTTTGTAATTTTTTTTTATTTTCACGTCTGCTTTCAGTATTTGTGGAAGTGAGGATGGATAAACGAGGTAAGTCCTAGTCACCCTTCCTAGACTGTGAACAGGAAAAGTCACTGTTCAGTTCCTTTACACTATTTCACCTAGTCCTAAAACTGGTATCACCTGAAAATACTGTTGTCTCCCAGTACTATAGTACATGAGTAAAACATACCAGTGTCTGTAGAAGAAAATCTCTTCCCAACAAGATTTTCAGAACGTTTGCCAAAGACACAAGGACCAAAATCACGTGAACCCGAGCTGGAGAGACACTCTTTCAGATAAACATTGAAATTTTAAGTTCTCAAATATTTTTTTCAGCCAAATAATATTAATTTATGTTGTTAAATTATTTACTCCTGAGTAACTTAGTGAGTACACTGTTCCATCTCGCTCATCGGCATTTTCTTAAATCCAAGCTCGCCAAATTTCTCACTAATGCAATGCTATTTGAGGAGGACTTTCTGTTCCTCACTGTGATTGGCTCGTGCATCTCTCAGCATCTCCCCCTTTTGGCCACTCTCCTGTTCACTTTACATTGTAATATTATGTAATATTTAAATATTGAGCCTTCCTGTGGGTGGTGATTTGGTGCAGTGAGATTTGGGTGTCAGTTGTGGAGACTGATGTCCCTAAGATCAGAGGATATAACTATCACGTTTCTACATCCAATCTCGTAGTAGGCCTTGAAATTTTGTTACTGCAAGAGAAGGAGAGGGATACATGTACTTTAACAAAGTATTATTTGTTTAATTTATTAAGTTAAAGTCAATGTTCTGACTTTTTAATCTTTTGTCATCACATATTACATTTTATTTTTTTTATGTCTCAGTATTTTTTTTTTCTTCAGCGTTTTTTTTTAAACGTCTGATTTAGTTTAAATACTCTGTAGTATTATTTAAGTCGGGATTAATATGTTGTTGTGAATAATGAGTGAGAGGAGGAGTGGAACCAGCATCCTCAAACACACACACACACACACACACACACCCCTACGTGCTGTGGGCCCTTTCTTTGACCTGTCAATATTTTTGATGACCGTGTGTGTTTGGTTTTCCTCTGTTTGTTCCAGACCAGTCGGAGAACAAGGACCAGACCAAGCTGGTGGTGGGTGTTGTAGTGGGACTCCTGGTGGCCACCCTGGTGGTGGCTCTGGTTTACTGGGTCTACATGAGAAAATCCAAGTATGTGAATTTGAACTTCTGGTCGTAGAAAACTTTACTTCTAAAATATAGTACTTTTATCTAAAGAGTTACCTTTAATTTGAAGGTTACAATCTAATTCTTAGAAATGTACGACTTTTTTTCTGTCCAGCATAATTCAGCTGACCTCCGAGCTTCTAGGTGGCAGTGTTGTACTTCCAGATTGGCTTTCCCATATGAACTTCACACACACCCTCTGCACTGCATTGATGAGAACTCTGTGTTTTCACTCTCAACAGACAAGGCAGCTGGAAAACTGGTGAAAAGGAGGACGGTTCCTCAGAGGAGGAGAAGAAGTTGGAAGAGAAGGTGGATGACAACAGTCAGAAAGCAGAGGTGTAGAAGAAGAAGAAAGAACAGCTGGAAAAGTGAGAGGTCAGAAATGAAAAGATACCGTTAGGTCAGATCGATGCTGCAGCTGATGTTCACCCCGTCTCCTTGTCTGTTTCACAGTGAGAACGTGGACATTTTGCACATTTCTCTTCATACTCTCTGAAGTCCGTGTGGATGAAAATGGTTTTGGATTCAGGAAGATTTGTTTTTTCCAGCCACTTCTTTCACCTCTGAACATTCCCTCAAAAGAAAAAGGAAAAAAAAGAAAACTGTGGTTGTGATGTTTAAACTGCTCTGCACTGATTTTTTTTTTGTCCAAATTTCATATTTGTTCCAGTGAGTTCTGGAAAAGTGTAAAATTCACTTCATTTGTTCTAGTGAGTTAATGTAGTTTTAGAGCCGTTTTCTTCTGCTGTGGAGGACATTTTAGTCCAGAGGAGAGTTTCTGGACCTGAAAGACAACAACATCACCATCACAAACTGAAGAACTGGTTCAGATCTGCTACAACGTCTGTTTTACTGAATCTCAGCTGACGTCCTCTGACCCTCCTCATTGGACCACGTCCTCTGACCCTCCTCTGTAGACACCTTTGTCCCCTAGGCTGACGCCGATCTTAACCTCATTTCCTTCTTATTCAACTCTTTGACTTTTTTTTTCACAGCTTCTTGTTTATGAAAGTAAAGGGCTGAAGGTTTACTGTAACATTAGTCGTTATCAAACTGTAGATGGTCATGTGACTGACAGGTGACAGACCAGGATGTAAACAACGTCGCTGCTTTGGTGTCTCATGATTGACTTTTTCATGAATTTGGATTTAATTGCTGAGAAAAATGAAAAATCAGATTCTTCTATGCTGTTCATGATATTTATTTTTCACTTCTTTTTTATTATCTTTGTTTGATTTTTTTCTTTTTTCTGTCGACTCTCCACTTGAGTTCCCACCACGGCCATATCTACACATTATGACTGAGAGTTGATCATCTCTCGTTGTTCTCCTTCCTGTCAAGACAGTTGTGAACATTTTTTAATCTATTGCTATTTGTTGTCAGCTTAAACTTCAATTTCCTGCTTTAGACAAACATTTCTTCTTAAGTCGGACAGTGAAATATAAAATACTATTTTTCTGATTAGACTTTGGACTTTTTTAAACTTTTCATCCGAACAAATGCATTTTACAATGTGAAAATTTCTCTAAATCTAAGTCTAAAAGTTCTGAAACTACTTAGCTTTAAATATCCAGGTAACTTAAAGTTATTACTATTTTAACATCCCTATAATTACAATTTCCAATTTTAGTTTTTTTTTCCTTTCCCATATGAATTCATTTATACTTTATGTGTTTACATGTGAGGTAATGTTCATCAATTTTCTTTTTTTTTATGACTAAATCAACAAGAATGGTACAATGTTTTGGGATTAGGACGACTGGTAATGTTCATAAGTTATTAAACTTGAAAGTTTATCTAAAGCAAGAAATAAATAAGAGCTGTTTTTTTTACTTTTTTTAAGTGTTGAAAAATAAAAACCTGCAGCTGCTTTTCATGGTAAAATGATAAAAATCATTTGAAAGAACTGAAAATTGTCTTGGTATTAACGTGTAAAACAATGAAACACTGCTTAGCATTCTCAACTTGCTTGTCTCCTGACTTTAAAAAAAATGAAATTGGAAAAAAAAAGACCAAAGAAAGTGCTCGTTGTTGTGAAAATGTAAATATCTGTTCCTGCTTTGATTTTGTACTTTCCTTTAAAATAAATGTGTACATTTGGAAATCTCGCTGCTGAAATGTTACCATTATTGTTAGTATTATTAGGATTGTTGTTGTTATGTCACAAGCACTACTGTTCTCCGTTTTGTCCATGGGATGGCGACAACCCTTCCAGCCGTCTGTTATCGACCACAGACGTGCAAAGGTCTGTTTACAGTCTCCTGTTTAAGGAGAAAAGCACCACAGTGATCTCTGAGAGAAAGACGCTCTGCTGCCATCGCGTGGTGTCGACGCAGTCTGCAACGGTTTCTTGAGAAATATGTAGACGTGACGTGAAGTTTGTCCTGCGTCAACATATTGTGACATGACTTGGCTGTGATGTTCACTTGTCACAGTGCTTGAACCTGAGCTGTATTTCTCTGTCGTGTCCGTAAACGCATCGTGGTTAAACTTCCAGGGAGGCAAAACATATTGGTACTGCACAGAAGTAGAACAACGATGGTCCAGGATTACGGGTGTGACTTCACAGTCGCTGAACAACGGCACCTGATAAATAATACAAATAACAACAATAACAATAATATGAATAGTTTTTATTATTACTATTATTATTACGTAGTAATAACGATAACTAATAATAATAGTAATTACAATAATAATTGTCATAGTTATTACTACTGTTACGACTATTGTTATTACCACTACTGCTCAATATTATGTAATATCACAT
This sequence comes from Paraplagusia blochii, assembly GCA_016785265.1. Taxonomy (NCBI): domain Eukaryota; kingdom Metazoa; phylum Chordata; class Actinopteri; order Pleuronectiformes; family Cynoglossidae; genus Paraplagusia; species Paraplagusia blochii. Next base: position 128,054 of record JAFBJS010054977.1, on the reverse strand, counting down.
AATTACTACAACATAACTGCATAATGAAATTATATAGTAATAGTAAGGATAATAAGCAACAATAATAATAATAATACTTATAGTTATAAGAACTGTTATGAGTATTATTATAACTGCTATGTAATATATATTACATAATAACTACAATTTAACTACATAATAGTATTATCCAATAATAATAACTCTAACAACAACAACAACAACAATATAATGACAATAATAATAATAATTGTTATTGCTAACCTTATTACTATTAATATTACTACTATTACATGATTTAATTACACCATCACTACTACATAACGGCATAATAATACTGAAAAATAATGATGACAACAACAAAAACAACAATTGCAATAATAATAATAATAATAATAGTTTTTACGAGTGTTAGTACTTCACCTCAGTGGCAACCTGGCAGCTGCTGGATCCAAACCTGAATAGGTACAAACAAGTGAAAACATACTTTTACCTCCAATATGTTTTTCTCTGTGTAGAGAAAACTAAAGTAGTTCCAGCCGTGGCTGGAGATTTTGTGTGATTATAAGTTGAAAGACCATCTGACAATAGTGGACAGATGACATGATTTCTTTGTTCCTTTTGAGAGATAGTTGCAATTACAGCCAGCCAACATTCAAATAAAATTACACTGTATAAATTTAATCCTTTAATGTGATGATAATGATGTTTAAAAAGTTTGGACAGAAAGACCATTGACATGTGTCCTAAAGCACATTCATTTTAATCTTTGTGCAACTGACTTCAGAATTAGCTTGATCAGAATTATTAACATCAGCAGCTCAGCTCCTCATCATGAAGTCTTTACTATGAAAGATCCAAGGGTTAAGGTTCAAGGTCTGGTTTAACAAAACCTAAATCCCCCTTTAAAGTATATTGATTCTCCAACATCTGTGGTCAAATTGCAAATGTTTGTTCACATAAAATGGGATTTATCAACATCTATCCAAAGTGAGGCACAGAGGGGACAGTGTGTGGGGATGATGTCATGCTCAGTGGTAGGGCTGGGTCAAAAAAATCGATTAATCGATTTTAATCGATTTTTTCGTTAATAGGACGATATCGATTCATTAATCCAAAAATCAAGGTTTTTTTTTCCTTCTTTTCCCAACAACTTTACGTGAACTAATGCACCACAGGTGATTACGTATTTACGTGGTTACGTGCAAGTTAACACACTCACATGTAAAACAAATGTAAAAACAACATGGCACTAAAATCTAAAACTAGAGTCTGCCTTGTAATTTTGGGTCAAGTCATGTTAAATAAAAAATGCATGATGGAATAATATGACTGCCTTGAGTAAGTTTGTGATGGAAATAAATGTAAAAAAATATTTTTTTTAATAGCAAATGGATTAAGTTTCAATTTTAGCTTTAATTCTTCTGAGAATAACGTTGGTACCACAAACGTTATTGAATCGAATCGAACCCTTGTGAATCGAATCGAATCGATTTAGAAAATTTGAATCAATACCCAGCCCTACTCAGTGGCAACTTATGAGGTGGTGGACTAAACCCTGCGACTTTTCCTAACCAAAAAAGTCTGCCTTAACCAACATCTGATTGCTTAGCTTCCATTTTAGTTTTAGTTAATAAATGATCAAATTAACTGGAGGGTGACTGCAAGGAGGCTCACAGTATAGGACAGTGTGACTTGTGTTGCAGTGGTGGAGACCGCCGCCTGGGCCTTTAGTGGAGCAAAAGCAATGGAGGTGACCCTCTGACTGTTACAGTTTCTTAAGATTGCGCTGATATTGACATTCCCTGATTAAAACTAAGCCAAGTATAAAAATTTGCTCAGAACAACTTTGAAGGTTTTATAGTCTGACCGTGGACAAAGCCTATATTTATCATTTGCTGTATTTTTCAAGGACGCAACTCTACTGTGTTTGTCCTTAGAGTCTCTTCGACTGTATATCTGCTTTAAATCACTTTTAGCCAATCTACATTTTTCCCCACAACTAATTTTCTTGTTAGCTATGAGAATTTTTGCTATTTTAATAGTTTAGTCCCAATTAACTAGTTAAATACTTCTAGTCACTGTTGTGTTGTTAATTTACTTTAGCCATCCTTGGTTTTTATTTTTACTGAACTGACCAAAAGCAAAGTTTTCAGGTATTTTCAAGTATCTTTGATGGATCAGTTAGACGAGTTCTTCAGGAAACTGAATTTTTGGGACTGGTCTGACCTGAACCCCCTGAAACCTATGCAGGATGAAACTGAAAAAGCTCTTATTTTGGAAAGCTGTACTCTTATTCTGCTTCTTCCTTTAGAGAGAAACCAATATAGAATTTAGAATGTAAATTATCTTTTTTTACATAAATACAAAGCCGATATTATATGTATCCTGTTTTCATCTAAGTCACAATTGGTGCAAAGACACTGAGGTCAATTCTGGGAAAAGGGAACAACAGATGATCTCCAGATCAAAAATGTTTCCCCTTTATTATTGACACAGTTGTTATAATTCACACTGCTCTGTGGGAACTAAGTACAAATTCTGTGTTTATTTCAAGTTAAAAGCACACAACAACAAAATGAGGAAAGGAGATATTTTCAGTTTAGCTGTGAAATTGAAAAAAAAAAAAAGATGGAAGAAGTGGACAGAATATATAATACCACTCAGACCAGATTTGGATTAGATAACATGCAGTAGGTAGCAGTGACTTAACCCCACTCCCTAAAGGATAATGGTATTTTTTTTTTGGGTGGGGGGGTTCTTTAGGGTTTTGTTGTGCTTCTGTTGTGTTTTGGTTGTGTGTATTTTGATTTTAAGATTAACTAAAAAAACTAAAAAAAAGGACATTCATGCTTATAATGTGTAACAAATGAAGTATTGTATTTGTTTTATATGCAACTGAATGTCAATAAAAGTTCATTAAAAAAAAGTTTTAAAAACTTTACATGAAAAAATAGACTTAAAACGTGAACACCAGAGTAAATGCTATATAGCAAAATTTACCAAAATATATTTCAGAATGTTTCCATAGTACAAAACAAATGTATAGAAGGATAAAAAATGTGTTATATAGTATTTCAAAAATATTTAAAGTATTCCTTATAATATAAAAAATATAGAATCAAACTTAAATTTATTTCAAATGTAGTTGGAAAAGCAAACAATTTATTTTAAACATGTTTTTTTAATATTTGTACTTTTAATTATACCGTTTTATAAACATTATATATATATATTGTAATTTTCTAAATTGTATTACCTAATTTTATTTTCTTATTTTTTTGTTTTTCTTATTAGTTTTTTTTTTTCGTTTATTTATCTCTCTGGTATTTATCTTTTTCCGTATGTTTTTGTTTTAATGTCGTCTTTTATTTCTTTTGCGTTTTCCTTTTTTTGACCTCAAACATATTGTCGTTTCATTTCTAATTTATTTATTATTCTACTGACTCGCTTCCATTTTCTTCGTCATCGTTACATCCGGGCGTTTTGGGAGGGGGGCTACATTTTGATCGACAGTTGCCATAGCAACAAGCTTGAGCATCGCCATTTTGTCAGAGGTTTTTTTTCCTCCTCTCTCTCTCTTCTCCAGCTTCAGTCTTTTTCAAACCTTCTCTCTTCCCGCCGGAACAATGCTGTCACTGGACCCACTTTTAACGATGTCGGGGGTAGAACTGGGTTCGTTGGATGTACTGATAAAGAAGACGAGTCAGCGGTGTTTGACGTTCTAAAGCCGGGGGTGTTATAGGCTCGTTAGGCGGCGGCGGCGGCGGCGCTGTCTCTGCTGCTCCTCCACCACCACTGGGCCGCTTCACTGCGCAGCTTTGGACCGCGCGCCATTTTGTGAAAATTGACACAAAAATTCCCAAACCAAAAATTTAACAGAGGACACGTTTGTTTTTGCTGCCGCGCGTCCGGAGACGAATCCGCAGATTTGCTGCACTGTCGTGGGTTTTATCGAGTCGACGCAGCGGGCGCTGGGTGGGCGAAAGATTTGTTTTTAACCGCAGTTTAATCGGAATCGGTTGATTGTAGGATCGTTAGCTGGAGGCTAACGGCTAGGTTAGCCGGAGCTAGTTGCCGCTAGCATGCTGCTAATCAACAGCTGATGCTGGTAATAACAACAATAGTATCGGATCATCGTTTCTTCAACAATGACGACGATGTCGGTCAGAGTCGTTTCGATCCAGGGGATGAGAGACACCGGGCTGTCGGATTAAAACGGGACGCGGCGCCGTTTGAGACGTTGGACATTCGTCGCTGAAGCGTCAGTAAAGGAGAGAGAGGCTCAAGCTGGATAAGTTTCCTCATCACACTGGCTTTTGGACTTTAAATGAAGATCGTGCCATCAGAGGTAAGTGTTTTGTGACATATTTGGCTTTTGTACTCGAACGCTGACATTTAGGGGTGGACGCGGCACAGACTGCCGCTACGGCTGCCATGGCGGCTATAGGCTAGCAGTTTCCGAGGCGCCGTGGATTCACAGGAGTAGCAGCAGAAGCGCCAACGTTTGTGTTTTCAGTCATGTCACAGGTGTTGGAATTACGTTTATTTTCTAATTGACAACGATGTGACGTTGTTGGTGGTTAAATGTTGTGAACAGCTACGATCAGTCGAGAGTCCTGCTGTGCTAACGCTGAAGCTATGGTTGAGTCTGATGTGAATGGACACTGTCATTGGTGCCAGTGAAGCAGATGTTGTTGTGCAGTTGTTCATGGTCAGAGTCATTGCAATAAATAATTAGTCCACTTATTACTTTGTACATGTTGCAAAATGGGGTAAATGTTTGCCTGATATTGCGATACATGTATATAAGGATATGTATCTGTACTGTATATACACATGTATAGGAGGTGAATCGCATCACAGTACATACCCATTAGATGTTGCTCAATCTTACAGTGTTCCTAAAAACACATAATGTCAGAATCTAAAAAGTTAAGGTACCTTTGTGAAAGAAGACATTTTTGCTTTTCGTTAATATTTTTGCAAGATCATAAACACACCTCAAAGTAAAATGCTTGTTTAAATTTGAAAGATGTAACTAATGGAAAATAATTAATTTCACACAAATTTGTGGAATATGGTTCAAACATTTTATTGATATAATATTGCTAATCCCTAGTTTGTCTTGTCACAAATAAATATTTAGTCCTGTTTGTGAAAAACATGTAACATGAAATAACATCTATCTATCCATCTATCTATCATGAATGAACTAGTATGAATTAGTAGTAATATTCATGTAAAAAGTTCAGGTTTCATCAAAGGTTATAGTTTCTTTAAGACACTAAATGTTTGGAAAAACCCATTTAGAATTCATGATTTTGTTATGAAATTTGCAGTACGTGCCTGTTTTTATGACAAATTTAGCCTTTTCCTGTGTGACACCTCAGGGTCAGTTTTAGATGGTAGTGAAGTTGTTTGAGTGTACATAATGTAGGTTATAACAACTTTTTATTGTAAATGTGCGTGTTTTTTTTTTTATGAACTTAAACATTCCAACCAAGTCATGCCAAAGGCTCTATATACAGATGCTGGTTGAGTTTTGAGGTTTAAAAACCCCAATGACAACAATTTATATTTTCTTGTTGGCAACACTTAGCATCAGTAGAATTTCGTTTTTATTATTACAGCAACATAATGTGCTGTCAAATAATATATAAGTCTTAATATAAAGCCTGTGACTGATGTCTAGTATTAGCTCAGGTGGCTAATGATGACTTGTTGACAAGTTGCTGCCTGAAAACAGCATCAGCAGCTAAGAGACATTTGAGTTGCTAGTGCTGATGGTGGTGGTGGTAATGATTTACTGCTGCTGCTCCTAGTTGTCCCCCTGTTTTCAAAGAAAAACATAAACACCAACAGGGTTTGTAAGAGCTAGTTTATGTTAACAGGGTTGATCAGAGAGCTAACAGCATCTGAAGCATGGCTGTCAAGAGGATACATTGGTAGGCGTTAAATGGCGACGTGAATTTAGACTTGTATTTGAAATCCCAGCCCTCATGTTTTTAAAATTTTACACACAGTCACACTATTTTAAAACGGGTTGGTCTGAATTTCCTTTCACTTCTTGGTTGGATTTTGATGCGATTGTCTGGTTCTATTGACATCCTAAAGAAGGGCTCACTGAAGGCGGGCCAAGCAAATGGAGGGAATGTTCATGGGTCAGTCCTGAAATTAAGAAAAGTGATTTTGATTTTGAGTGTAGAAAGAGCTTCAGTTTTTGAGTATGAGTGCTCATCAAGTTTCATCTGTTGGGCCCACAAGGATCAGTCTTGAGATATATAAAGTTTTTGACCTGTAGCTTCAGTACATTGTTAACACTGTATCAGTAATTGTTGGGTGGGCGAAACAAACATTGTCTGTTTGGTTACTTCTGTGATAATGGTGGCAAGGCCTTGCCAAGGCCTGTTTTAAGCTCTGACAGTTATCATAGGGTACCCCCCATATGCTGTGAAACCACTATATCTACTAAACTCATGGCATTTTATGTTTGAGTGATTTAGTTTCAACTATTTATGTAAGTTTGCATTTTTTTTTTGTTTTAAAAATTGTCGGTGCAGTGTTAGCTTTTTACCATTTATCCACAAGAAGCTTTGTCATTAGCCATCTATCTACTAATTTATTATAAAATCCCACCTTCCAGGAGGTGTCCCAAGGACTCTCAAAGTTATTTTTGTTCTCCCGGAATTTAATCAAAAACAGAAAAAACGTTGACACTTGGTCAAGCTAGCTTCACAGTGATAATAATATGATGTTTTTATTCTTTGTAGTGGGTTGTGGTTTGCTGCTGGACTCTCCTCCCAGGATGATATGAAATTGTGCAGGAGACGATGCATCCAGGTTAGCTGCTATATGTGTTAAATCTTTAACCTTCCGCGTGGATGGAAGTGATGCGCTCAAAATGCTTATTTACATTTTTATCTGAGCTGACATTATGTACCCAAAGTCACGTTTACAGGGCAAAAAAATCAGAAGACAACATTGTATTACTTTTAATCAGTGTGTGATTATATGCAGTTTAAACATTTAAATAAAGATGTAAGTGCTTTAACTGTATCTATAAATTATTTTTAGTATTTTTGGATATTTTAAAAAAAGGTTAATATTTAAAATGCAATTTGATCTAATTTTGTTTTTTATTAAACACACTATTTATTTAAGATTTGAAAAACAACACATTCATTAATATGTTTTTTTGTAGGAAGTAAAAATGGAGTCTTTGCTTGTGCCATATCGCCTTCCTGCTTCCTTTCTTCCTGTCACTGGAAGTGTGTATTTTTCCCTTTTTCCAGAGCTGGGTCAGCTTTCTACTGCTCTCAGATGAAGTGCAGGGCTTTTTGGGCTGTACAGCTATTTTGCTGTCAGCCTCTCGGTGTTGAAAAGCGGCGTCTAAAGTGTGCCAAAGTTCAATTTTATTTCTTGTTTATTTCTTGTTTTCTCATTGGAAAATGGGAGCAGCTCTGCCCTGGCAACAAAAGTAGGCTATTTGCATACCGCGTTGTGATTGGTCTGTGCATTGATGGGCTTGCCAAATCACGCTGTATCTCTGTGCTGATAGGCTATGCTAATTAGGTGCTGTTGCTGGGATTCTGAATAGTGGTTACTGTGTGGCCGCTGCTGAATTGTGTTGTCTGCTGAGAGATGCTGATAGCTGAACATGCTATTTAATAATTTTTTGATTCCTTCTGGCTGAAAAATGAAGGATGATTCACTGTACAGTGTGGAGATGCTGCATTTTCAGCCATTTTCACTCTTAAACCTGCTGCTCTGCTCCCTTTTCTTCACAAAGGTTCATCTTTTGCTGCTATATTTGTATTTGTCTACCTTTATCCTTTGATACATTTTCTCACTTAACACGTTTTAACAAAGATACTAATTACTACTGATTTTTTTTTTCCAAAACAGTGGATTATGTTTCATGTTGCTTCTTTTCATCATACACTTATTTCTTCCTTTTACAGATTTACATTAAACATTTTAACCTACATATATTTAAATATATACATGTATGCAAGTGTACAGTGACAATGCATAATTAACATTTTTGTTTTTCTTTTTTTTATGGGGTAAATTAAGGGATATTTTTGTAGAAATGCCACTGGTTGTAGTGTACATTGATAACCTTTTTATATTAAATCTGTATTACTGGTTCACCTTTATTCAAGGGCCATGATCCTCATGTGTGTTTAAGAGCAGGGTACTTGCCTTTGTCCTATACTTTGTTTACATATATTGCTAAATGAATTTTCACAGTTTCACACTAGGTTCTGATTTTTTCCCGAAACAGGAGGAGAGACTTCAGCATGCAAACCTTCGTCCGTCCGGCTTGCGCCCTCTTTTTCTTTACACACTGCTGGTCTTCAGATGGCTGCTCCAATGCCCCATACGCACCAGCAGTACAGTGACCGCCACCAGCCAAGCACTGACCAATCTGTTACGGTCTTACCGTACAGCGACCAGACATCACAGCTCACTGCCAATCAGGTACTACGTTAATCACACACAGTGTCTGCACTGGCTCCTCTCCGATTTCTTTATATTAATGCTTAGTTAACGAATAATCGTTGTAAAGAAGTGTGATAGCAGCTGATCAGCTGCGTGTTATTTCCGCCTGTTCAGTTACTACTATAAATATATTTATGACGTCCCAGAGGCCTCCAGACCTATATGTACTTTGTTGATTTAAATGTTTTGTTTTTGTTTTGTGTGACACTTCAGAGGCACATGCCCCAGTGCTTTCGTGACCCAACTTCAGCTCCCCTGAGGAAGCTCTCCATTGACCTTATCAAAACATACAAACACATCAATGAGGTGGGTTTTTGTTTTATTTACTTTCCACTCCTTGTTCCCGCTCTCAAACTGTAAGGCCTCCGAACATCTTGTCATTGTGCGTGTGTTGATCTGCAGGTGTATTATGCAAAAAAGAAGCGACGGCACCAACAGGGTCAGGGTGAAGACTCCAGTCACAAGAAGGAGAGGAAGGTGTTTAATGATGGCTACGATGATGACAACTATGACTACATCGTCAAGAATGGGGAGAAGTGGATGGACCGCTATGAGATTGATTCCTTGATAGGAAAGGGATCATTCGGACAGGTACTGGATTTTAAATTGTATAACAAAGAACATTTTACAAAGGGTTTTATTAGCCTCCTTATTTCCATGGAACTTTCTCCCTCAATTTCCTTAAGTAATTTGTTTTCTGTACTGCTTTTATTTTTCTATGTTTTACTATTATTAAATTTGGCTACCCAAAAGTAAGTCAGAAAGTCCTCATCGGGCAATAATTATTCCTTGAGGGGTCTGATGTAGATGGTTAAGACCAATTCAGACTGGTCTCTCTTGTCTCCATCATCTTTGACCAGATCTTTGTCCAAAGTTGGACTTTTTACCTTTTTTGATCAAAATTTTTAACCCCTTAAAATTGAAGCCTTTTCAAGTTGGAGCAAATATATGTATCCAAGCCTAAAAGGAAACCTGTTCTAATGACTTAAGTTTGGATCTCGAATCATCAATTGTTTTGCTTCTTTTCTTTTAGGGAAACTGTAGGAAATTTTTTAAGGGAATGCATTTCAGTCACCAGACTAAAAAGCAGGTGGTAATTTGGCATCAGGGCTTTAGTTTTGGACTTAAGTTACCTTCATAGCTATTGTTTTTGTGCACACCTTTTGTGTACTAATATTAAACACCTAAGATTAGACTTAAATATTGAGAAACTAGCCTTTAATGCAGTGTTCCCCAACCACTGGGCCAGGAACCAGTACCGGTACTTGGGTGCATTGGGTCAGGCTGCATAGAAATAGTGCTTTTTCTTATTTTTTCTTAACTATATTTGATATGGCAATATTTTATTGTCGAAAACAAAGAACAATCAACTCAAAATGACACAGATTTAGGCTTTTTTCAATGATGGGCCATTGATACAGGATACTAACCTTGTATACTGGCCTGGTAGGAGAAAATTATAGGTATTTTTCCATGAAAAAAGTTTCAGACATTTAACCGGTCCATGGTCGAAAACACTTAGTTTTGTTTGGAAACACTTAGTTAATGGAAACCTTGAATTCGTTTGTTTTTATTTTCTGAGAAAATGATTTTAAAATTTCTTAAGCTTGTAGTTGATGAACCCAACATTTGATTATTGAAATTTAATGTGCTGATGTCTGTTAGGTTGTGAAAGCATACGATCGAGCAGAGCAGGAATGGGTTGCCATTAAGATCATCAAGAACAAGAAAGCTTTCCTCAATCAAGCTCAGATTGAAGTGCGTCTGCTAGAGCTCATGAACAAACATGATACTGAGATGAAATACTACATTGGTAAGTGGATGTTGAACGCTGATTTCATCATATTATCCAATAATGTCACTGAGTATTTTTCAAAGAATGATTTGAACTGTTTGTTCCTGATTCTGACCCAACAATTTTCCAATTGTCCACAGTTCACCTAAAGCGTCACTTCATGTTTCGGAACCACCTCTGCCTCGTGTTTGAGATGCTTTCATACAACCTGTACGACCTGCTGCGGAATACCAACTTCCGTGGTGTCTCTCTGAACCTCACCCGGAAGTTTGCTCAGCAGCTATGCACAGCGCTGCTCTTCCTGGCCACACCTGAGCTCAGCATCATCCACTGTGACCTGAAGCCTGAAAACATCCTCCTCTGCAACCCCAAACGCAGTGCCATTAAAATAGTAGACTTTGGAAGCTCATGCCAGCTGGGACAAAGGGTACGCAGAACTAAGTCATTTACAACTGTGATGTTGCCTGAAGTTATTGTTGATGTTTTTTCTTTCTTCATTTAAGCTGATATTGATACTGAGGGTTTGTATTTTTTATTTTTCTAGATATACCAGTATATTCAGAGTCGCTTCTACCGCTCTCCAGAGGTGCTCCTGGGAATGCCCTACGACCTAGCCATTGACATGTGGTCATTAGGTTGTATTTTGGTGGAGATGCACACTGGAGAACCTCTCTTTAGTGGCGCCAATGAGGTAAAGGAACCAAACTGACATATTAGAACTGTTTTCGTGTTGTGCTTTCCATATGAAAACACATTTTGTTGCCATATTTTGTGGTCTTGTAGTATTATTTTTTTTTTATTCAGCAGACATGGTCAAGTATCATCTCTAAAACTAACCTAAAATGTAGGTCAATAGAAAGTGACCTTTCTTAAACGTTTCTCAACAGGTGGACCAGATGAACAAAATTGTGGAGGTTCTGGGAATCCCACCTAATCACATTATGGACCTAGCCCCGAAAGCCAGGAAGTTCTTCGAGAAGCTTTCGGATGGTACATGGAGTGTAAAGAAGACCAAAGATGGCAAAAGGGTGAGTGTTAACTTGAGACATTTTGCTCAAAAATTGTGTGGCTTTGTATCAGAACCAGTGTAGTTGATCTAAACAACAGCAATGTTTCATCAGAACCAGCTGCATCAGTGTTCATTCAACTGGATCTTTGTCTCCTTTTCTAATCTTTGTAACAGAAAGGGCACAAATTGATGACAACAACATAAAGCACAGTCTCACTCAAGCTATAGAGGAAACATGTGTGTTGTCAATATTTTTGCATTTAATGTATTAGTAGAGATCAAATGTCATGGCATCACACATTTCTTCATGACACATCGGTGTATACTCTGTTCCCCAATCATTTTTGAGCAACGAACCGGTTAAATGTCTCGTACTATTTTCACTATTATTACTGTTCCACGGTTAATTTGTGGCAGATAAATATTAAAATTACATTTCGGGTGAAATATTTTACTACCTATAAAATCTTCCTACCCAAATTAACTGTGGTGGTTTACAAGGTTTTAAGGTATATTTAACCAGTATACAAGGTTAGAATCTTAGTATCAATGACTCATTTAGAGTTTATTCTTGTTGTCTTCACTGAGAAAATATTTCCTAATCAAATATAGTTGCATTATTGATGATGGAATCCTAGCCATTCTATTGGTCAGTTCTTTTGTTGATATTGGAAGTAATAGACAGATGGGGCCAAAAGGAAACATTATTTCTCTGCGGTCCAGCACTAATTCACCCACGGACCATTACCGGTCCCTGGCCCGGTGGTTGGGGACCACTATGTGTAGACGCACACAGACCCCAACTACTTGTCATTTTGGTGCACATATATCTAGGAACACAAAAATAATGCATTGTTGCCTCATATAATTACAGCACTGTATGTTGTCAATGCATTATATTTTCACCACTATCACAGTCACTGCTATACTACCATACTTATATTGTAATAATACCACTGTCCTGCTATTCAGACTAGCTGTAATACCGCTGCGAGTTTTAAGTTAAGTTACTTTTTCAACATATTTCTGAGGCTCGTACTATATGATCTAAGTTGCAATTATTGGTAAATACTTTGAGAAAAGTGTTTTCTACGCTGCTCCATTACACTCATTTGTGAATATTGGTTTCTTGATTCCATTGTGGAACATCACAACGATCTACACCTTAAATATTAGTGAGATTGTTAGATGCTACAGTTATGTTGTTATGGTTTATTTTAATCCATGCACAGTTAGGTTGTTGCAATACATCTTATTTCTGCTTTTACACATCAATAGTGGCACGTGACAAATTAATAGTCTGGACAGTTTAATGCAGCTGTTGAAGTTGCTACGTTTCTATGGCACAGACCTGTGACAGGAATTCATGTTATATTTATGGAATTCTTGTCTAAGCTGCTTCCTGCTCCTGTTCTGGGCTGCTAAACCATGAATCCCCCAAATAACTCTTAAATATCAAATAAATTACAGCAAAACCAACCAAAAATCAGATTAGGTATATATTTGATTATGGGTTTTTCTGTCATCTATTACTCCAAATGAACAGCATTTGGGTTTTTTCCGTGCTAACTTTTAGGCCTTTCTGGGTAAACTTATATATATACTCTTTACTTGCAGCTAAATTTGTCCATATCAATCAAAAATTGCTGTATGAGGAGTTTATCTTCAACTCGTACAGTTCAATATATGGTTCAAACACACCTGTTTATATTGGTTGATATTTACATCTTTTTGCCGTTGTAATAGAAAATGCAGCTGTGAATCGAATCATTGTGTCAATTTCTTTTTTCCTTTTCTCGTGCAGTATAAGCCTCCAGCCTCACGAAAGCTCCACTCTATCCTGGGTGTGGAGACAGGCGGCCCAGGCGGCCGGCGGGCAGGGGAGTCTGGCCACGCCGTCGCCGACTACTTGAAGTTCAAGGACCTGATCCTACGGATGCTGGACTACGACCCCAAGAGCCGCATCCAGCCCTACTACGCCCTGCAGCACAGCTTCTTCAAGAAGACAGCAGATGAGGGGACCAACACGAGCAGCAGTGTGTCCACCAGCCCCGCCCTGGAGCAATCTCAGTCATCGGGAACCACCTCCAGTACCTCCTCCAGTTCAGGTGGGTCCAGATCTGAGAAGAAGCCAGATTGAGATGGTTTGGACATGTTTCGAAGGAGGGACATTGGGTGGATGGTCCTTGAGATGGAGCTACCAGATAGGAGACAGAGATTGATGGATGCAGTGAGGGAGGACATGGAGGTAGTAGATAGGGTTGGAGTAGAGGATACAGAGGACAGGGGAGATGGAACGCCTGGAACAAGGAACAAGCTGAAAGGAGAAGAAGAAGAAATTAATGGAATTGAATTGATTAAATTCAAGTATTTTTCTTCTGGAGGACAAAGAATATATTCTGGACTGTCTGTTAGGACAGCAGGTCTACTGAGTGAATTATTGCACTGAATGGGAGCATATCAAGGAGTGAAGCTTTCAATCCTGAATTTTGTGACGGCTACACTTTTTAAAACAACTTTAACTAACTAGTTTTCTTTCTCTCCAGGAGGATCATCTGGGACCAGTACCAGCGGCAGAGCAAGATCAGACCCCACTCATCACCACTTGCACAGTGGAGGACACTTTGGCACGACCATGCCCGCCATGGATGGTGATGGCCTCTGTCCACAGGTCAGTTAAATCAGCCATCAAAACAAAAGCCAAGAAAACTTTCACACTAAATCTATTAATGGTCATTTGTGTCCTGAGTCGGCTATCTCAACCAATGGAATTTAGCCTACGAACAGCTGAATTGCAATTAAATATATGTAGGAAAGAACTGGGAAGTTTTAATAGGCTGTTACATGAATTGTTACTCCCTGGTTCTAGTTACCTTGGTCCTAGTTCCACCCGGATCAGACTTATTTCTGCAGTTCTTCAAAGATTTAAGGTGTTGTTAGTTTGTCTGACTTCCCTCTTTTCCTGACCATCACCAGGCCAGACAGCCGTACCCACCACCGCTAGTGTGGGGAGGAGGTGTTGGACCAGAGCCGGTGACCGGAGAGACGCATCCGGTCCAGGAAACCACCTTCCACGTTCCACCCCAGCACCCTAAGGCGCTGCACCCACACTCACACACTCACCACCACCACGGGCCAATGATGGCGACGAGGCCGCGTCCACGCCACTACGCCTCTCCAACGCACAGCTCCTCCACGCAGGACTCCATGGAGGTGGTGCACGGCCACCTGTCTATGACCTCCCTGTCTTCCTCCGCCTCCTCTTCCTCCACATCGTCCTCTTCCACTGGGAACCACGCCAACCAGGCCTACCAGCTCCGCCATTTACCCCCCGGAGCGCTGGACTTTGGCCAGAACGGTGGGCTGAGCATGGGGCTAGGTGCCTTCTCGAACCCGCGGCAGGAGACTGGCATGGCGGCGCACCCGGCGTTCTCCATGGGCGCCAGCGCGGGGCCCGGTGGCCACTACTTGGCGGAGGGTCACCTGGGCATGAGGCAGGGCATGGAGCGGGAGGAGTCTCCAATGAGCGGAGTGTGTGTGCAGCAGAGTTCCATGGCCAGCTCGTGACTGCTCTGACGTTTTTGGCTGTGTGTTCCCCCGTGCGTCATTTTTAAAGGTGGTGTTTTTTACTACAAAGGTGTGTTGAGAACAAAAAGCTGCTCATGTCAGAAGGGAGATATCACTGAACCGCAACTACACAGAAAAATCTTTGTTCAAAAAGTATATATGTAATTTCCATCTGTTTTCTTCAATTTTCTTTTTGGCTTTTATTTTATTTTTTTTTTACTTTGGAAAATCATTAGGCACAAAATAATATGGCAGAAATCCATAGTGAGAGTGAGACATCCATCAGCACCATTTCACCATGTTCACATCCTCACTGTTAGGTATTACGTGGCAGAGTCTTTTACAGGAGCATTTCAGAGCAAGTAGCTGTTGGTGAAAAATGTGTGGCGTCCTCTGTTCTCTGGGACAGCCTGACATTACTGTTCCACTGGTTCTTCATTCTTTTTTCTTTTTTTTTTTTTGCCCTTTTAAGTGAGATTTCCCGTCGATGCTGCTGGTAAATCCTTCAGCTCGATGGAGACCAGGAAAGAAAAGTGTTTGACGGTTGATTTTTCTTGTCGTCGGTCGGTGAAATTGTGTAACTCTTTGCGGAAGAGAAGCACATTAGCAGTGGAATGAGTCCTTATCAGCCTGTGCTGGCCTGGCGTGGACAGAAGGACGAGGAAAATGGCAACCCCTGCGATCAGCACCACCACCACCACCAATACCACCAGCCCTCGGCCCCGACGGCTCTCCGGGTGGAGCCGGGCCGGGCACAGACGAGAGCAGCGATGGGCGCAGGAGATGTCAGTATCCAGCAGGATCTGGCCCAGTTACAGAAAGAAGTCAGCGGCTGGTTCCAGATAAACCTTTGGCCTTATGACTCATGGACTTTGGAAGGAGATGGAGCTGGACATTATCATTTGAATTAAGATGGCTTTTCTCTATTTTTCTCTCAAGACAGCCCTTAATTCTTTAAGGAAATTAAAAATAAGAAACAACTTAGCAGAGGTAAACACGTACGGTAATTTGAGGCCTTTCTCGACAAAGATGACTTCTTCAGCAGGGCCCCATGTAACAGGGTCGTATTGTACACAACAACCTCCTAAACTAAACGTTACTTCCTTAAACAAAATCTTATTCACTGGGTGAGGATTTTTTGCCGTGGAAAGAACTATCTATTCCAGAGTCTACTCCCCCCTTTTTTGTGTTTTCTTATGATTTTTTTTTCCTCCCTTTTTTTGCATGTAGTTCCTCATCAGAACCACCTGCACAAGTCTCTCCATTCAAAACACGGAAACTGAAGAAAAAAAAAAAAGAATTAAGTGACTGCCTTTTTTCTCTCCTCAAAATTATGCTGTGAATTTTACAAGAATTTATTTTCCCTTTGGATATGTTTTTATACCAAAGCAGTTGTTTTATAGCATATAGGTGTCTGTAACCAATAATGTAGCAGTTCACCACTTTGACGCAAAACTTTATCGAGACCTTATTTTAACGTCAATATGAAACAAACAGCTGCAATATTTTACTTTAGCGAAAAATGGAGGAACCGCTGTGGAGACCGTTGGCTATTATTGTGTTCTCTTTCTCTCTCTATGAAAATAATTGTTTTTGAAACATCTTACCAAAACTCGTTTCCATCATAATTGGTAGATTATTTTTGGGAGTCTTTTAAAAAAAAAAATAAGAAACTTCGATATGTTTTAGAAAATTTGGTAGTTACTCTGCAGGCTCCAGAGTAGCAAAGATAGAAGCTGAAGGTTAAAAGAAAATGATGACAAGGAGACAAATTGGTTCTTATTCTTAGTTGTTGTTGTTTTTTTGGTTTTCTTTCTCTTTTTTCTTTTATTTGTTTTTGGGTTTTTTTGGATTTTTTTTTTTTTTACTTTTTGCCCCACCGTACTATTTCAAAGGGTTTTGCTGCCTTTCATACATCCTTAAGTCAACTTGTCTACTTTTTCTGAAGTTATGAAACAGACCTATGGTCATTGTTAGAATTAGGGCTGTCACTTTTTAACAAAAGTCAAAAGATTTCTTGTTGTATAATCTTAGCACGCCACAGGTAGATTTGTACCAGTAACCTGGTTCTATGGAGAACAAAAGGTTCTTAAAGTCGATCGAGCCGAGCTGTCTGTCCTGGTGGGAAAGACAAATAGCCAGGTTGGAATAGATTTGCCTTGAGGTGAGATGGTGCTCAGATATAAACAGTATCAGTAACGAGTCTGAACCGAAACATGAAATTAGTGTGTAGTGCCACTTCCTGCTTCCCCCGTCTGACAGAAGTGTTCCTCCTCTGTTCTCCAGATAATCTTCAATTAAAAAGACTTATTTTGATCCAGTTTCTGTTTGATGTACAAGAAGCTTCACTGATATTGGATGTCAGTTTGTCAGGTTCTCTCCTTCATCTGTACAGAGAACCAGATTAGTTCTAGTCCTACACCCAGCTAGACCAGTTCCTTAAACCATATGTGTTCCAGCCAAGAGATAAAATAGAGTTTACCATTGAGACTGGACCTTCTCCAGAAACTGAGGTGGTGGAGAAACTCAACATCAGTGTATTTTTATTTTGTCTTCAGCTGTGGTTCTGACCTGTGCAGTATTCAGAGAGAACATTGTCTGTTGGTTATGCCCATATGCCTTCTGCAGCAGCTAAATCCATGCTGCATCCATGAGTCCAGACTGAGCTCAATCATTACACAAAGTTTTCAAGTGCATTAACTTACCTGACCATATTTTTTAAAGCTGCCTGCTGTACTATGTGGGTGCTTCTAGTTCCTGATTATGGTGTCCAAGGGAGTTGTGCTTCCTTCATGGACCAGAGTTTGATTTCTTTTACCACAAAATGAAAATATTCCTCTGGTCAGTTCTCGGATCTGTTGAGAACATGTTCAGCTCCTGGAGCAGAGCTTCATTGTGTTTCTTTGTACACCAAGTGGCAGATGTTCAAACCTTTTCCTGGACAGACCAGACCAGTGTCTCATACCAGTGTCTCTGACCAGTATCTACAACCATATTTGCAGAAGAAATTTTGCAGAAACATGAGTTGCAAACAAGTGGTCACTCACATAAAATAGTAAATAAATACTAGTTCCTGTAAAAGTAAAATTACTTGGCTTTTTTTTTTTATTAAATTGATTAAATGATACCCTCAGGAAATTGGGATGCGAATTGGAAGGATTAGGATGTGTTGCGCGATGTGGAAATTTAATATTAACTCCGGAGAATGGAGGAGGAGAGAGATGGCTGAAGTACAAAACACTGGCTGTGCTGTTTCCTCACCTCTGTCTTCTCTCAGCGAACGTAAAATTACTTGGCTTTTTTTTTTTTTTTTATTAAATTGATTAAATGATATTACATTGACTTTTACCCATTTTAGGCTAAACTAGTACTATTTGTGACCAGCAGGAGCTGCCTTCAAAATGGCCTTTTTCGCAATTAGTTTTCCATAAAACTTCACCTAAATTTATATACTGCATTTCAGAAATATTTGCTGTTGGTGGTTTTCATTGTCAGCCTTAGGGCTACATTAAAAATATGTGGTTAATGGGGACAGAAGCTGATTGGCTACTTAGATTGTATTGTTTTTCAGTTCACATGTTTCTGCCTGGAAAGACACTAGTAAAGAATTCAGTCTTTACTCATGGTTAAGAGTGCCATCTGCTGGGGTGTTCATCTTTGAACCTTTTTTGACTTTTTAATCCATTATAAATGAACAGAAATGTACAATTTGGACTAAAAGTGACAGCCCTAAAGGGATCGTTGGGCAAATGTAACTCGTAAAGACTCAGTCCTGACTTAGTCAAGAAGAAAGAAAATTCCTTGGATCATCGTCGACTCTTGAGGAAAGGGGTGGGGGTGTCCATCAGCCGTGCTCACATGCTTCAGTAAATTTTTTTTTCTTTGATTTCTGGGAGTTTGAAGTGTTTTCTTCGTTATACATTTTTGCTAATTTTTATCAACTTTTTCAAATTAGACAAAAACCTTAAAAAAAACTGCCCACGGCCACCGGGTGTCGCTAGCTGACATCATTTTGTTAAGCTTGGTATGATTTCCACAAAAATGTTAAAGCTACCTATAGTGAGATTGGAGTTTTATCTAGATGTCAAGGTTAAGAGAACAGAATTTTTTAAAAGGTTTCTTTCATATTCTTGGGAAAAAAAATCAGAAATTTTAGAGAAACAGGCTGGAGTTTTTTTTCATACAGGTTACTAAACATTCCAAAAATAAAGACTGAAAAAGAGACAAAAAAAAAAAAACATTGACTGCAGTGACTCGTAAGTGTGCGCCTATGTCCAAACTCATGCTGATTGACCTCTTCTTCTTCTTTAGAGCAGTTGTCATGAAATGCAGCCCCTTTTTAATAGTTGAAATAGAATTTATGTATATATTTATATTTTTTTAATAAAGGAAGTATAGAACTCACTACCTTGCTCCTGCTGGTATGTTGATTATGTTTGTCCAAAAAATTGGTGACCGACCAACCATTCAGTGGGCAGGAAACTCCTGTTTTCTTAGTGGTGATTTCAAAAGAAACGACAAAAAACACCTTTTGCCTGATTTTGTTTTCTCTTATTTTTGTGGGTGAAAGGTTTGAACTTGACTACATCATCAGGACAACGACACTATGAGGTAGGGTTTGAATCAAACAGGGAAAAGCTAGTTCTTCAAACCTTAATAATTTTCACAGGGTATATTGTAAGTGCATGTACATCACAGAAACCTTACATTTTTTGGTTTTATGAGAAGCACATGGTTGAAAATTTAGAAAAAAAAATGTTTTTGAAAATTTCCATCGTCATAGGCCTGTTAAGTTTGTGGGTTTAATCACAAACACCAATATTATGTAGACTCGTTGACATTTCCTGACAACCGATGTCCAAAATCCTAATTTAATTTTGATTTACCTTTTTATTTTGATATGTTTTTTTTTTCCACATTTTTCCACGTTTTTTTGTACATGCAACATGCACTATAGAATTGAAGAGCATGGGGGAAAAGGATCAGTCCATGTATCCACAGATTGTAAGATCTAGTCAAGACTTTGCTGTGTTTATGACAATGCCCTTTGTATTATATTAAGACAGTCTTATGTATGATATATAAAAAGAAGTTAATTGAACTGTTCTTTGTCTTTGTTGTCTTTATTCTTGGTGGCTCCAAACTTTCAACAGCCTGAAGTTCAATGTTTGCTCTGAAATATACAAAATGCAAAGAAACAAATCTGTAAAAATGCATCTATGGCTATCAAAATTGAGTTATGCGGGAAAAAAAATTGATATTTGGGTACACATATAATAAGTAGGAATTTCGGTATTCATTTGAAAGCTTCAGGTTTAGAAAGCATTTTAAAACCTGTCATATTAACCTGGTAAAAACAATCGACACACAGTAGAAGTGAGTTGATCTTTTGTAGTTAATTTTCTCATTGAGTCGGTAAATACTCAGGTTTTCCTGAAGGAGAATATCGCGCCAAACGATAGTTACATAAACCCAGCGTACCGTTGTAAAGGCGACCTGGCTCGTTGGTCTAGGGGTATGATTCTCGCTTCGGGTGCGAGAGGTCCCGGGTTCAAATCCCGGACGAGCCCAAGTAATACCTTTTCACAAACTGTTTTAGTTCCAGTTGTTTTATTTTCAGAAATGAAGAGGTCCACCATGGTATAGGAAAGTACGAAGTATCTTATTCAGGAAAATGCTATGTAAATCTGTCCTCATTATTTGGTCGTTTAGGAGCTCTATGTCACAATCACTGACATATTTCCTACTGTCAGATTTGTCTAAACTGCTGGCATTTGTAACATGTCTGTTTTCCATTATTTGATTGATTGTGATTGCGACCTCAAACAAACAATATTTTGCTATTTTTCAAATTTTAAGGACTAATTTAATGAGTTAAAATTAAACATATAACGTCTTACTTATTTGCGTATTTTTCTAACTGACGGATGCATTATCCAGATGATTTGTAAAGATTTAGCACTCAACAATTGTATCTCCTGTATTTCAACACCATATTTGCGGTCATTTTTTAATTCGCCTGTAGATATTTTACAGCTGATCTGTTTATCCGCACACTCTAATAACAATGTATCGTAAATTATTGTTGATTTTAAAAATAATAAATAAAAGTTGGGCTCGTCCGGGATTTGAACCCGGGACCTCTCGCACCCTAAGCGAGAATCATACCCCTAGACCAACGAGCCAGTGGATACAACAGGAAAAAGTACGGATCATAATATAAAATATTTTGTTTTGTACTCGTCATCGAACAAATCGTTGGTATTTATCGTCATCTCCTTACGCATTAGTGGGTCTCCACAACTGCCACCTAAATCCCACTGTACCGGATTGTGAAGAGACTGGGACGTTTGCTCGACATCTCCCATGAAAATCAATTGTCTTTGTCGTGAGGAATATTGTCGGAGAATAAATAACCAATCGTACTCCGTTTGAGTCTGTCCCATAATACGATTGGCGGAGATTAGACACGACTGTACACAAACAATTCTATATATCCATAAAAAATGACTCCGTAGACGAGTTTAAAGTGTTTTTTTGGCGACACCACAAACCAACAGGCCAAAGGCGCCAAGAAGACAGCGATTACGTCATCGCCCGCGTCACTAAGCTACGCCAGGAGAGCTAAGCTAACAGCGCTACAAACCACCGAGGTTGTTCAAATTAACACTTAAAATATAAAATGCCGAATTTCTGCGCAGCACCGAACTGTACCCGGAAGAGTACCCAGTCGGACTTGGCTTTCTTCCGCTTCCCTCGAGACCCAGAGAGGTACGCTGCGTAACTTATCAACTTAGCCATTACTAAACACAATACCCTGATGGAAGAGTCGGTGTCTATATTCGGTCCTAACCGGCTATAACTATAAGACACACGTCTGTAAGTTAAACACAAACGTAGATAGTCTAACAGAAACGTTCCTTTAGAGGTGAGTGGATTAACAACATAGTTCACCATTACAATAACCAGAAACACGAAATTCAGAGAGGTGAGGTTTAATATGGACTAGAACATTAACTAACAATGAATAACCAACGTAAACTGCAGTAAAAAGTGTGTGTTAGGCGAAAAATAGGTTATTAACTTTAGTGTATTTCGATTATAACGTCAAAATGTCAGTAACATGACAACCAGCCGCGAATATTTGTTATTGAATTGTAAATTATTTTCCTTTCCCCCTGTCCCTTTTTTCTGTGGTTTTCACAGCAAGTCAACGTTTTCCATCTCCCCCTGTTCTCTGTATCCTCAACTCTGACTCCAACTGCATCCATGTCCTCCCTCACTGCATCCATTAATCTCCTCTAAGTCTCCTACCTGGATGTATCCACTGTCCCTCCTCTAAACATGTCCAAACCATCTCAGTCTGGCTTCTCTAGCCTTTTCTCCAAATCTTCCTGTCTGTGTTGTCCCTCAAATCCTGTCCATCCTTATCTCTCCTAAAGAAAATCTCCGCATCTACAACTACTCCACCTCCACCTCCTAGTGTCTCTAGTCCATCCATCATGGCTGGTCTCACAACTGTCCTGTAAACCTTTCTTTAGCTGACTCTCTTCTATCACAGATCACTGCTGACTCCTGTACTCTTCTCCTCTCTTCCATAGTCTGACATTTTACTGTTCAAATGACAGTTATATAACTAAATTATGTTTTTGTTATTCATATTTCTTTTATTTGTTCTGTTTTTTTCTTTGTCCTCTAGATGCCGTATCTGGGTGGAGAACTGCCGCAGAGCAGACCTGGAGGACAAAACCTCAGACCAGTTGAACAAACACTACAGATTATGTGCCAAACATTTTGATCCGGCCATGGTTTGCAAAACAGTGAGTGTCTGTAAAAATGTGAGATCATAGAGACTGTATAAATGTATGTTAAGATTGTGTGTGTTTGTTTTTTTTTTCATCAGAGTCCTTACAGGACAGTGCTTAAGGACACAGCCATCCCGACCATATTTGATCTGACGAGTCACCTGAAAAACCCCCACACTCGACATCGCAAGAGAATCAAAGAGCTAGTAAGTCTGGAATGATCTAGCAGGGATTTTGATTTGTCCTGTCATGCCGTCTGTTCTTCACCATGTTCACAAAGGCTGTCGATGATGCATAATGTGGTGGTCAACAGAAATGTCCACTACCAGGGGTGTTATATTATCCGTAAAATCTATGGTCAGAATTGAATGGCTAAGGAACCAGACTTGGGTCTGTAGGGTTTCAGGTTCAAATCCACCAATTGCCCCCTTTCGTTGAATTACGTTGTGTGCTGTGTCACAATGACAAGCGTTCACCTCCCACTTGTCTATTCTTTTACTGTCCACTCCAATACATTCTCACTTTATGGGGCAGTGGTGACTTAGTGGTTAAGGAACGGGCTGGTCCGGAGGGTTCCAAGTTCTAAGCCGACTGCTAGATACCACTGAGCATGGCACTGTCCCCACTCACTTCTCCACGGGCGCTCAAACCTGCCCACTGTTCACTTTGGTGATGGGTGAAACACAGAGGTGACATTTCGTTGTGTGCAGTGGAGTGGCTCAGTATGAGTTTGCTCTCCTTCTTTTCATTCCTATGGCCAAGTCTTCACTAATAATTAAAAATGTTTCTCTCTTTTAGACTGAAGAAGATATAAGAAAAATGAAAGAAAGAAGACGTAAGTAAATTTAAATTTACATACAGACATGAAAAAATTCCACCCATCTGTTTTCTTCAATATCTGGTTCATTTTACTGCCTGTTACTACTAAAGATGCATTTGTATGGACAACCATAATGATAACAACAAAAACTGCTCATGAGTTCTCATAAATTAAAGGCTAGTAAAGACCTAGGCCATTTTTCATGGTTTTTATAGTAAGTATTCAAAGTCATTGAAGCTTATACATTAACAGCCATGGCATTGTACCGTTAAAAACAGTGTTTTTGTATTTTAAACATGATATACGTTTAGTGGCGTTAAAATGAATAAAATAAATTGAAGAGCATGAAGGTTTTCTGTTTTTTATTTCATGACTTTATTTTCACTCGAGTTTTAGCTTTTTTTTTTTCTCCTCTGTCTCCATCTAGTGGCATCTTCCATCGACCAGCTTGTTGCCAAAAAAGATTTGGCAGGTGAGGAGTCAGCCAATGCCACCGAGGATGAACCTCAGCTCTCCACTGAGGACAAGGAGTTCCGGGAATATCTGAGGTCTTTGTTTGAGGTGGTGGTGTTGTCTGCAAAACAATGCATCCCTTTGGCTGAGAGTGAGAACGGCTCCAACAACTTCCATACTCTGCTGGAGTGTCGCATCAGCGCTGGAGATGAAGCGCTGAGAAAACGATTTGAGGCGACTGCTGTGAACACCAACTACTTGACCTGCGAGCAACAGAACCAACTGCTGGACATCTGTGAGAACACAGTCAGGGAGGAGATGCTCCTGGAAGTAAGGGAGAGTCGATTTTTCTCTCTGGTTACGGGCAACCTCCTGGAGTTTTCCGGTGAGAGATACATCCCTCTGTTCATCCGCTTTGTGAATCAGCAGAATGTCCTTCGGGAGGAGTTTGTAGATTTTGTGTCGTTTGATGTTGACGAGCAGTCGCTGGTGGAGCGACTGGAGGCCCAGCTCACTGATCGTTGGGGTTTGAGCATGGAGGACTGCCGTGGTCAAGCCCACCAGGCCACTGGTTCTTCTACAACCAAGCTGAAAGCTGTGGCAGTGTTACTGATGGAGAAGAACCCTCTGGCTCTGAACATGCCATGCTCCCACACAGCTCTAAATGTCCACCTAGCAAACAGTCTACCTTATCCTAACGTCCAGGTCATCATGGAGACTCTGAGAAGAATCAAGTCAATCTTCAAAACCCACTCTGCTCATGATGAGCTTGAGGCGACCATTGCGTCCCACCACCAGAAGAATGAAGAGAAGGCTGCAGCTCTGAAAGAGGCCTGTGCAGCAGGCTGGACGGAGCGCCATGACGTCTTTGACGTTCTTCTGGATCTGTTCACGCCCCTGATTCTTTGCATGGACGTTATCTGGACCAACAGTGAAGGAAAGTTCAGCAACGCCATCTCAGCAGACGCATACAGCATCGCAGAAATTCTCGCCGACTTTGAGATTATTGTTACCATCGTCATCTTGAAAAACGTCCTCACCTTCACCAGGGCCTTTGGGAGAAATCTCCAAAAAGAAACACTTGACGTCTTCTTTGCTGCCAACAGTCTCACTGCTGTTCTGCACTCCCTCAACGAGGTCAACGACAACATTGAAGTTTACCATGAGTTCTGGTACGAGGAGGCCTTGAATGTGGCCGCAGTCATGGAGGTTCCTGTGAAACTGCCCAGACTCTTCCTCCGGAAGCAGCAGGTGTCAGACATGGATGAGATCCAGACAGAAGCCTACTTCAAGGAGTATGTGACTATTCCGGTTATCCGTGGTGTCATGCAAGAGGTGGAAGACATGTTCTCAGACACCAACCTCAAAGCTCTTAAATGCCTGTCCCTGGTCCCAGCCATCATGGGTCAGATGAAGTTCAACACCAACGAGGAGAACCACGCCGAGGTTTACCGTGGTGATCTGCCCAACCCAGACACACTTCCTGCCGAGCTGCACTGCTGGAGGATCAAATGGAAGCATCGCGGCAAAGAGGTGCGACTGCCGACCACCATTCATGAGACCCTGCAGTTGCCTGATGTCAAGTTCTTTCCCAACGTCAACTCCTTCCTCAAGGTCCTGTCCACATTGCCAGTGCTCCAGCTGGAGGACAAAGATGGGAACTCGGCCAGTCAGCGTCTGCAGACGTACCTGGCCAACACACCAGCGCAGCTGCGCAACAAAAGTCTTGCCATGCTCAGTATCAACACCCATGTCAAACATGACCTGGACGTCATGGTGGACAAATACTGCAGACTTTATTCTGAGGATGAGCCTGAGCCTGAGGCTGAGGAGACAGCTGAGGAGGAGACTGCTGCTGCAGCAGCTGCAAAGTGATTCCAAAACAGGAAAAAAATTGCTTGGTCACTGGACTAATAATTCATTCTCCTCCTGAATTAGGAGACAGATATTTACAAACCCCCTTCACACCAAAGTCCATCAAGAAAATGGAATTTAGTTTAGACCAGTCGAATATCACACCATGGAAAAAGGTTTTACCGCTGCTGTGACGCTTGAATCATCAGCGACCAACATCCAGTCACTAGGGGGCAGCAACTGTATACATGTTATCAGATTGTCAAAAGTATTTTAATTTTTGTCTTAGTTCAAGAACAATGTCCATAGAGAAAATCTTTGAATTAAGCTCACAGAGACACAGGACCCACTGCTGCCTCCTGTGGTCATTTCCTGTTACAGCGATAAATCTGATTTTAAACCAATGTATTTCAGCCAGCGACATCACAAAACACATTTAAACCTAAACATATTTTGTTGGAGGCTTGAATCACTGGTTTTCTCTCTGATGTTTGGTGTCAAGATTATGATGTCATACAAATGGAGGTTCAGGTTGAGGGTCAAAGACTGAATAAAGGACTGGTTTACAATGACCAGCAGAATCAACACAGCTGTATCCTGCTGTGTCACTGTTTTCTGTTCATCAGTTTTCAACCAGCACATGTCACAGAACTGAGCTGTAAATATTTTTACATGTTTTATTTTGAAATAAATCTTTTATGTATGGAAAAAACATCTTTGAGTGTGTGGATGATGAACCTCTGCCTTGATAACCATCTTCCCCCTGCAGTGACTGTGAGGCACCACAGGAGGGAGTGTTGCACCACTATGGCAAACATTCATTCCTTCATCTTCATCCTCTTATCTATTACTGGGTGTCAGGGGCAGCAGTCTCCACCACTGCCACCCAAATCACACTGCTCCACACTGTCAGCCTTCCTGTGGGTGGTGAGTCCACTGAAATCTTCTGGACGTCTGGACGGTGCTATGATCAGAGCTCCTCAGTGGCAACCTGGCAGCTGGTGGATTTGAACCTGAAGCCTTGCCGAGCCAGAGTTTGTATTTCTGCGTTCATATTTGATTTTTAGTTAATTAAATTTAAAAATGTGGTAACCTTAAAGCAGTTACAGTTGAGCAGTAGTCTGTTGTCAGCTCTCCTGCAACTGAGTGTGTATCAGTTATATGTTTTATTATTAACAGATTAAAATGACCTTGAAAACAAACAATATACTTAAGTATATGTACAGTATACACATCTATCTTATCAACTAATAATATTGTATATTTTATGTATTTATCTTTTGTTTTGTTCTGTGTTGCTGCTGGAGCCTTAATATCCCAGTATGGTGCAGTATGATTTGGGTGGCAGTTGTGGAGACTGCTGCCACAAAGACCTGGCCATGAATAAGAAAAAGGTGTCGTGACCCAATAATTGAGGCCAATTGATTGAGAGACATGTTTTCTAATAGAACTATTTCCTTTGCATTCATTTTCCAGATTGGACCTGCGATGTTGATTAAACTTGATCATTTCCTTTTCCTTCAGTGGTTCTTACATTTCCGACCATGATTTTAGACCTGTGTCACGGTGAGTCAGATGAACCAAAGTATCACAGTAGTAGTGCAGTATTGTGTGTTTTATCTTGAAGGGACATTCTTAGGTTTCATCCCACGGAGTTTCTGTGTTCGGCCCTGGTTAGGGTGGGAGGGGGAGGAGTAAAGAGAGGAAGAGGAGTTGATAGGAGGAGTGTCGGTCTGTGCTGGTGATGTTGAGACTGAGCAGAACCACAATTTTATTAATCTGAAAAAAAAAATCTCAGTCCGAACCGCTGCACCCGAAAATCCGCAGATCCTGACCAGAACCAGAACCAGAACCAGGACCAGGTCCAGGACTAGGACTTTATCTTTTCTGTGCTTCAGTTTCTACTCCTCTTCCTCCGCCTCTTCGTCTTCTTTACCATGGCGTGGCCGTGCATCACGCGTGCCTGCTGCATCAACCGCTTCTGGACGGACCTGGACAAAGCGGACATTGCAGTTCCGTTGGTCTTCAGCAGATACTCAGATGTGGACGCGCAGCATCTGCTCCATCAGCAGAGGGCCGCGGCCGTTGCCATAGAGACGCAGCCTCAGCATCCCAGAGCAGGAGAGGAAGGGCAGCCGGAGGAGAAGGCGGCCGTCGCGGGCGGTGCCGCTGCGGCCAAACATGGCTCTGCCGCGTCCGTCATGCGTCAGGACTTCAGGGCCTGGAGAGTCCGACCGGAACCGAGCTGCAAACCCAGGGACGCGTACCGACCCTGCAGCGGACCGTTCAACGACGTGACACAGTACCAGAAGGATTATAAGGCGTGGCCTTTACCCAGGAAATACGACCACCCGTGGATCCGCAGAGAAGGAGAGAGCGGCGTGGAGAAGAGCGCCAGGGAGGAGAAGGTGAAAGAGAAGGAGGAGCTGAAGGAGAAGAAGGAGCCGAAGGGAGAAAAAGAGGTGAAGGAGGAAAAAAAGGAGAAGAAGGACGAAGTTGAGAAGCAGACGAAGAAGATAAAGGTGAAGAAAGTGGAGGCGGGAGAGAATGAGAAGAAGGAGGAGGTGGTGCTGAAGAAGAGTTTGAAGAAGGAGAAACTGTCAGAGAAGGAGGAGCAGAGCAGAGACAGGGCAGCTGCCGATGCCTTGAACAAGCAGATCAAGATCGAGTCTTCCAGCTACAGGTGAGAGAGTCAACGTCATCAGCACGTCATCATTGCGTCATCAGGAAACAGACAGGTTCCCTACACATTCAATAAATGCCAGCATGCCAGTTTTAATCACAGTCTTATCGCGAATTGTGTTTAATATTTTTGTGAACACTTTCTACCTCTTCTTCAAAAGGTTCTGGCATAGCTGCAACTCAGTGTTGAACCCAGGAATGGCACCTGAAAACAGGCCAGCCAGGCAGTTGCTCGACCACTAGGGGGTCCTAGCCAAACAGTTTCTTTTGCTGCATGCACTAACAGGGTGCATGCATGCAACTATATCTTCCCTGCAGCCCCAGAGACACTAGCCCAGACCCTGATTGACCATAGTTCATTCATCAGTTCCTCGTCTCCTCCTCCACCTTTCAGAGTAAACTAATATTTCCTCACATAAACGTTTCATTATTGATTTTTTTTTCTCTACTTCTTTGTCTGGTCAGAGCACAGAGGAATTACAGCAGCCCAGCCCTGAACCACAGCCATGTAAAAACTATATTAATCCTTGAAAAATATTCGAAGAATCATTAGAATTGGACGTTAAAACACATAAAAATGACATCATCAATGTAGACAAAAAGTGTATAATAAGACATAAGTTCATTCGTTACTCATTCAACTTCATCCTGTTATTGGTTGCCCGGTCTCAGGGGCAGTAGTCTCCGCAACTGCCACCCAAATCCCACTGCTCCATACTGTGAGCAGTCCTGTGGGTGATGAGTCCACTGGAAGTTATGTGGGTCAGGACACTGCCCTTATGAGTAAGAAATATATGATAAAATGTCTTCTCTAAGTTGTAGCTATTTGTTAAACGTAACATTAAGGGTGAAATTCTGAAAAAAAAAAACAGTTAAAAGAAACAAGAAGTAATTTAATAAGAAAGTTAAAAGGACAAATACTATCATTATACTTACTGTACATACTTGTATCTGCTCTAAATATTAAGGTTTTTAGAGACACTTCTAATAGGCAGAAGACAGGAGGTAAAGCTGGAGGTGGAGGAGTTAAAGATGCTGAGATTCTCTTTAGGAGAGACAAGGATGGACAGGATCAGGAATGAGGTGATTAGAGGGACAACACAGACAGGAAGGAGAACACATCTAGATGTTTGGACATGTCCAGAGGAGGGACAGTGGATACATAGGTAGAAGAATGATCCTAAAGATGGAGCTACCAGGCAGGAGACAAAGAGGAGATTGATGGATGCAGTGAGGGGGGAAATGGAGGTAGTTGGAGTCAGAGTAGAAGATACAGAGGACAGGGGGAGATGGAAAATGATGACTCACTGTGACAACCCCTGATTTAAAAAAAGGCTGAATAAGAAATTCATTATCGGGTCACTAGGACAGCACTCTCCACAACTGCCACACAAATCCCACTGCACCACACCATGAGCCTACCACTCTATATACTCTATATTCATCCAACCACTGCTTCTTCTCCCAGGACTGAGTTTAAGGCCTACAAGGATGTGAAGCCAGTGAAGCCCATCAAGGCTCCATCTCAGTACAACCCTCCCAAGGAAGACACCAGTCTGGAGACCAGCTACAGCGCCACCTACAGGGGAGAGCAGGTGAAGGCCGACCCGGCTGACAACAAGCTGCTGGAGCGCAGGAGAATCCGCAGCCTGTACAGTGAACCCAGCAAAGAGGCCAAAGTCAAGGTCAGAGAGAGTGTGTGCACGTGACTGTGCATGTACTGTCCACTAACCCAACCGTCAACTATCACTTCAGTTGTGTGTTTTTGTTTAGATTTAACTCATGTTGTTTCATATGTCCCAGCTGAAAACAAAACCCCTGCATCAGACCTTGGTTTCTCAGTAACAAGTGTCCAACCAGGCTCCTGTAGATCTGAGTGTCAGACTGATCCAGAGTCAGCTGGGATGGAGCTGAGAGACATGTTAACCTAGAGATGTTCCACCAGACCAGGGGTTCCTAAACTAGTCTCCCTCTTAAGGTCACTTAGTGAAATCTGTTTTTAACCAAAATATTGAAAGTAGATACATTGATCCCTTGTATGGTGGTGTATGGAATATTAGTGTAATACTGTATATAGAAAGGTTTCTATGCATGTTGTTTTATTCACATCTCATTAAAAACAGAGTCTCATTCAATTCTTTGAACAGGAGGGGACTCTGTTCTGTTCTGTTCTGTTCTGTTCTGTTCTGTTCTGTTCTGTTCTGTTCTGTTCTGTTCTGTTCTGTTCTCAGTGTACTGGCTGTTCCTAGACAGTCCCAGTCAAGTTAAAAACAGTGAATAAAATTCACCAAATAGTTTAAAAAGAGTTTCATAACCCATATATTTCCTCTATCAAATCATACATTTAATGATGTCAAGCTGTAGAGGACATACAGTAAGCAGACAGACAGACAGACTGACAGACAGACAGACAGACAGACAGACAGACAGACAGACAGACATATAGATAGATAGATAGATAGACAGGCACAGAGACAGGCACACAGACAGACAGACAGGCAGACAGATAGACAGACAGGCCAATGGACCGAGAGACAGGCAGACAGACAGACAGACACACAGACAGACACTCAGAGACAGACGGACAGATAGATAGATAGATAGATAGATAGATAGATAGATAGATGGATAGATAGATACATCTATCTATCTATCTAGTCTGATCAGCATGCTCCCCAGTTACTCCACTCCCTCGACAGCGAACCTCGTCTGCTCAGCGCTTCACTAAGGCTGCACCTCCTCCTACTCCTACTTGAACTTTAAAGAATACTTCCTCCTGCTCCCAAACCTTGCTCCCCTTCTCTCCCCTCCACTCCTTCTGTTGACCCTCCTGATTTCAGCATCACCAGCTGTTTTGATCTTGTGTTGACTTGGCCCCGCCCTCTGTCATTGTAGGGCGTGTCAGAGACTGAGAACCAACTGTAGTCAGGTTTGTGTTTCCTGGTTCTTCTTCTTATTCTTAAAGGCATGAGCTGAGGCAAACATGTACACACACACACACGCACACACACACACACGCACACACACACACAGACACACACACACACACACACCAGTCTAACCCTGACCCCACTGCCAACACCATGTCATCTCCCATTCAAGACAGCGAGGTCTATGGAACACAGCACCGATTCTTCTCAGCCAACAGTTCATCACGGATGGAACTGTTTCACGGCCGCACATATGATCCTTCTCAGAGCTAGATCCTGGTAGAAGTCTGCACAAAGGCACGCTTTCCTCTGCTCCAGCATTTCAATACTAACCACTGGGATTAAAACCTGAGACCTGGCTGTTAGGGAGTTTGAGCTAAAGATACATAACATATATACACACACATATATATATATATATATATATATATATATATATATATATATACTTTATATATGTGTGTGTGTGTGTGTGTGTACAGTTCATGTGCTGTGAACTATATATTTACATATATATATAAATGTACATGTATAGTGCACAAAAGCACTCCTTCATATATATGTATATATGTATATATATGTAGGAGTGCTTTTGTGCACTATATATGTACATTTATATCTATCTCTGTCTCTCTATATATTTATAACAACACATATTCTCTATATATTTAGAGATATATAGATATAAATGTACATATATAGTGCATAAAAGCACTCGTTTGACAGTACATGAACTATACACATACATAATTATACATATATAATATATTGTATATATACACACATATATACATATACGTATGTATATATAATACAGTCATTTAAATGATAATTTACATAATGCGATGACCCTATTTTTTCTAATTCCTTGTTTATTGTTTTGCCTGGTACCACTAAAGGGACATTACCAGAAGAACAATGCCATTGCTATAGATATAAGAACTTAGGTGATTCTGGGGAAAAGCCATGGAGAATGGCTAAATACCAGCTCTAAAATTAAACTCTTATTTTATTTTCGTTGTTTTCCTTATATTTGTCCAGAAATGTAACTGTAGTGGAACCAGGCATTAAAATGAACAAGAAATTAAAGAAAACAACAGGGTAGGTAAAATACTTGACTGTATATGTGAAAAAACATGGAGGGTGAATGAGTAACACAGACAAGACCAAACCAACAGAGCTGAGGAGAAGATTCTCACGTTTTAATCCTGACTCTCAAACTTCACTGTTTAACAATAAAACACATCCCATCAACCACGGATCTGTTTGTTCCAATGGGAAAATAAACAAATCTGGTTTAATCTGAACCTTCTTCTGGTTTTCACCTAGTCTCCATCACTAGTACGATCCACTCATCTCCACCCCTCCCTCAGAGGTTTGAGTCTCACACGGTCTCACCCTCGTTGTCTCTTCTCTCTCTTTTAGACTGAAAAAACATCATCTCACAGCAAACCCAAAAAGACTGCCACGACCCCCACAGGAAAGACCATGAGAAAAACCAAAGAGAAGCAAATCTCCGGTGTCCAGTCGGCCAAGAAGAAACCTCCTCATGATCCCGCTGCTCCATCACCTGATACCACGGCTGCTGAGGCACCACCGGAGGGTGGTGTCACCAAGAAGAGCAAAGAGATCAGCAACAGACTGGCTGAAGCAAAGCAGTAAAATAAAATAAAATTAAAAAAACCCACTGCAGCTTTTACCGAGCTTCAGAAGAAGAAGATTCACCAGTGAGGAGGTCTTCAGGCTGCAGCATCTGCTGACAGATGAGCTTCAGAATCATCTCAAGACCATCAGAGCTTCATCCTTTGTTGTTAGAAAATATGATGGTATGTGATGAAGCTGCTGCAGTGTGGACATCTCTTCAGGTGAACCTTCTCTTCTCTCTTTCTGTTCCTCACCTGCTGCTCACTTTAGTTTCCACAGTCTGTGTTTATGCAAATTACTTGATGCAACTAAGTTTACGCGTGTGTGTTGGGGTGTGTGTATATATGTGTACGTGTGTGTGACGACTGTACTCTATACTGTACAGAGAGAAGATTTTTCATCCAGCACTTGATTTGCACATGATTGAGTTGTTTATGTGTTTGGTATAAACACTGTTCACAAAAAAATTAGAGGAATTCCCAGTGAGTAAGATTTAGTGACATCCAGTGGTGATAATGCAGATGACAACAATCCTCTTATTCTACTGGCTCCAGACAACCCTGAGCTGGGTGTGACTTTTTTCATTTATCTGTCTTGCAAGTTGAATGTAAAGGTTCTGAGCTGCTGTAGATCCAGAGCAGCTAGAAAATGTCCTTATCTGAGACCAGCCGATGTTGGTTTCATACACTCAACCAAAGGACTTGTCATGGTTTGTGTTTCGTCAGTGAACCTTCCAAAACTATACACACTGGACCTTTAAGAGAAGCCAGGATCCTAAATCTTGGTTTCAGTGCCTCGGTCCATCCTCGGTGCTGGTGTCCTTCCGTGGTTCTGGATCACTCCTGTATTCTTCAGTTTGGTGGAAGAAAGCTGTAAAATAAGTGCATGTTCGAGGCTATAGGTAGAGTAGAATCAGAAGAACACGACTGAGCTGAAGACGTGACAGTTGTGTTCGATGCATGAGCAGAAGATGAGAACATACTTATTCACAGGCCGTGAAGGCATCACCAAAGTAATCACAATAGCTACAGCCAGGGTTCTAGCAGGAACCATCTGTAAAGACCTGAAAAGTTCACGCCTTCCTTAGTGATGGTACTGATCACGTGTGTGAAAACTGTTCTTCAGATTCAACCAACATAGTTCTGGTTCTCCCTGATGGTTCTACCTCTGAAACAGGAATTATTTTGGGGGGAACAACAGTCCTTGGATTTTTGTTGAAATATTTAAAATGTAGAGGAGAAGAAGATCAACGTCAACAACTAAATCCTGCATGTGAGACAGAAGAGGAAAAACATCTGAGTCATGGACCTCATCTTTCCACTGCAGCAGGTCTGTTGGACTCCCAGCCAGGTCAGGAGTCCGGTGGTCAAATTTATTTAGTCCAAAGTATCTTCTGATTCTCCTCATTTACTTTAACTAGGGAAAAACATGTGGTGCTTCCTATCAGTCCTGGGTTTGACTTCTCCTTGGTTCCAAGTTCCTGTATCTGTAGTACTTTTTGGTTTCACCCACAAAAACATCAACTACAGATTCACTTAGTAACCAGGCCTACAAAGTAGAACCACAACCACTAGATTAACCACAACTAATGTTAAAGACTGGTTGTAAACCAGTGGGTAGATGATGCGGATGGTTGGAATAACAATTGAGACGTCTTGGTTCTCCAGTTCCCTTATTGAGTTCCGGGAATTGTTTGTAACCTCCTTAAAGTAGGTATGATAACAACTGAAGTTTGTCCACGAACTGAACCAAACTGATGTAACAGATGAATGTTTAATGGACGCAATGTTTTGTTCACATCTGATGTTTTCTGCCTCCTCCTCTGAGCTGTGCTGCTGGAAATGTAAGATAATGATAATAATATCCAAATAAAAGACTTTCTCTGAGACCTGACTGGTATTTGCAGATAAGGAAGAACAAAGAGTCGATCAAGACCTGTCAATTATTTTGCTAAACAATGTAGTGACCTTGTGGTGAAGTAAACGGTGGTGTAGTGTGATTTGGGTGGCGGTCAGGTGTGTTGTGTACAGTAAGGTTGTGCAGTGATCGCCCCTTCAATTCATATATACAGCGTAAGTTGATTATTGCTGCTATAATTGAAAAAAAAACTGCACATTATATGCCTGGCTGAAGCAGATGACCATGAGTGGATGAATGAATTTAACTCATGTTAAGCGGTTTTCCCACCAAAAATTTGTTTATGTGAGAACTGACCTGTTTAAACTGGTTAAAAATAAAAAAATAGTGTGTTGATACAACTACAACAACCGTGACTAGTATCGTAACTACAAACCCAAGCACGTCCGAAAAGAGACAATGTCTTAAGGGAACTTTACTAGACTTTTAGCTTTTCAAGTTGTAATACACTAGCACACTGCGGGGAGCAGTATGGAGACAATCTAACTGTTGTGCTGAAAAAAAAACAAACGAAGAAGAGAGAGGGCGGAAGTAAATAAAGCCGAAGGAGGGAAAAGGAGAAGGAAAAAGAAAAGAGAAGGTGAAAAGGGAGAACAAGCAGATTACAAGGTAATGGCTCCGTTTTGGTCACGTATTTAGACTCATATTAGAAACAGTAGTGAACAGTGAATGCCATCGACGACAGTGAAATATTATGGTGAATATTTGCAGTAGACAAGAATGAGTTTTTTTAAAAAAAACCGTGAACCGTCTTTGTTTGTAAGGAAATATAAAAATGGCGACAGGAAGTCGCGGATATTCATAAACTAAAAAATAAACGTAAAAATAATTTGATGTAAAATGTGTTAGATGGAAATGTAGATTTAACCAAACGAGCAGAGTTAACTGATTACGGCGGTTATTTATCCGTTAGCTCATTCTATAGGCTAAGAAAAGTCCAATAAATGTTATGTATTTTACTTTCTTGTCAACACAGGTGTGACATATTTACATTTTTAAAATCGACCTCTAATCACGTAACCAGTGTGGGCACAATGTAAATGTCGTCGGTCCAGAGGAACTTTAGCAAGAACCTGGTCTAGTCTGTGTGGAAGAACAATCTGGAATCAAGCAGAAGAACACTGTTAAACCTTTGGGAGACGTTTGACAGCACCCTCTTGTTTTTGTCAAATCTCTCCTTTCTCCAGGCTTCAGCGTTGTTCTCCATCATGATGGCCACTAAGAGACTGGACCACTTCCAGGTGACCTGTGAGTGGGCATCCTGTGAGTTTCAGGGCTCCACCATGGAAGAGCTGAGCGACCACATGGCCCTGCATCTGAAGGACTACCTGGGAGATGGAGATGCTTTGGAGGAACTGGGTGAGTGAAAACAGACGACACCCACACTACTCTGTGTTTACTTCACTTTCCATGTAAGACCAATTTTTTTCTGGTATTGAACAATTGATGTTAATGTGAACCATAACAGTTTATTTTATATTTATTTTATTTCTGTTGAAATGCTCCCTTCAGTTTTAGTTCTGTAGGCCTGGTACAATAAATCAATCACATTTTATATAGTTGTCACAATAGCCTAAAGGTCATTGTGTCCACTGACAAATGTCTCTAATCTTTCTGTCTTCCTTCAGACGAGTACCCCTGTTTGTGGAAAGGGTGTGAGTTTGTGTCCATGGGAATTCCATCAGAACTGGAAGTTCACGCCTACTATCACAATTTTCACGAAAAGCTGAAGTTTGTGGGATCACAGCTGCTCCGCTCACGTCCTGATCTTCCCAGCTGCACTCAGGGTGTGAGCAGCATCAACCTTCTTCCTGAAGGATTGGACGGATACGTCTGCCAGTGGGACCACTGTGACGTAGGTGTTCAAAGAAATACTCAGCACAAGCATTTTCAGTTGTTTTGTTCTAAATATTTTGTCTTCTACACAGAGTGTGTTCAACAACCCGGAATGGTTCTACAGACATGTGGACAATCACGTAGAAAGTGCTGAATCTCAGCCTCTGCCTCAGCAGCAGCACTCTGCTCTGTTCTGCCAGTGGTCAGGTAGAACTTCAGGAACTATTTACCTCCAGAACTGAGGAGAACTCTAACCTAGAACCTTTTCATGTTCATGTGTTGATCATTTAATATGTTCTTGTCTCGACTTGCAGGTTGTGACACGTTCTTTAAGATTCGATACCGACTGAGGGAGCACATTCGCAGCCATACGCAGGAGAGACTGGTGGCCTGTCCCACCTGTGGAGGAATGTTCTCCAGCAACACCAAACTGTTTGACCACCTACAGCGCCAGGCAGAACCTGTGGGTAAGAGAACGTCAGGGAACATTGTTGTTCCTGCAGATTCTGAGAAGTTTTAAACATATTTTAAAAATGTTCATATTCAAACCAAAAACCACACAGAGTCGCTGGTGTGTGATCATTGTGGCAAAGCTTTCCCCACTGAGAGGCTCCTGAGAGACCACGTCAGGCAGCACGGTAGGAATGAACTTCACCTTAAAACATTATCTAACATTAGCTCTGATATCTGCACTAGGAAAGTTGTCAACATTATTAGCTTTGGTGTCTTTATGAAGAATGTTGTCGCTAACATTAGCTCCAGTGTTTGTACTGGGATGCCAGAAAGTGCAGTAGTGAGGAATCTCAACTGTTAAAAGAAATAATAGGAAGACCTCTCTTATTCTTATTTTTTAAACTATTTTTTTCCTGGTTCTATCCTTTTTTTCTTAGTGAACCAGGTCAAGTGTCCGTTCTGTGATATGACCTGTACCACCCTCGCTGCTCTGAAAATCCACATCCGCTTCCGTCACTGTGACGAGCGCCCGTTTCCCTGTGACTTCTGTGATAAAAGGTGACTTCTTTCAAAACAAACAAATAAATAGAAATAGTTTATAATGTTCAGTACCAAACAAAGTAAACGGAAGTATTTAAACATTTGCCAAAAAGCAAGGTGTTCAAACATTAGACAAATCTAAAAAAAACAGTCAACTATAGCTATGTTGTTGTAATGTTTTGCAGGTTTAAAAATCAGCGTGATCTACAGAAACACACTGAGATTCACAACCAGGGAACAGTTTATCGCTGCACTGTTGAGGGCTGTACTTACTCCTGTCACACTTTTCAAACCATGAATCAACACTTTAAGAGAGTCCACGAGGTGAGTGAGAGCCACAGACACTCTATACTATAGTATACAGCACCTAACTGGTTTAAGGGCCTCATCCTCTGTCTGTGTGTGTATGTACATTCATGTGTCCAGGATGGAGGGTCGTCCAAGTACAAGTGTCACCTGTGCGATAAGGTCTTCTCCTGGTGTTACACTCTGACACTGCACCTGAGAAAGAAACATGAGCTCAAGTGGCCGTCAGGACACTCACGCTTCAGGTCAGTGGTTGCATCAAGGGCAGGCAATAGTCTTTGTCTCTGTATATCTGTGTGTCTCAAGTGTTTCAGAACAGTTGACCACAAATATTTTCTTCTTTCAGCTTGTCCATTTTCACAATGAATCATAGTTTCCCATCTCCCCCTGTTCTTTGTATCTTCCACTTTGACTCCAACTACCTCCATGTCCATCCATCGATCTTCTCTTTGTCTCCTACCTGGTAGCTCCATCTCTAGGATCATGTTCCTGGTTCTACTTTTTCTCCTGTGAACATGTCCAAACCATCTCAATCTGTCTTTTCCAAAACTTCATGTCTCTGTTGTCCCTCATTTTAGCCTTCTACATATCTATTGTTTTAGTTCATACAAATGCTCCACCTATCTGGCCTGACCCCTGTAAAATTCAAGAAGTTTTCCTGGTTTAGTTAAAAATGCTTAATTGCTTGTCCTGAAATCTGTCAAGGAAAGTCCAAGATATAGAGAACAAGCTTAGAGTTAACCAAAATGACAACTGCTACAACACACCACTAGAGTAAACACAATGTGCTAGTTGTCAGCCAGATGTATTGTGGGTATTTGTTTGTCCCCTGCGCACCTCTTCACTCCTCTTTCCTGTCTGTTGCTGCTCAGGTACAGGAAGGATGTGGACGGCTTCCTAAAGGTCAACATGGTTCGTTTTGAAACAGTGGAAGTGACAAAGCAGATCATGAAGAACATGGCCAAAAAGAAGAAACAGAGTCTCCGCAGCAGTGGACGCAGTAGCAGCTCAGCAGAGCCGGGGCCATCGGCTGCTGCGGTGATGTCACAGAGTTCTCCTGCGGCCTCAACCTCCTCTCCATCTGGCTCCTCTCCCTCCGGCTCCTCCTCCTGCTCGTCGGAGGAATACGAGGAGTCGTCTCAGCTCAGTCCAACCGGGAGAGACGGCAGTGACTCTCCAGTTTATTGCGTCATGAACAACATTCCAAACGTTTCCGACATGGAGGACTGCGCATCTGACACGGTCACCTTTTCTCAGGAAAACTGTGACCACAGCGCCACCTCTGGAGCCGTTCAGGCTCTGACTCAGGTGGCTCGAGGTCTGGGGATGGATGTGGTCTGAGTGGGCGGTCTGATAAAAAGGGGTTCTTGGCTACAGCAGAGAAAAAACATGATTGCAACACATGTTATAGTTTGTCCTTTTTATAATTTATTATTAAAATGTTTCTAGAGTATTTAATGTGCATTTCATGGTTTTTTTCTGTTGTAGCTGAAAATCATCTCTGCTGCTGCTGCTGCTTTCCTTTCATTTCAGCTCATGAAGCTGAAAAACAGCAGCAGAAGAATTTCACTCACCTCAGGTTTCCAACAGCTCTTACATATATCCGAACAAATGTTTAATAGTTTTTTGTTGAAATGTGTTTGCTCTCAGACTTACAATGTTTGTTTGTTTTTTTTTTTTTACCTACAACTTTCCATGATGTTTCTGTTCTTCTCAGAGCAGGTATTTCACACAAAGCCTAGATATATTTTTGTGGTATTAAGTGTTATTTCTACTCTTTATTTTAAATATTTTAGATACAAGAAGTTGAAAATGTTGCATTTTTACTGTGTAAATCAGATCAAATATATAAGGCTTCTTTTTTTTTTAACAGTAGTGCTTTTTTGGTTCTGCTATGATTCAGGTCTGGTTGCAGTTCAAACCTTGAAAATGTAAAAAAATAAGGCAAATATAGAATAAACAAATTATTCTTAACTGAAACTTGTACATGTTCTGAATAAAATCACTAGGGTTGCAATTTCCTCATCTCTCCCTATTCTCTGTATCTTCTACTCTGACTCCAAATACCTCCATGTCCTCCCTCACTGTATCCATCAATCTCCTCTTTGTCTCCATCTCTAGGATCATTCTTCCACCAATGTATCCACTGTCCCTCGTCTGAACATGTCCATCTCAATCTGTCTTCTCTAGCTTTTTCTCCAAACCTTCCTGTCTGTGTTGTCCCTCTAATCACCTCATTCCTGATCCTGTCCATCCTTGTCTCTCCTAAAGAGAATCTCAGCATCTTTAACTCTTCCACCTCCAGTGTCTCTAATCTATCTATCATGGCTAGTCTTTTAACCATTAGCTAATACTCTTCTCTTACAGATGGAGGGAAGGACAAGAGAATGATTGAAAATACAATACAGAAATATGTCAAAATGTAATGTCAGGTTATTATATCACAATTCTTTGTTGAAGACAGAAAGGAATTAATCACTTGAGATGAAGTTATATTTTCTAGACGACTGCGGCAAAAAAACAGAAAGAATGAATAGAACAGGATACTTTTATATTAATTTAGCATTTTTATTTAATTTAGAATTTCATATTTTATTTTATAATATCTCATGATAAATATATTATAATATTTAAAATGTTAAGGCCAGCACAGAATGTTTTGTTGAATTTCACAATACAAAACGAATCATATTTTGTTTAATGTAAAGTGAAGGCCGCAGATAAAAATACAAAATTTAATATATCCATATATTAAATAAAAATTACCAGAAAAGGATAAATTTGCTCCACACAGATTTGCTCCACACAAAACAAACATTTGAGTTCAGATTATTAATCCCAGGTTGATTAATCCCATTGTTGATGTGCAGTAAATAAAAACATATATAGATTGATGACATCCTAGTTTTATTTGGACATCAGGTGCTTCTTGCTGTTTTTCTCCGGCCTCAGCAGGATGATAAAGCATTTTGGAGCGAAGATGCAGAAGAGTAAACCGTAGCTGGAGGCCAGGATGGCGAAGACCTCCACAGCCACCACATATTTCCCGGGTGAGCTGACGTAGGCGGGGACGAAAGCCACCCAGACCGCACAGAAGATCAACATACTGAAGGTGATCAGCCGAGCCTCGTTGAAATTGTCAGGAAGTTTACGAGCCAGAAAAGCCAGAAGGAGGCAGGAGCAGGCTAGAAGACCCATGTAGCCCAGAACCAGCGAGAAGCCCAGCACCGAGGCCATGACGCACCGAAAAGTCATCTTAGCTCCGCGAAACTCCAGGTCCAGGTGAGGCTCGGGGGGGCTGAGTGCCAGCCAGACAGCGCAGATGACCACCTTCAACAAACACAACGCACTTTAATAATTTTAATAATTTTGCTTCATGTGCGTTAAATTTAAAATAATTAAATATTGTTAGCCAAGAATTAGGAATGTTAGCCAAGAATTAGATTTAAAAATAAGAGTTATTAAAAAGATAGTACACAAAATTAGACGACGCTTTTCACGCATTAATATATAAAATAATATATATATATATATTTACTTTTACTAATAATTATTTAATACTTTTAAGGTGATGTTATTGTTCACTACACTTATGTTTTTTTCTTAAGATAATGAGCATGATTTACAGGCACTCAAGGGGCATCTTTTGGGGGCCTTCTGGCTGAAGTAGCCATTTTACCAATTAGCTGTTATGTGCCGGTTTTTTAATGGCGTCATTGTTTTCAGGTAATTGATAGAGGTTAAAAACTGAAGCAAAGTTAAAGGTGTGTATGTTTTGAACAGTTTATATGGGAATAATATCAAATGTGTGACAGGTTGTATTACTATATTACAGTACAGTAAAGTTGTGGAATGACAACAAATGAATAGTAAAAGAACCAGTTACTAAGGCAGCTTAATTTTTAAGATTTTTAAAAAAAGAAAACAGTAACATTTTATTTTCTTATGACAAAATTGAAATAAATTAATTAGTCCTAAGTTCTGTCCTTGGAAACGCTGACCTGTACGCTGGTGAAGAAGCACACACTGGCCCTCTGTTGAGCAGGTCCAAACCATCTCATAAGTGCTGCAGCACTGGGATGAGCTGAACGAAATGCTGCCAGAACTACCATGGTTTTCACAAGGAGACAGGAAATGCTTAGGACAAAGGTGATCCCAAACGCTGCCTGCTGGAAACGACAGGACCAGACGGACGGAGGACCGATAAAGACCAGGGAGCAGAGGAAGCAGAACTTCAGAGACACCAGGAACAGGAAGCTCAACTCAGAGTTGTTG
Source organism: Paraplagusia blochii (assembly GCA_016785265.1). NCBI lineage: Eukaryota > Metazoa > Chordata > Actinopteri > Pleuronectiformes > Cynoglossidae > Paraplagusia > Paraplagusia blochii. The sequence goes on along the minus strand of JAFBJS010054977.1, from coordinate 85,681 downwards.
GCGCGAACCTTCGGAACACACAGAAAAGTCCCGATATGACATATTAGGCACTGAAGCTTTAGGAGTACGGTGGTAAACTATGGAGGTTGTATTCATTGTATAAGCATGAATTCCTAATTCTGGTTTCTCACCACTGGTGTCTGATGGTAGTAAAGGAAAACCACCAACACTGCTGAGGTCACTGTGGCACCAGACACTGCTGCTGTGGTCAGGGTGATGCCCAAGGTCTCATTGAAGGACAGGAAGTCCAACTGCTTAGGAATGCAGGTAGTTCTTTCAGTATTGGACCAGAAATCAGGAGGACAAGGAATACAGTCAGTAGAACCTGGAGGAGGACCAACATGAGAAGAACATGAGACCAAACCAGGGGAGATGTTACTTTTGGGAAAGGTTCTGGTCACCAGTCACGTTGCTGATTTCTCCTCCTGCACAGGGCACACAGTCGAAGCAGCAGATTTTTTCTCCTTTCCTGGGCATCGTCCTGGTTCCAGGAGGACAGGGTTTGCTGCACACTGACTCTGGGATCTACGACAGAAGGTCAGAGTCACATGGTTTAAGAAATGTTATGGCTTTGAGGGTTGAGCTCAGTCTACCTGACTGGAGCCTGAGCTCCACTGCACCACTGAGTCATTCATGCTCAAGTCTAGTCCGTCCACATGGCCGATCAAGACCAGTTTCAGAGAAGCTCTCGAAGTCTTCTGCCAGTTCACCAGGTCGTATGTTGCTGGGATGTCAGCCCCCTGGAAATGAAAATTGTCCCCCTGTGGTGTGGAGATGTTGACACTGCTCAGGTGCTGCAGCAGCTGAAGGTGAGAAAGGACAACATTAACCATTATCCATTCGCTGCAATTTAACCCCTTGGTGAAGAGGGACGGAACTGTAACACTCAGTAATGATATTGAAGTCACCTATTTTTTTTTAACAGTTACTTTCATGGGAAAGGAACATTGTTTACCTGTCCAGGTTGAATGTGTTTTGGGGAAGAGCAGGTTGACTTCCTGAAGGAAGTGATGTCATCGTCTCCAACAGAGCAGGACAGAAGACTGTGGAGTGCATGAGCAGCAGCGTAAACGGCCAGGTACACATTATATGAACCTCTTAATCGAGATGTGTCTGTGAAGGGATGCTGCCCCCCCTGCAGGGACTCTGTGCCACTGCAGGCTGGCAGTGGATCTTTTTGATCAAAACTTTCAGATGGAGATGATGAAGAGCTGGTGGATGAAGCTGCTGCCGTGCTGCACCCAAACTCCTGTTCCCAGAATTCTCTTAGGAAGGCATCGTTGGGATGACTGATTGGATGCAGACTTCTGAGATATTTCTCAAATCCAGGTATGGGTGAACTTCTAATGGCCACGCCCAGAACGCCCTGAGCCACTGACGCGATGTTTAGATCTTGAAGAATAGCTTCACTGGTGCTCCAGGCCTCGCTGGCCAGGAACTGTCTGTCGGTCACCTGCAGGTACAGCAGGGCAACAATAGGAAGATGTAGATGATCCCAATGACCAGAGCAAAAATTAACAGTTAACTGTAGTATTGCCTCCAAGTCACTGTAACAACACAACAGAGAGCAGGTCCATTAAGCTGACGTCCACTCACATTGATGTTCTTCAGCTCCAGGAAGAGTTTGTGGACGTCAGTGTACCAGCAGAGGATCAGAACCACTCTGGCTGTGGAGTCTCTGATCTTCATAGCAATACGTGGAGCATCGCTGCTTATGGTTTGTCTGTTGATGACCTCAGTGAACTCCAGACAAACTCCTTTTCCAGCGAGCGCTTCCTTAAAAGCCTGAAATATAAAACAAACTTGAAGAAGTTCTTCTCCTGAAGCTTTGGTTTACCTGTTGTTTTGGAAAAAAAGATTTTCTAAACTAAGTTGACTTTTATTTTTCTTCTAATATCATATTAGAACAGTTACGGTAATTTATTGACTTTTATTCTGACGGTTTTGTGACATATTTTGTCTGTGTGTCATGTAGTGAGTCTCACTTATTTCCTGTCATGCCCCCCCCTAGTGGACATAAATCGTTGTGCACTGGTGTTTATGACATTAGACTTGACCTTCACACACCTTGACCATGAGATGACCGTAGTCACTGTTGGGCAGAACCACTCCCACCCACGTCCATCCGAACTGTAGGACCAGCTGGGCCAGGGCTCGGGCCTGGAAAAGGTCACTGGGCATGGTTCTGAAGAAGAGGGGAAACTTGGTGCGGTCACTGAGGCAGGGGCAGCTGGCCATGTAGCTGATCTGATGACAACGACACGGTCAGTCCTGACCTAGTGCTGAATGAGGGACGGTTAGGTGACACTCACCACGGGAACAGAGAGAGGACTGAGGACCCTGGACAACATGATAGCTGAGGAGGAGGAGAACCCACCAATCAGCAACGGAGCGGGTCGAACACCTGCTGATCACACCACACATGGTTCCATGGTCTGTTACATATACACAAGGGAAGACAAGACTCCCCTTGTTTTTTCAGTTACTCGTTCTGAATAATACAATAAACATGAAATGTATAAAGACACTGTCTTAGCAGTACAATACGAAAGCTATTGATTTAAGAACTTAAGTGATTCTTGTCACTATAAAGAAAACCAAAACAAAATGTCTAGATATCAGCTGTTAAATTAAAATCTTACACTGTATTGTTGTTATCATTATATTTGTTCAAACAAATGTACCTTTAGTGGAACCAGGACCTTAAATGGAAGAAAACAGAAGTTAATTTTTCCACGACTGTATAGAAATTCATATTGTACGAAGTGGAGCATCTCCCACCTGTGTCTACTGTTTGGTTTTCAGGTGTCGATGCTGAAGCTGCAGTGAAGGAGCAGCTGTCCTCCTCTCCTGAGACCAGTGTCACAGCGTTCTGCAGGGCCCAGGGGTACCGACCACAGTTGTCCAGTATGTGGTATCCCAGGGTCAGCCCAGGGAGAAGGCTGTTGTTTCTGTTCACCTCCTCCACTGCGAACATCAGAGCGTACACATACTTCAGAGACTGGAGATCCAGACTGGAGGGAGAGAACACACACACACACACACGTACGCTTGTTAGTATTCGCACCATTGTCAAACTACTAGTCTCTCCTGTTGCGTGTTTTAGGAAGAATATTTGAATTCTAATATAAGTACTGATGTGTCAAGGCAGAGGTGTCAAACTCATTTTTACCAGCGGACCACATCAATAAGGCAGTTTACTTGAAGAGCAGGTTGTAATTGGAAGATTGTGCAGATGTCACTACTCCAAAATGTTACTGCAGTTAATAATTACTAAATTGTAGCTATAACAACAAACAATTGTTGTTTATTGGTGTGTAATAAAGCAACTTTTGCTTCATCAGGTTAAGAAATTCTGCTCTATAGACAATTTAAAAAACTTCGTCAAGCTCTTACAGGCCATGCCAAAAGATTTTGCGGGCCGGGTTTGGCCCCCGGGTCTTGAGTTTCACACGTATGTGTTAATGTGTTGACTTGGGTGTCCCAACATCTGACAGTGGTGCCACTCAAGAGTAGATAGATGGAACATCCAGATAAACAAAGTCATGCATTAAAGCTAAACTGCTGAAATTCAGACTAGTAGTCACAATTTATTGAGGAAATCTGTGCATTGCATGAAAAGGGTAGAAATATGATGACAATATAATTCAATACCAATTTGGATATGTGTAGCAGACCTTCAAAAAAGCCAAACAATAGGGCTACAAATCTGTTAAATGTACCATTCCTCGCTTCTCCTGGTTCAACCTGGGAGTCTCCCCCACTAATATGATCCTAAAATAAACTGCTTATTAAGGAAAAGTCACAACTGTTAATCATTTAAAGCAGGGGGGTCTGATATGTACTTTTTGCTGATATTGTCCAAACACCTAATTTTCTATTCCAATATCAATCAATACTGATCAGAAGATATTCTTGCCAATCACATGAATTCACTTCAGTCTTAAACAAAGCTTTTCTGCAGCAGGTATTTGTCCATGTCTACTTGGACCAGAGCTACTGACTGATGGATTGAAATATCCCGTCCTAATAATATTTATTTATTTATTAATTACAAACCACTTTATTAGTATCATATTATTTAAATGATCTGCAATGCTGCCATCTGCGTCATCAGAAGGAAAAAACAAAATGATTCTCAGAGATATTATATAACATGATTTTATCACACATCCCTAATTTACAGGTCACAGCTGCAGATAAAATAACTTTTGTCACTCACCCAGTACAGGGCCGATAGACTGGTCGACGGCTGAAGTCCTGCTGAATGGACGACGGAGTGAAATGGACCTGGAAGAGTCCTCCGATGACCACGTCTCCGTCCTGCTGCAGACTCGCTTCCTTCTCGTTGTTCCACCTGGAACAGAGCAGAGTTGGCTCCATCTGCCCTGGTGTCAGGGGCCACAGCAGCAGAACCAGGGACCACAGCAGCAGCAGAAACATCAGTGATCACAGTTACCATTCAGCTCAGGTACAGTTAGACCAACTGGTACAAATGTAACATCAGAAACCTCACTGTGAAGTCAGAAGACAAGATGTTTAAAGTTGAAAATCAGATCTAACGAGTAGAGAGCACACACACACAACACACACACACACAGCCACTGTGTTTGTGCTGAAGGAAAGTGAGGACAGAAGATTTTTATAGCAGGTGGAAGGACGTCAAACTGAAAACAGCAGCACATGAAAAATTACCCAAGTCTCTGGAGTCAGGAAGAAAAACAAGTGATTATTATGTTACTGATGGAAAGTGTGTGTTTGTGTGTGTCCATGTGTTTTTGAGAGACAACATGAGGTTTATGTCCTTAAGTAAAATTGTAACTGCTTCTTTTTGAGAACAGAAGTTTAACCTCATCTCTACTAACATTTAGTTCCCTGCATCAGCTGTGATTTTTTTTTTTGCTTTTTACCTGTTTTTGGCAGAAATTAACACATTTTTCCTTAGACCAGGGGTCTCAAACTTGTGGTTTGTGGGTCATTTGCAGCCTGTAGAATGATATTTTGCAGCCCCCACCATGATGTAGAAGTTGAATTTATAATAATATTTTATAGATTTGTTCTCCACATTTTATGGTAAATTCTATAGTTCTCAAAACCCTGATCCACAGTCTCCTTCTGGTTCAGTGTTGTTTTACACAGAATCTATGGGAAACTGATTTGTTTAAATATTTTTTTTTCTTTTGTATTGAACACTGAAAGCTGACGCGGCATTTCGGTGAAATAATACTGTGGGTGGTGACCCTCAACTTATTACAGTTTGAGACTCCCGCCTTAAAGTAGTTGTATTGTTTGAAGACAATTCTAAGTTTAAGTTTATTAACATTTTTTTAACCAGGTTAATAAAGCCAAAGGTTTCATTTTAGATATAACTTGAATATCAATGTGTTCTGTAAATTCTACAACCAACTTTTGTCAACATTTATCTACTGGAGTTGAATTACCTCTTACTTTGTAGCCATGGTGTTGTGATTTCATTTATTGTTTGGCTGACGGTGTCCTTTCCTTAGCCATTCTAGTTTATTCTGCTAACTTTTAGTAGTTCCTTAATTGTGTGTTTTACATTCTTGGATTAAAAACAAAAGCCGAAAAACAAGGTCAGACCAAGACCTTGACTTTAACAACTAAGTTTATGAAGTCTGTTGTCAGTGTGTTTCCACCAAAGTGTGTTTTGAGGGAAATCATTTTCCCAGAGCAGCAGCTGTTCACTTCTCAGCTCCATTAAACTCATTTCAGGAGCAATTACATCTGATTACGTTGAAGCCGCTGAAGCCGCCGGGATTTAATCATAAGCACATCTGGGCTCAACTCCATCCGGACCTCAGGCCTGGTCCTTCTTGTTTTTTCAGTTTCTGTTCTGGTTCTGCATCCAGTCTGTTCTGTGATCTCAGAACCTCTGTGTCTTCTGGTGAACCAGCCCAAGTGTAACAAAAATGGGCAAAGGTGACTTTACAACACCAGTGGTGTCAAACTAATTATAACTGGGGGCCCACATCAACAATACACTCTGCCCTAGAAGGAAAACTGTATAGATGTAACTACTCCATAACATCTTACAGCAGTTAGTTATTATTTATTCAAGTAACAACTATTGTTCACTGTTGTGTATTAAAACAGACTTTATTTTATTAGGTTAATAAACTCTGCTGCATGGACATTATAAAATACTTTTTAAGCACCCGTGGGCCATACAAAGGACTTGGTGGGCCACATTTGATCCCTGGGTCTTTAGTGTTACGCATATGGTTTAAGCCAGAGGTCTCAAACTTGCGGCCCGTGGGCCATTTGCGGCCCATAGAACTATATTTTGCGGCTCCCACGACGATGTGAAAGTTGAATTTATAATAATATTTTATAGCTTTGTTCTCCCCATTTTATGGTAAATCCTATCATACCCTGGTCCACAGTCTCCTTCTGGTTCAGTGTTGTATTTATTTTTATTATTTTTTTTTCTTTTGTAGGGTCAGTTTGGTCCCAACCTGTAGAGCTTTTCTATGAAGTACTTTTATAGAACCAGGATCTAAACATTGGGTGTCGACACTTTTTTGGCTTAGGAGCTACTTTTCAAATGACCAGATCAACTTAGATAATATAGAATATACTCTCTTTACACCTGATGTGTTGATTTAATGTATGTCGTTTAAACCTAATTGGATTATTGACTGCAACTCTGATCTAAACTTTTCTTCTCTTTTCGGCTTGTCCCTTTTTCAAGGGTTGCCACAGTGAGTCAACAATTTCTCACTCTGTCCAATTTCCAACAGTTCCCTGTAGGTTAACAGCACTGTTGGCGGTCCTCGTGAACCTGGGCCCCAATCGATCTGGTGTGGAAAACATTTGGTTTTCTCGCATCTTTGATTTGGCCAAAGTTTTAGGCCAGATGCCCTTCGTGACGCAACCCTCACCATTTACCGGCCTCGGGACTTTTCTTATTGCTACAACAGAATGTCTTGTGAAGTTTTGCCAGTCAGAAAAGACAAGACCATGTTTAATGTTTTAAGTCAAATATTTGTTTTATTTTATTGCAATTGTAGGAAAATGTTCACAGTCCTTTAAAAACCAACGGCACTAGAGAAAGGATGGTGTCCACACTGGAAGAGCTGGAAAGAACAAAAAAACTCACTTTTACTGTTGTCTTCATTTCATGAAGAACATAAGAAAAAAACACCAACAGGGTTTTTTTTGTTTTTACAGTCTGTATCAAAGTAATTATAAAAATAAAAACTTTAAATTCCAAATCTTTGAACATTTTCAGTCACTATTTTCAGATTCTTAAAAAAAAGTGTTGGAAGTTGTTGTGAAATATTGCACTGATTTCTAAACAAACTTTCTCATTTCTTCTGTGCAAAAAGATGTCTGGACCAAGACTGGACATGGACCGGAGGAACTGCTGCATAGTCATGCTGAACACGTTCACAGGTGACATGCACACACACATGTACACACGCACACAGCTATGGTCACCAACTGCCCCCCGCCCCTCATATTAAATCCACACTGGGTTTAAAAATCAACAATTAAAAAAAATAAACACAAACATGAGCACTGAGAACAGAAGTGAAAAACTGGACCAGTCACTGGGTCAGTTCTGGTAGAAGAATATTATTCTACACATTCAGATATTTCATGTTAAACTTTTCGAGGTCCTTTTCCAGGAGAATGTTCAGGACTTTGAAGTGTGTTTGCATCAGAGGTTCAGCTGTTGACCTGGTCCATAAGTCTCCTCATAAAACCCTTGCAGTTGCAGCTGATCTGACCTGACGACTAGTACCAGAAAAGATAGACTTTTCTTGAATCTAGTATTAATTTGGTAAAAGCATCTGGGTGGTCAGGTCAAGTGTGGTCAGGAGATGGTGACCAGAACCTCAAACAATCACACTTCAAAACCCAGGTCTACGCCTTGACAACCAGGTACATTTTGCTTTAACTACGTTCAGTAGTCTGGACAGTAAACACCAAGTGGACATATTCAACAATATACTGTACAATCAGTCCAGGACACAGAGGGAACTCGTAGTTCAGAGAAACATTTAAAACATCTATCTGAATTGAGACGATACAGTTCCAGAGCACAAAAACAAATTGGAACCAACAGTGAAAAGTTCAGACTTCATGCTGTAACATCCGAGCTTGGACTTGTTTTACTTTGTGATTCTGCTGTAAAACCAAACAGACTGGTCTTTACATAAACAAAGAAACAAACAATAATAAGTACCAGATACTTTTTTTTTAGTGTAAAGTAAAACCCGATCTGTGCTTCTTCAGTTTGGATCAGTGCTACAGTCTGAGCAGGAAGTAGACCTCAGGCTCTGACACTGCGCTGAAGGAGTTTGCATTTGAAAGAGAGCCGTCGGTAAAGTAACGATCGTTGAAGCTTTCCCCGTTTCCGTACCTCAGTGACGTGCACGCTCCTTCAGGAAGCCCTCGGTCCTCCAGCTGGTCCAGGTAGCCAAGGATGTAGGAACCAGTGGAGTGTCTGTTAACTGGTGGAATCTGGGAGGATGGTTTGTTCCTTAAAACCACTCCACTGACACCAGAGCTGCCATTGTTGACTACACCTGGTCTGGACTTTGTGGCTTCTTGCTGTCTTTCCCGAGCGCGATTGTTTATGTGACGGACTCGACTTTGGCTGCGACTGGACAGGCGTCGAGTGAGGAGCGGTGGGGATTCTTCTGGATCCTTGTCTAACGGACGAACAACATCTATTTCTTGTGTCAGCAGTGATTTATCTTCATGTTGCCGCTGAGAAGAACATGTTCTGTCTTCAGTCATATCCTCGCCCTCAAAATTCACCAGTTTCCGTAGCTGCTCTGTGAGTGGATCACAGGACTGTGACTGGACGGGGTGTCTTCCCAAACCAGCCGCTCTCTTCTGTCTTCTCATATGTGGTGTAATAAAACTCCGACTTATGATGTTATATTTGCTTTGGAAGTTGCACGATATGTCTTCAGAGGTTAGGTCTCCTAAGGACTTGGACTTCACAGAATGGCTAGGACTTGGGGATTCTTCGGAAGCTGAGTGGGAACGAGTTGCTAAGGGTCTCCTGGATTCAAGATAGGACTGTGGTCTAGGAGAAGCATTAACAAGAGCATTGTGGTCCCATGTTTGTATGGGTTTATTGGGGGGTTGTGTTTGCACCTGAGTGTTTGGAGGATTGGAGGGAGCTGGACAGGACGTGATGAAATCACGCTCCCCTTGTGCGTACCAGCCATCACTGTCTAAAGAGGGCTTCCACTGGGCCTTGTTTTTACATGTGTTTGTAGACTGACAGCTAAGACTGTCAGAAGAAGACCAGCCACCATGAGAACCTTGCAGCAGTTCTGCTCTGTTGCATCCAGGTCTGTTTTGCTGAGACAGGTCAAGAATCTGGCTGCTGCTGAGGCACCGCTGTTGTTTCAAGGAACTTCTTCTGTCTCTGTTGTTGTTGTGAGGATCTGATTGGCTGTTCTTAGCATGTGGTTTATTATTGGCTAAGTTGGAGTTGTCAGGTCTTGTGAAGAATGAAGAAGGGAAACTGTGCTGGTGGTCAGTCCTGTGGCCTGAAGATTGATGACCTGGAGTGTGTGAAGGTTGCAGTAGCTGGTGATGGTGGTTTGAGAACTGGTGGTTGAGTTGCGGTTGGTCTTCAACCGGCTCGTGGTTTTGATAAATAGCATGCCTCTTAGTTGGACTGAGCAGCCCATCCCAGTGATGACCATGTCTCTGTGAGGCTATTATTGAGTCCAGGGGATCCTCATCAACGTTGATTTCAACTTCTCTAAAATCGTTTCTTGGCCCGTCCTGCTGAAGTCTAAAATCATGGTTGATTGGATTGCTCCTAAACCCGTTAGCTGCATTCCATTCTGGTTCAGGTAACAGATCCTTCACTTCCTCGTAAACTCGCTCCTCAAGCTCCTCCAAGTCTTCAACCCTTGAAGTATTTGCGACAAGATCATCGTTTCGATCCTTCCCTTCAACTTGGAGGATGTTCCTGGGACTGTTAACAGACATGATGTCCAGATGTTCAATTGGATGTTTTATCCCCTGGTTCCTCGGGTGAAATACTGACACTGGTGAAAGCACCTCCTCATCCAGGATGGTGTAGACCTCCTCCAGCTCAGTGGTTTCTGGACTGGACAGTAGGACAGGGGTGGGTGTGTCTGTTTGAGAATTCTGTGGTAATCTGGTGGAATCTGGCATAATCCCAAGATTCATGCTGTCCACGCTTTGTTGAGGACCAGAGGTGAAGTGATTGGAGAAGATCTTATGAGGTGAAGATCTTAAAACCTGCAGCGATTTGGGAGTGGCAGGTCTGAGTTTGGAGTGAGTAGAAGGAGTTTGGTTATGAGATCTAACTGAGACGTCCTTCTGTTCACCAGTTGTTTCCAGCTGACCAATCAGGGCAGAGATAGACCCACACGTGTCCTGGTCATTGTCTAAGGTGACAGCGTCAATGAGTCTGGATATGGTGCTGTCCTGCAGAGAGCCAGGACTCCTCAGGTCGTAGTCGAGACTCACAGGAGAAAGAGGTGGTGCAGAAGAAGAGGAAGAGGAGGAGACTGAAGGTGCAGCTGTGAAGGTTGTGCTGTTTGATGACGTTTCAGATTTTTCTGGAACTCCTTTGTTTGTGGAACGTTTCTTCTCTAAGTCTTTGGAGACAGAAGTCATCTTTGACTCCTTGTTCTCTGAGCGGTAGTTGATATAGTCGTCCTCTGTTGCTACTTCCCCTCTTCCTCTGCCAATGACCAGATAGGATGTCTCATCTATGTCCGGATTTCTTTGTTCATGAGATGGAGAAGAGACTTTTGGAATAGCAGGAAATGGGGACGAGGTGAAAAAGTCTACAGAAGAAGACCTGAGTCTGTTTAGTCCTGAGGAGACAAGAAAGTTTACAAAAATTAGGAAAAAAAACCAAGACACTCAAAATGATTTAGTGTTGAACACGATCACATGACAACAAGTAGCAGTCCACCAGGTCATGGAAGTTGTGATAAAAAACAAATGGATCACCAATACGACTGTTTGGGACATGGAGGGGGGGTCAAAAAGGAAGAAGACTTCAGGAAGAGCAGATCAGGGACAAGATGATCGAATGGGATCAAACGTTTAGACCACTGTCAAACTGAATACAGCAATTGGACGAGATGCTGACAATGTCTTTACATAATGCAGCAGTCAAGGAGCCGGGCTGTCACTTTTTATACAAACTACTAAAGTCTGTTCAACTACAAACTTGGTTTGAGATATTGTAGAGTTCTAATTCCTCTAAATGCAGCTGATGATGAATCATTAACTTTCTTCTCCTGAGAAGATCATGACCAGTTCAAAATAGAGCTTCACTGTCATAGGAAAAGTCATTATATTCCATGGTGTTATTTGCCACCTCCACCTCAGGCCAGTCTCACTGCACCATCCCATAAGGACATTGGGACCCCAACTTGACAACAAGTTGTGGATTTTATCCTGCTTAAGTTTAAAAACATACTAAATTAAACATCTGCTAAGACATGAACACTTAACATAAGCTGCAAAATTACATTTAACCACAAAAAAATCTCTATATAAGCTTAAATATTTCCTCTACTGCATAATGCATAATAATGATAATAATAAAATAATGCATAATTATGCTAAATATTCTCTTTTTCTGCCTCAAACTGCCCACAATTGTTAGGAAAACAAGATTTATTTACCAAGGACTTGAAGTCTGATCGGTTTAATACATTTTTCAAATAAATTCTCAAATAAAATTACAATTGGATTTATTATACGGGAAAAAGTGACAGCCCTGGCACACAGTCATGGTTCTGGATTACCTGCAGGAACCTCCTAGTCAGTGTTCTACCACAAAGAAGCACAACAAACGAAGATGAGACAGAAAAAGTTTGTTAAGGTTATTTGAGAGAAGAACTCTGCTATTAGTTCATATCAAGGACATAATTCACAGACACAAAGGTAAAAGTTAAGACTAAAGATGGTTGAAAGACTTCACAGAGATAATAATGACACTAACTGAAAAATAATCTTCAGTTAACCGGTCCAAACTGGTTTTAGTCATTAACATCAGACATCTGCAGGAGCCTGCAATTTGTCTGAGACCAACAACACTCTGTACAGAATATCTTAAACTGGTCTCTGTATTTTGGACCATGTCCTCACTTTCACTGGTCCAGTTCTACTACACCTGTGAGGCCACGGCTCAAATGTAGAAGTGATGGAGACTCAGGACATTTTTAATAATCAAAACTTACCCAAGACGTTGTCATCACTTATGTCTAGCTGCTCGTTGTCTTGGGAGCAAATGGACAACTGTCCCTGCAGGAGTCTCTCCAAAGGCATGGACATGGGTCTGTGGATGAGGGGAGGTCTGGGTTGCAGTCGTTTCTCCACACCTACGTCTTGTCCTGAAGCTCCTTCTGCTCCTCCTCCATCACCAGCTTCTCCCTCATTTCTCTTGTCTGAAATGGAGGCCTCTGACTCGGACAGCACCATCTTGGACTTCTTCTTGCGTCCTTTAGCCGGAGCGCTGGCTGTACGTCTCAGCAGGTGATCGCTGATGGAGCGTTTGCGGAGGGCAGCGGAGTTGGTGTCTGAGGAGGGCTTGGAAGATCGGTTGAACAGACCTCGGATTCCTCGCAGCTGTTGGCCCTGAAGTACAGCAGAAGAAGGTAAAAAAATATATAACAAAACCTTAAGTATGACTCGTAGTAAGTACAAACTAATTTTTTAATCAATTTGTCTAAAATAGATTTATTAATATAAAACACATCAAAGAGAATTTTTATTTTAATTTTTAAATATTACAATTACCAACATAGCCTGAAAAATAATAAAAGAAAAATAGTCTTAGTTGAATTGCTACAAAATAACAATATAATTTATAATAAAGTCTTTAATCTCTCGTATGAATAGGGGTTTTATTAGCAATATGAGGCTTATATTGTGCTATTTATGACTAAGAATTTTTCTTTGTATTTTTCTTAAAACTGAGGGTTTATATTATAAATATTATATTTATAACCTACATAAGATAATTATATAGGTTTTGATCAGCTGATCAATGTTTTCTTTTGTTTGTCTTGTCAAACCCTAAATAATCTGAAAATTAATATATATGAAACACATGTTTAGCACACTATTTTTCATCCACAAAAGAATTGCATGCTTTTCCATCTACCACCTGCAGATGGCAGTCTTGCACACCACACAAGAACAAAAATACACCGACATGCACTGTTATGTCACATGCCTTAAAGACACAACATTCAACACTTTTAAAAAACAGCAGATGTCTGTGGTTCATAGGAACATTCCAGTTTAGTTTCAAATTGTGTCAAACTTTATGACATACTGACACACACAGCCAGATATTTTGGGACCAAAACATGGAATTCAATATCAATATGAATCTATTAGACATGGAGGCAGCTTTGAGTGATAGCAGGAAAAACACATGACAGAATAAGATTGCGTTCTGTCTTCTCATGTGAGCAAATCTAAAAATTTATGTGCAGAATAATTACCCAATTACTTAAAATGAGTAATGAACCAACCTGTCAGTCAGTGTGTCATACACATTTTTTTTTTTTTTTAATGAAATCAGTAAATAAACAAAGGACAAAAGCAAAACAAACACAAAAAAACCACAGACGTGCATCATGTACCAGCAGTAGCATCAAACACAACATTTATACATTTATACCTTATTAGAGCCTAAAAGGTGCATAATAGTGAAGCTGGGATTCAACACTAGAGGGCTCCACTAGAAAAACAGGTTAGTAGAAGAAGGGCTTCAACACATTGGGGTTAAAAACACTTTTTAAAAAAGTCTTCAAACTGAGATCACTTCATGTTGCTGAGCAGAGGAGAAGAAGTAGAACTCACCTTTCCATAGACATCGTGCACAGACACGTGGACAAAGATGGAGGCTTCAGTCAGACCCTCTAAATATACATGTCTGTAACCTAGGTGGTGATAAAGAGTAAGTTTAACAGCTGCATGTTTAACTATTGAAACAAACAAAAACACTAGAATTAGTTGTTAGCATAGAGACACTAATTATTCAACTCAAATTCTTAATTATTTTCACTGGAGCTAAACTGTTTTTGCATAGAAATAGTTTTTTTATTTCATAGTAGTAGTAACTTGATCACACACCAGGCATCAGGCTGCTGAAGGCAACGGTCCGCTGACCAATGAAATCCCGTCCAATGGGGTCATGATCCCAGACCAGGAAACGGACCAGAGCCACCTCAGCCATGTGGAGTGTGAAGGACAGGGTCTCCTCCCAGACTGGGTTAAACCCTTTGGACCAACACACACACACACACACACACACACACACACACGTGATGAGAGATGAATATAATAATACTAGATAACTGTGTATTTATATGTGTATTACTTTGTCTCACCATTGTCATCCACTACTCGTGTCTGTTCTTTGCAGCAGTCCACAGGGAGTCCAATGATCTCCACCTCCACAAAAGGATCAATGATCTGATGAAGGTGAAAACATGAACATCTTTGAGTGTAAACAATGAAAAACAGAGACAGTAAACAAACAATGTAGTGAAACACCTGAAATAGAACCTGTGCTGAAAATCTCATGACAAACAAATACTGTGCCACAAGCAGGAACTTTCCCCAAACTCTAAAAGTTATTTACTTAACTAGAATAAAACAACCAGAACAACAAGGACATACTGTACATATGAGCCTGTGTGGTGTGAGTATGTGTGTGTGTCTGTGTGAGTGGGAGGGGGGCTGATCACCTCTCCTCTGTCTCCCAGCATGGAGTCTGGAGGCTTAGGCAGCTGCTGTCCACTAATGATCTTCAGAACGAGCTGTTTCTTAGGGTCAGCGGGGAGTGGGTCATCGCTGAAGGGGTTGAAGGAGCCTAAAGGAATAGAGAGGAGTGAAAACATTTTTTGTAAATCTTTTATATCCAAGCTGCTAATGTGCATGCATCTTGTCAAGTCAGATTATCATCAAGATTATTGACAGTACCTTTGCACATGGCCGGAGGTTTAAGGACGTAACCACTGCTTCCATTCACCATGAATTTAGCTCTGTTCAGCTGCATCATCCTGCCCTCTGTCTGATAGTTCAGGGCAACTGAGGAGGAACAGACCACAGTGAAGCAGTGACTCAGGCTTGGGTTTTTGTTTTGTTCATGTCAGGTCCAGGTTTCTGAAGTTTAACAATTTTAATCTGAATCTGTCAAATGTCCATCACCTGCACCTAAAAACCTATGAAATTACATGCAATATGAGGTCTGTCATCTCTCAATTTCAGTTCACATCACAGAGCTTGGAGGACAGGCCTCTGGTCTGAAGAAGACCAGCAGGAAGTGAGCAGCAGATGACTTCCTGTCTCCTCCTTACCCAGCTGACAGCCGACGTTCCAGTAAAACTGAGGGTTAAAGTTTGAGGAGTCGATGCGATAGGCTGACGGATAGATGCGCGACAGCTGCCTCTGGTTGAAAACCAGGAACCGCTCTGTTTTGTGATGGACCAGAGACTGAGCTCTAGTCTCGCTGAAGGACAGAACATCACCTGGAGTTCCTGAGATAGGAGAAGAACAGGAGCAGAATCAGTGGAGGTGGGTGAGCTGGAGGACAGGATGTTGTTTTTGACATTCTCACCTTCATCTAGACACTCCTGCGACACCACTGAGTTGGTGAACACCACCAGGTTTGACAGATCTCGGCTCAGCTTCATTGTCTTTCTCTTCCTACCACACCTGAGAGCAAAAAGAAGACAAGGCTTTGTTAGTGAAAACGTCTTTCCTTTAGAACACAGGCACCAGCAGAGACAAAAGCCAATAAAGAGATCATACACATTTTACTTTCTATATATATAGACGTCTAAAGTAGTTATATACATATACAGTATATATGCATAGGGGTGACAAGGATGGGCAGGATCAGGAATGAGGTGATTAGAGGGACAACACAGACAGGAAGGTTTGGAGACAAAGCTAGAGAAGACAGATTGAGATGGTTTGGACATGTTCAGAGGAGGGACAGTGGTTACATTGGTAGAAGAATGATCCTAGAGATGGAACTACCAGGTAGGAGACAAAGAGGAGATTGATGGATGCAGTGAGGGAGGACATGGAGGTAGTTGGAGAAGAAGATACAGAGGACAGGGTGGAATGTATATATATATATATGTATATATGTGTATATATATATATATATGTGTGTGTATATATATATGTATATGTATATATATATATATGAATATATATATATATATATATATATACATACATATACGTGTGTGGTGTGTACTAGAATATAGTAAAAAGAGGGAGATTAAGAGAGTAGGAAAAGGGAAGGTTGACAGAGCAAGCGAGAGACAGAGTGTGTGTGTGTCTGTCTGTCAATGTCACATCAGGATTTGAACGCCACAGGAAACATCATCAAAGAAAACAGAGCTGAACACAGAGCACAGAGACCACGCTGGGCTGACACACACACACACAGTGTTGGCAGCAGCAGTGAGACAAAGGCAGTGAAAAAAAGAGCAATTTTTTTTTTAAGAATTCTACATTAGAAACAGAGGAAGGCACTGCAGCTCTGCCTTTTTAATACTTAAAATAAATATGTAAAATTGAGATGGAGACGTATAATATAATATTTATACAGCTGCCTAATGACGGGTTCCACTGCAGTTAAAAATTCCATCAGTTGGATTGATCACAAATAGGTAAGTAATACTGCAATCCACACACGGATAATACTGAAAGAGACAGAAGTCATTAATAAAATGTAGCTTTTTTTACAATTAGTTTGGTCTGGTAACTAGAAAGCTTCAGATGATGTTAATCTTTACACCAGGAAACTGGGATCAGACTGAACCTGGATCAGCACCGCACCTGTTGATCTGTCCTCCAGACTCGATCCAGGACTTCTCCTGAATGTCCTCATCCTCCTTATCCACACTGTGACACGTCAACCTGGATTTGGAATGTCTCTGCAGACACACAGACACACACAGATGTTTTAGTAAGTATTCAAAACAGTTCAAATACTGCAGTAAAGGCATGTTCTTGTAAATATTACTAAAGCCTGTGTCTCACGAGGTCAAGTACTCCAACGGAAATACGAGGTTGGAGTGGTTGTAGGGAGTAGTATTTGTGAGTGGAGCTTAGACTGCTGCAGATCTCACATGAACTGTAGTATTTTCATCTAAATTGTAAAGACATTGTTTTTTAGATTCTAGCCTCTGACTCTGCTGTTGAACTGTGGTACTGCACCTCAGGTCGTGATGGTGTTAAATACGTTCCTCCACTTTCTGTCGGTGGTAAAACAACACAATCCAGAGGTTTGTGTATTGTGACACTCGTACTGTGTCACTGTGCCAAGTGTGTGTGTGTTTTAGAGCTGAAGTGGACTGAAGGAAACAATGAGAGCTGCTGTAATTACAGGCTTTGGGCTGCGATCCAGAAGATGACGTTAACACACAAACAGACACACACATAGATACACACACTAGTGTGGGAGGATGCATGATATGTACGTACAAAGAGACGTAAAAGCAGCACCGAGGAAACAAGAGGGTAAAGAGAGGGAGAGTCATGAGGTGAGGTCCACTGTACACAGACACTAAGAATGTGGACCTCCATTACCTTCTGTTTGAGAGACGTGATGAAGGATCTGCTCTGAGACTTCTTCAGAACTCCTCTGGAGCTCTGGAACAAGCACAAAGACAGGTGTGGCTGAAACAAAGGTAGCCTCGTCATTCATTCATCTTCATTCACTTAATTCACTTGATCGGACCCTAAACATGGTATCGTCCCTACGCACTGCTCCCTGGGCGCTCATTAGCTGCCCACCGCTCGCTTTGATGATGGGTTAAATGCAGAGGCCAATCACAACGTCACAATGACAAAAAAGAAATTTCTAATTTTTCTTTCTGATTCTTATTTTTAATTTCATAATGTTGAATAAACAGCGACAACTCTCCTATTGTGGTGGTTGCAAAAAAGAGAAAATTGCAATGTAGAAGCTTCTTATTTTCCTTTTCAGCTTGTCCCTTTTTCAGAGGTTGTCACAGCAAGTCAACAATTTCCATCTCCCCCTGTCCTCTGTATCTTCTACTCTCACTCCAACTACCTCCATGTCCTCCCTCACTGCATCCATCAATCCCCTCTTTGTCTCCTACCTGGTTGCTCCATCTCTAGGATCATTCTTCTACCAATGTATCCACTGTCCCTCCTCTGAACATGTGTTGTCCCTCTAATCACCTCATTCTTGATCCTGTCCATCCTTGTCTCTCCTAAAGAGAATCTCAGTATCTTTAACTCCTCCACCTCCAGCTCTGTCTCCTGTCTACTACCTATTCGTAGTGTCTCTAATCCATCCATCATGGCTGGTCTCACAACCGTCCTGTAAACATTTCCTTCCACCTTAGCTGACTCTCTTCTATCACAAAGCAAGCAAAGTAGGAGCAGGATAGTTTTATTATTTACTTATCTTTCCCCCTTACTAGCCTCCCCCACACTTCTATCAACCCTCCCTAGACTGTATTACCCTTTACCACACAATTATGCTCCGCCACATCAGCGTGAGGATCAGAAGAGCATGCTCAGAATGAGCCATGAGTACAGTGTTTTGAGGCAGAGAGGGAACACTGTATTTACTTCTGCTATAGGCATTAAATATAACATCTTTATAAAGAAAATCATCAAATAAACCATCAACAACTTTTCTTGTTAGACAAATACAATAGACAATCTCTTGAAGACAGAGAGGATGGAATCATCCGCAGATTAAAGAGTCCCAGAAACTGAAGCAGTCAAAAATAAGTGATGAAATATTCAACGTTATCGCAGACGTTTTATTAGAGAAATTCAAGCTATTATTTATTTCCTCTCACCGTGACTAATCCAATGACCTACTTACGTCCCTCTGTCTCTTCCTTCTATTCTTACACTTCATGAGATTGTGTTTTCATGTGGACACACACACACACACACACACACACACCCTTACCTGCCGTAAATTCTTCTGTATGCCCTGGTGTGTGGCTCTCAGCAGGGCACGGATACTGAAACTGTCTGAATCCTCTTTGTCTCCAATCAGAGACTCTTTGAGCAGAGAATCCAGTTTCTTCCTAATGTGAGACTCCACTTGGTGGTGACCATGGCCCTAAAGGAGGAGGAGGAGGAGAGGAAGAAAGTTACTCAGAGACACTTCAGAAGACAAAGGCAAAGGGACCAGGGAAGGGAGGAAAAAGAAAACACTCGGTTGGTAAAAAACAGAATTATTTTTTTCTCTCTTGTTCCAGAAGGAGTAAAGAGCGATACTAACGAGTCATCTTTTATTTCTACAGCCTGCTAAGTGGTGACTGCTGAGAGAACACACTGCTTTAATGAGCTCAATACAGAACCTCTCATTAGTGGAAACCTGCCACGGCTGCTTCAAAACAGCAACCATCATCCAAAGAGGCATCTGCAGCCTGACGCCTGCAGCTAAATGTGGGAGAGAAGGATGGCATCCTCACAGAGAAGAAAATAATAATAACGCCTGTGTTTTCCTGTTGGAACGTGAGGAGGCGATGGTGCGACACTGCAAAGAAATAAAAAAAAACACCTTGGGAAAACTGTCTTTTCTAAAAAAAAAAAAAAAAAACAGAGAAGATGTTTGGGAAAATCTGCAGCTGAAGATGTTGGAATTCAAATACTCATGTCTGAGCAGCTGAGCAACAGGGTTTAATAGTGATGCAGCAAATGACCAATGAAGCAACATCACAACAACAAAACGTGTAAGGAACCTAGAATGATTTTGCTGGAGTGATGATGAGCTTCAAAACCTTCTCGTTTGTCTTTTGGCTCACACTCGAGTTCTTTACTTCTGTCCAAACCTCTATCTTCAAATCTGAGGAGTGAGTTCCGTGGTTTAGTAAGCTGCGTTAAATTCAAAGCCAGGCTTTCCTGTACAGCACAGATGTCAAACTCAGGCCCGGGGGCCAAATCTGGCCCGCAGTGTAATTATATTTGGTCCACAAGATTATATCAAATATGTCCTAGAGTTGGCCCACCAGAATATCAGTATATATCAGTGATGCATGGTCTTTGGGATAGCGCAGACATTTTGCTTTTTTCTTTGGTTGTAGGTCTGTAGAAAAACATAAAACATTAAGAAGGGCTACAGAGGCAAAAACCACATGTAGGTTTTATTTCAGATTTAATTTCTCATGTGTTGATGATATAAAGCGGCTGTTCCAGATTCAATGTCTAAATAAATCAACATTTTAATCAGGGGAGGCACTTGAACAAGCCAGACAGTTGTTTGGTGCTCTGGCCACTAGGGGCCCAGTCAAAAAAACATTTTTTTACACTCATAGGGTGGGGGCCACAGCAATATCTTGCTAAGGCCCCAAGAGTTGCCATGCAGGGACCCTGGCAACGTGCCTGAATTTAATATCTGGAGAAGGAGAAAGATTTAAGGTTTATTGTTCAATAAATATTCAGTTAGACCTGTGACTTCAACCTGTTTTTAATGTGGCCTAATGTGAAATTGAGTTTGAAACCCCTGCTGTACAGTATTACTGGTTAAATCACCAAACTAATTCACCATGGTAACTTTTTCTTAGCTTGTAACCTGGTCCCACCGTGAACCTCCTGTTGGCCTGTTGGTTAATCAGTTGCAACTAACAGTCACAGTTTCAACTAAGTCA
>JAFBJS010054977.1:42515-62515 GCA_016785265.1 Paraplagusia blochii | reverse complement strand
TGAACGTCCAACACCGTAAAACAGCTCTGAGATTTAGCTAACCATGCTGTAGTCCATAACCGCTATAACCGCTCACTATATTATTCTTGCTATGTACATATAAATATTGATAATATATAAATAAATAATGTAAATATATTTTATAGTACACTATGTTATATTAGAGGGGCACTGTCTCTGTCACCTGTCACTCCAGAGTTCTTCTGCTGTTTTAAATTAAATCACAGTGGTTGACTCTATATTCTAGGGCAGGGGTGTCCACCTCAATTTCTCAGTGGGCCACAATTAAAAACTGGCATAATGTCATTGGTCAGACTGAATATTTATTGAAAATAAACTGTAAATAATTATCCAGATGTTAAATACAGGGATGGTGCCAGGGTCTCTTGGAGATTCTCAAAAGATCTCGTTGGGGCCCCCACCCCCACCTGCAGTAAAAAAAAAATTGACAAGGCCCCCTAGTGGCCGGATCCCCAAGCAACTGCCTGGCTTGCCTTTCTTCAAATTCCGCCCTGGATTAAATGTTGATTTTTGGAAACATTGAATCTGGAAATAGCCGCTTAATACTATCAACAGATGAGAAATGTCATTTTAAATAAATCCCACATCAGTGGTATTAGCCTTTTAAGGCAGCCTTTCCAGATTATTATTAGTAATGTTTTTTACAGACCTACAACAAAACAAAAACAAAATGTCTGTGCTGTAACAAAGACTCTGCATCACTAGTACTACAAATCCTACCTCTAGTACATATTTGTTATGATCTGGTGGGTCAAATATAATTACACTGCGGGCCAGATCTGTGTTCTAAGGGATGGAAGGAATCCCTGAATCTGAATCTGCAGCAAGGATCATGAGTGGCTGATACAGTGCAGTGTAATTTGGGTGCTGGTCATGGAGACTGCTGCCTCTGTGATACGAACAAAGATAGAAAGATAAATAGATGGATGATATTGTGAGCAAATGTTTTGACTTAAGGGCCATAAGTGTGCTTACATTTCTAACGGGGCTTTGGGAGGAGAGCGGAAAGCTGGAGTGGTTGTGTTCACTAAGACAGATGACATGGTCATGCAATAAAAGGCTACAGAGCAGTGAGCCTTTTCTATGGTATCTAATAGGAAAATGCAGGGGAAAAGGAGGAGTACTGTACAAAGATCAGATCAAAATCAATAGTTATTTGGAAAACTTGGCGGGCTGGATTAAATTGCCAAATGGGAAAAGGTCTGTGTTGTATATACAGTAACAAAATAGCAGAAAAAAATTACCACCATAATGGAAAAAGAAGCAGAACCAGCCTTACAAGTTAGTTAGTTACACTTTTTTCCGTGTCATTCAGTGTAAAATCATGTTTGTAAAGTTAAGTTTATCCGGCAGTGAAACTGAGTGTTCTTCACATCCAGTTCCAGCAGAAAGAACCAACCCAGGTGTGCCAGACTCCTCGCTTTGTAGATAGGATTCAATTCCAGTCCTGTGTTAGTGTTCAGCTATGAGTAGAAGTAGACGTGATTTGATAGGAGAACATGTGTGCACGTTCCATGTGTCGGAAACGACAGTTCTAAGTGCTAAAGTGTGCCAACTTAGCAGCAGGAGACCGCATCATTCACGCTTTTGTTTTGGTATTTGGACTCAGCAGAGACAAACACTGTCTCCTCAGGGAGCAAAGGGAACTCTGGGAAACAGATGGCTTGGTAATAGCTGCTAATTGCTGCCAGGAATGTGCAGCCTTCACTGACTAACAGTGACAACACACTGATAGTGACTGTGTGGTTCTGTCAGACCCGAGGTCTATCAGGTCAGTGGTTTTGGATCTCCTGATTGTGTGAGGACTCACTGGTTGTTGATGAAGGCGTACTTGTTGATGGTCTCAATAACAGACTTGAACGGGATCTTGGAGGTGAGGGTATATCCATGTTGGACTACAGGTTCTCCATCAGGACCATCCCAGCAGTCCACTGAGATGGAGAAAACAGAACGCAGAGTTACGGTTACAGATTAAAAGCTAACAAACAGGAAGTGATGTAACGGACAGTTTGTGACTTTTTCATTCAGTCTGTTGTCTTTCAGCCTCCCAGCATGATTGTAATCATGCGTTTGTCTTATGTCTCTCTCTCTCTCTCTCCATCTGAAGCTCACCTTCGACACATCGGCAGCCAGACTGCAGCACCCAGGCGTACATGTCAGTCTTAGAGTGGGACAGTAGCTGGTCTCCAGTCAGGTATGTGTTGTGAGACGAGGCGATGAAGTAGTTGGACAGAGACTGGTCCATGTCCTGGTTAACCTCATGGTGCAGAGGGTTGAAAATGTCACAGGTGGGACTGCGCATGAAGCTGGTGAAACCTGGGATGGTACACATACTGTATTTATAAAACACAATTATCACATCATCAATGTTTGGCGAGTTGATCATTTTAATTTAAAGTTACCTTCAATTCCTAAAATTTCTCTCTGTTTGTTCTCCTCAGACTCCTCAAACTTGTCGATGATTTCTAAAACATACTCAGGAGTCACGTTGTTCATCTGCGCGGAAAATAAAATGTTTGTCAACTCCATGCAGTGACAGAGAGCAGCTTTAAACAGGAAAGGTACCAGGTATGGGCAAACTAAGGCCTGGGGGCCGGATTTGTCCCCTTCAGCTTTGTAATCCGGCCCGCCAAACTTGTCCAAATTACATAATTGGTTTATGTTGTGATTGTATTTCAGTCTCTAAACTGAAGTCTGCTTCCTTAACTTCTGGGCTACTGTTGCCCTGGTGATATTTTAGTAAGGCAAAAATGTGTGATTGACAGTTTAGTTGTCCAATAAGAGCTCATGTGTCGACACTGACTAATGGTTTCATCTTTCCTAAATCTAAAATCCTAAGCACATAATTATCTAATAATAACCAGAAGAACTCTCACCTTCTGTTCGTTACACAGGAAGTTAGCCAGCTCCTCAGCCGTCAGGTGATCCTTCCTGTCACTGTACGACATCATCAGTAGGAAGAGATCTCGTCGTAGAGACATCATCTTGTAGAAGACTGAGAATTCCTCGTAAGTTAGCGTGCCCTGCTGGTCATCCGTATCTGCTTCCTGAAGGAGGAAAATATTATACTAAAATCATACAGATTTGTGAATCCAGATTCTTGATGAATCCACATTATTAATTTACATTACTAAATATCAAAGCTTTGACTGTGTGTATTACATTTTTTAATAGATCCCAGCATGCATGCATGAATGCATGTGTAAATATATGTGTAACTACAAAAATACTGCTTCTCCTTCCTCTGCATTTATCTCTATAGCCTTTAAACGACACTGCGGGTTTTCCTCTCTCTTCAAGTTTCACAGATGCTGAGGAAGGTTTTTAAAAATGCAGTAACGTGACATCAGAGGTTTACATAATTAAGTCATGCAGAATTTTAAATGTTCTAGATGAAGATACGCCTCTTGATTTATTTATCTCCAGATTTCAGCGTTTTATGATCAGAAGCTCCGACTAATCGTGGCATGCTTCTTGTAGATTCCCCCTGGTCTCAGCTCACCACTGACCTGGAACATCTGACGGACCTTCCTGCGTGGAAGGTTGACATTGAGCTTGTGGAGAAGGTGGTAGATCTCCTCTATGTTCAGGAGGCCATCTCCATTTTTGTCAGCCTCTTCGAACGTCTGCTTCATCCACGTCTCAGACAGAGATCAGGTTAAAGAAAATGCTTCACCAAGAACCATCCATGTTTTACTGCAGGTACTAATATGATGACATACTGTCTGTCCTGCTTTATGTCCAGAGGTTCTATCCACCTAGACTACATCCTCTCTCCAGTCCTTGATAGGCTGGTAAAACTAACAAAGACCTTTGGTTCCTGTGGTACCACTGTTTTCAGCTATGTTGACATGAAGGATATTGGTTGTGGGTTCGTTGCCGTTTGGCCAGCGAGTCCTCGTCACTGATGCCGGCCATCAGGTACTGCAGACCTGTGATCCAGGTTCTGGCCTCCTCAGCGTTGGTGGTGACCAGGTCCAGGGACTCCATGTGGTTCCCATGGTAGAGGGAGAAGCAACAGGACGGATCTAAACTGCCGTCAGCGTGACGATGGAAAATGTCCGACTGACCGCCCTCTGTCACCTTATACAGAGAGTCGATGGTGACTGAGGAGGAGAAGGAGTAAAGGGAAGAGGAGTTTTGAGTTATTTACTCTGCTGTCACTGCTGTCTTTAAGGCTACTAGTTAGTTATCTTAGTGACTTCGTGATGTCTTCATTAGCTATTGATTATATCTAGTTATGGAAGGTTTTCTGGTTAATGTTTTACAAATGCATATATATATATATATATATATATATATAAATATATACACATATATACATAACATACACACATACATATGTATATATATACAAGTATTTGCATATATATATACTGTATATATACATACAGTATACATACATATATACACATACATACACTTATATAATGTATATATATACAGTATATAATATATATATATGTAAATCCCCTAGGTGTATCAGTTCACATTTTTGATTTAATATTTGTTCCTTTACTTCATGGTTCACAGCCCAGACCGTGGTGCTGAGACCATCATCCAGTGGAGAATGTTTACTCACTCTTGGCCTTCTCACTCTTGCGCGACGGCTTCCAGCGAATGCAGGATCGATGTTCATCCAGGTAGAAGAGTCTGACCAGACCTTTTGATCCTGCCTTCAGCTTCACCATCTGTGTGCCCGACTGCATCACACTCATGCATCGCTCCACTGCAGAAAGAAAAGCACAGAAGTCTGCAATGATGCAGGGATGCAGCAACTAAAACCCGCAGCAGGACATCTGAGGTTAGAGGAGTTTCTTCAGGGCTTTGAGAAAAAAACTCAAGCTGTTGTTTTGCTCCTTCTATCCGCAGAGTCCCAGTCACAGAGCAGCTCTCAGTGCAGAGATTTGGATCAGAATCCAGACCTTAACAGAGACTTTTCTGTGAGAGATCACTGAGCTGCTGTTCACTAAATGTGCACTGAGTCGCTCCTGGAAACAGCTGAGGATGGAGGACAGTGATGGAGGCTGATTCTGATTCCACTCTACTGCTGGTCTCAGCACACCTCTGGTTCAGGTTCATCGTATCGGTTGTTATGAAATTGTGTGTAAAAATATGTACTTTATTGTCGATTACTATAGAGGCAGAAACAACTGCTGAATGTGTGGGACCTAACCAACAATATTTGGAGCATTGATGTGGGCGTTTTGGTTTTTGAAATTCTTTTATTCTGAAAGCAAAGTGCTCCTCTGTGTCAGAAGTGATGTCCTCTGTATGGAATTCAACAGACTCGCTTTATAATTCCGTTAAATCTTAAACCTTCTATAATGTCAGCTGAGTCTTCCCATAATCCTCCGTGTTTCACATACACCGAGCCTTTCAATGCCCATTAACTTTTCCTGTAATCCCTGTAATGGAATTGAATAGTGTGCAATTGTTCTTTAACTACAGAGCAGATGATGACAACGAAGGACACATGTGACCGTCAGGATCATGACTGATTACAAATATCTGTGACTGTCTTCAGTTCAACACCCTGAGGACAAGCAGTGGAGACAGTTTGGAGGAGCAGGAGACAGACAAGGGCCCCAAGACTGCATCAGGTTTTTACACTGACAATAAAAACTTGGTTTCCAATCAATAACAACATGAACATTTAAGGCCCTTTCTGAAGAAATTATCTGTAAAAATGACAATACAAATAATGTTAAATCGTTTAGAGTTTATATATTCACCTTGTCATTATATCCTTATTTGTTATACAGTTAATCTTTTTTAGAGGCCTTCAGTTTTATTTCAAAACATATTTGTTTCCATTATTTGGTTCATGATGTTAATCTTAGATCAATTGCTTCCATAATTACTTTTGATTGAAAAATTAAATATTTTTGAAAAATTTACAACCAGTTCATTTCATCCATCAAGGTCGGCTCCACTCTGTCGACCCTGATCAACCTGAGGCTTTCAGTTGCATCTGAACTTTAATCAGACTCTGACACAGGACAGACAGTCTAACCACATTATTACTGCGGGCTTACGCGCATGCACACACAGAAATTCCTCCCGAGTCCTGGGAATTATCCCTCTCATCCATAAACATGAGCTTCTGCTGCTTCACCTGAGCTAAAAATAGAATCAGGAGACAAATGCTCAATATGCTAAAACTGAGTGTCCATGTCCAGAGATGTGATCACTCAGATAAGACCGAAGATCATGAGACTGTTTTTAGTTTAAATATGACTTCCAACACAAGCACATTATTATTCCCTCCGTCATTATTGCAGAACCATGACCTGCCTGCAGACAATTGTGTCTGAGAAACCTTGTTTATTTATCTTGTCCTGTTTTCATTAATCTTTCCCTGACACGATTAAAGAGGAAGATTGTAATCTTTTTCTTTTTTGTAGTCTTTAAGAGTTTTTTTTAACACTCTGGCTCAGACATTTTCATCTTCTTTCTTCACTCCTCTTTGCCAACATTAGCGTAGCACCTGTACAAGAATAATTCTATTTGTTGCCATTTTTACCAGTTTAGAGACACTAGGAGTAGGTAGAAGACAAGAGGCAGAGCTGGAGGTGGAGGAGTTAAAGATGCTGAGATTCTCTTTAGGAGAGACAAGGGTGGACAGGATCAGGAATGAGGTGATTAGAGGGACAACACAGACAGGAAGGTTTGGAGAAAAAGACAGATTGAGATGGTTTGGACATGTGGTAGAAGAATGATCCTAGAGATGGAGCTACCAGGTAGGAGACAAAGAGAAGATTGATGGATGCAGTGAGGGAGGACATGGAGGTAGTTGGAGTTAGAGGAGAAGATACGGAGAACAGGGTGAAATGGAAATTGTTGACTTACTGGGGCAACCCCTGATAAAGGGACATGCATTTTTCCTACGATTTCCTACAATTCCTCTGATTAGTAAATGGAATAAAAATATGGAAAATGTCTGAGACTTATTTTAAGTCACTTATCCTTTTGAATCAAAGACATTCCTAATGCTATTTTGTCAGGGATAGGTTGTGCATTTGTATTTTTCTGCCAGTCTGTGTTTCTGGGCCACCCAGGGCTAATGTGAGGATAAAAACCATGATGTAACTCATGATGTCTACATGACCAGAAGTAACCTTTAATGGCTCATCGTAAGGAGTTATGACTGTGTGTGTGTGTGTGCGCGTGTGTGTGTGTGTGTGTGTTTGAAAACGTCAACACAACAGCACATCTGTCCATGATATTCTAAATCCTTTATAAACCACTCACTCTTCCATACAAGTGGCCATAGAAAAGAAGCTCATTGATTTAAGTTCACAGCTTTTAACCCACTGCTGCCCCCGATCAGTGAATTCACTACTGTTTACTCACATAAAGGAAGAATTGATTTAAAGTTGAATCATATAACAACAGTGTCTCTGTGTCAGAGATTCTCTCTGTGGACATTGGTCTGAGCTGAGCTTGGTCTCACTGATGTTATATGGAGATGATAGTTTTGTTAACAATGTAAAAAATGTACAACTAGGACACCTATATAGTAGATAAATTATATCAAAATATTGGGAAGTGCCTGAAGACTGTTAGAAAAGACTGGTAGAAAAGGCTGAAGTAACACAACAAGATCAGAGGGGATGACGATGATGATGATGATGCTAAAGGCTGGATTCAGCTGAAACATCAAAGCTGGTGAAACACAGGGCTGCTGCACGTGCATAGGCACATGCACACTAGTGTGTGTGTGTGTGTGTGTGATGATTGTTCTCAGAGGACTCGTGTAAGCTGATGGTGATACTGGATTGGTAGAAACAGAAGCAAAACTCCATTTCCTCTTTTTGGATACTTAATAGTTCTGCTGCTTTAGGCCTAGACCGTTGGGAGAACTCCATGACGTACCGAGCTCTCCCTCTTTCCCTCTCTTTCTCTCCCTCTACCACTCGCAGAAGAAACACGTTAATTAGTGTCGAAACGATAACATAACCACCGAGGCAGTCGAGATCATCCATACTATTGTTCATAATTAATCTTTAAGGTCTGGACTTTGTCCAGCTGTACTCAGACTGAGTTGTTTATCTGCTCCTCACTCTCTCCTTCTGTTTCCCTACAGCTTCCTCCCCCATAGTTTCTCCCCTCTCTCTGCTGAAGCACACAGCTACTCCCTCCACGTCTGGATCTGAATCTGAAGATTTTTTTTTTCTACCAGTCTCCAGAGTTCTGCTCATGGTCTGATTTATTCAGATTGTCTATAATATATAACACTGTGCTCCCTATTGTCATCTGAACATCATGTCAGTATAAAACTAACTATAAAAACACATTAATGTATTCAGGGAGATCGTTTGGATGGAACAACTGTGAATCTGGGCTGGACAAAATGAATAAGTCTGACGTCTGCTAATCACTATCTCCGAACTGCTGCAACACCCAGAAGGACCTGAGCAGGTTTGGAGATGATGATGACGACGATGATAATGATGATTTCTTTTTACTTTACTTCTTTTGTCGGAGAGGCAGATGTGATGTTCATGCAGCAGAGTCAACATCAACCTCATTTATCTGCAGTTAAATCCTTATGTAAATGCTAATGATGCTGCCTCAGGGGAGAGTGGAAAAGATGGGAAAATAGAGTGGAAAAAAAATGATTCTCCCTGGACGGAATCAAAGGTTTGGACTGAAAACAGTATTTTTTATATCATTAACAAAACCAGATGAGGAAAGGGTGACAGGTGAAAATGGGAAAATAAAAAGACTAAATGTTAGCCAAGCTGAAATTAAAAGGAAATGGATGTGATGGAGTTCCAGCAAAGGGAAAAAAAAGGAGAGAGTAAAGGAGAGGAAGAGATAAGGATGGTGGAGGAAGAGGAGATCTGTCAGTCAGGAGGGAGGGAGGACAGAAGAAGAAAAGAACTGCAGGGGGTAAAAAATATTTAATTCATTTGCAGGAGTAGGACAAATTAAAGGAAAGAGCAAAAATGCTTAAATATATTGGAAAAGAGATAAAGGAGACATTTCTCCAGGGGTGGAGGTGGAAGTAGAGGTGAGAATATCTTCAGAGAAATTAACCCGAGTTCTGCATCATCATCAGCATCACTCTGGGACAAACAGGTGTGGAAAGAGATTGACTTCATGAAAAGATCAAGCACCAGCACCTGCCTCCATCATCTTCATTGTCATCTTCATCACCTATCTCTGCAGGAGCCGCTCTGAAAACTCCATTTGAACCACTGACACCTGATCCCCAGCATCTGGGCGCAGTATTTTCAAATATCGCCATGCAGCACCACGACTCTGGAGACGGCAGATTTATCCGGTCCAGAATCTCTCAGGAAACATCCATTCATCAGAGACACCACCTCCACGCAGGAGGACATCCTACTGTCTCCAGCAGCAGCTCAGAGACGTGGTCTCTGCACCGTGACCTGATTCTGCCTCCGCACCTCCTCACAGATGGCTCTGTCTGAGGCACCTCCCCGGGGAGGCGTCAGGGAGGTGATCTGAGCAGATGTTCCAGCCACCTCTGTTTAATCTCTGGTGGAAGGTCTTGGACATCACAGGAGCTCGGGCTCACAGGAAGGAGAAGCACAGTCTCAACAGTCCATGTCTCCTCAGGCTGTGTTTCTGGATAGAACTTGTAGATGATTTGGTCCTTAAGGGACATTCCCTGAGACATCAGCCTCTTTCCTGTCCTTAGGTCAGTAGTTAAATAACCTTTTAATAAACTAAAGTTAACTAACACCTGATCAACAGATGTTCACAGATCTGAGGTTGGCCCTGAGGTTCTTATCAGCCCTGAGAGGGTATGAGAAAAATTTACGTTCAAAAACTAGAGGAAAATACAGATTTATTTTCCTGCTGCTGCTGCTGCTGCTCCACTCTCCTGCAGTACTACTCTACATCCATCTCAGCTTCTACTGGCTGCTGGATTCAGTGGTTCACATCAATCTCTAGTGCAGATTTATTAAAGTCTCCAATTCTGAAGTGTAAACACACACACACACACTGACCAGGGGAGAGAAGCAGGGGAGACTCCCTCCTGGATGGACTCACCCTTCTCCAGGCTGAGGTTTCTACAAACTTCCAGCTGTGCCATCAGAAGTCCTGCTGTCACTCCGTCCCTCCATCAGTCGTCACCTCAGACATTCTGGGTTTTTTTTGGCCGATTTTTTCAGGTTTTATTTTTCTTGTTTAGATCCTTTTATCTCCTGCGTTCCAGCAGATTTAACATCTCTGCAGCGTGTGAGGAACACACATCGTTTTGTGTCTCCAGCCTGAAGAGGACCAACCTCCTCCTGCTGATAATCCACTCACTTCATCTGCTCCGAGCTGGAGCTTCCCCCCTGATCATCACATGGATCCAGACTGCCTTATGGCAGCAGCAGCAGCACTGAGTCTCAGTTTTCCCTGATTTCTCTCTCTCTCTATTTTACCTCAGTGTCTCTCATCCTCCAGAGCAGAGAATTTCTCTCCCTCGCTTTTTCCCATTCCCTCTCTCCCCCTTGCTCTGCCCCCCACTCTCTCTGCGTTCCTCCCACTCCCTCTCTTCTTTTACATTCACAGTAATATTCTCTCTTCCTTCTCCATCTTTGCTGTCTGTTTTGTCCTCCCTCACTACATCACCCTGTTTCTCCTCTTTTCCTTCCTCACCTCCTCATCCTCCTTTTTCTCCCTCTCTTTTTATTCTGTCTCTGTCATTTTACTCACCTGTCTCCTTATTCTGCCTCACCCTCTTTCCCTCATTTACTCTTACATCCATCTATTCACACCCCTCATCCCCATTTAATCCCTCATCTCCCACACATTAGTTCTTCTCCTTTTTTCTGACAGTCCTTCTCACCCTTCATCAGGCATTCTCTTTCTCCTCGCCCATTTTTTTTCTTCCCCCTCTTTATGCTTTCACTTTCATCTCTGCTTCCTTTTCTCTCTGTCTTTTCTGTGCATCTCTCACTTTTCTCCCTTTCTTTTCTCTCCTCTATCATTAGATTCCCCTTCTTCCTCTTTTCCCTCCCCACTTTTCCCCTCCTCACCTCCTCACTGAGGCTTTTAACCCATGATTCCACGTTTGTCCTCATTTTACATGAGAACAAAGTGTGTGTGTAAAAAAAACCTCCAGGTTGTGCAGACGCCCTGTCTCTCTCTCTCTCTCTCTCTCTCTCTGACCCTCAATATTGCTCTCTCTCTGTCTCTCTTGACAACATGAACTCTTTGTCACAGAAGGGTAAGCTGATTTGTCTGGTGAGTAACCGAGAGAGAGGGGGGGAGTTTTTTTTTTATCTCTCAGCAGCAGATGTTTGAATCTCACATCTGAACCCTAACTTCTGCCTGCTTTTTTTTCACTTTGGTCGCAGTAACACTGACTATTTAATATCCACTTGATCACATTCAACTTCTGTTTTTTTTTTCAATCCTGAGTGCCACCTCACGAGTTCAGTTGTCAATCAAAACTCTGTGTGTGGGTCCATCTGTCTTTGACTTATCTCAACACAGCAAAGCCTTCAGTAATTTTAGTTCAATGATTTTCAGCTCACAGGGACACAGCCCACTGTTGGCCAACTGCTGCCTCCTGTGGTCAAATAGGGCTAAATGAGAACAAATGAGTTTCAGTAAAGTCACAGGATCAGATGTTTTCCACCTGGTGAGGTTGCCACAGTCAACATTGTCCATCTTCCCCTGTCCTCTGTCTCTGACTCCAACTACCTCCATGTCCTCCCTCACTGCATCCATCAATCTCCTCTCTGTCTCCTACCTGGTAGCTCCATCCCTAGGATCATTTTTCTACCAATGTATCCACTGTCCCTCCTCTGAACATGTCCAAACCATCTCAATCTGTCTTCTCTAGCTTTTTCTCCAGACCTTCCTGTCTGTGTTGTCCCTCTAATCACCTCATTCCTGCATTGAATTTAACAATTCAAAATGTAAAATCTCAGTGTGTGACATTTGGACCAGAACCTCCTGTTGATCTTTTTTATTGATCACATGGTACAAATGCTGCAGCTGTTCACCTTTCTCCCTCATCCCACTCATTCATTGTTGTGTTCGTATTCATTTATTTCTTAATCACTTTTCCAGTGGAGTCAGATTCCCTCTGGTGTTCAAAAGCTGGTACTGCACTTACCGGAGTGTATATGCGTTTGTGTGTGTGATTTCCTACCATGGAAGCTGTTGTCTGTGAGAAAGTGCCGTCGATACTGTGGCTCAGCTTTTTTGTTCAACATCCAGGAACTCATGGTGAGAAGTGAAGAAAGTCTGGTCTGACCTGCAGGAGAAAAGACATTTGAAAACCTCGTCAAAGGAGCAGAGACTCTGTCCTGACTTGATTCTAAATTCTAAAATCCTCCTTTTGTCTCCTCTACATACTGTACAACTGTGGTGTTTTATTTTCTGTAAGACACACTTGTTTAAAGAGTTTTTGTTCCATTAATCAAAAGTCTTGTAATGTAGAAATACATTACAAAAAATACAATACAAAAATATAACACTAACATTAATTAAACAATTAAATGAAATCAAGTTAAAACAAAGATTTTTTATTGTCAGTAATAATAATAATAATAATGGTATTAATAATAATAGGGTTGACGGTGGTAGGTTAACAGTTAAAAAAGCAGAACTTGTGTCCAGAAAGGTTAAGGTTCAAATCCACCAGCTGCCAGGTTGCCACTGAGCATAGTTATGTCCAGACTCACATAACCTTAAATAAAGACGCCACCCACAGGAAGGCTCACAGTATGGTACAGTGTGATTTGGGTGGCATTTGTGGAGACCGCTGCCCCTGCAGGGCCCCTATGATTATTATTAATATTCATTCATTGATTCTCATCCCCTTATCCTTTATAAGGGGATGAATCAATGAATGAATATTAATACTAATCATCATCATCCTAAAAATAGTAAAAAAAAGTCCTATTAATCAAAATAGTCACAGATAATATAAACATGGCATTAACTAGTGTCAATAAAGTGTCCAAAGTGTTGGAAAAAGACATTCCCAGCTGTTTATATTCATCAGCCATTAAGTCCAGGTGCCTCTTTATTTGAAGGATATTCCCAGTTTTCCAGTCACTTTCTCCCTCATTAATACTTGTGTCTCTGCAGCCTGTCTCTGCTGTGTCCTCACCTGCTGCCGTTCATCATTCACACTCACTCACACACACACACACTCAGACTCTGCTCTTTTGAACACAGTCACAGGAAAGAACTTTCACTCCATAGATACTTGATCTCTGAACTCTGGGGTTAACTCAGCTGAGGTCAGTCGGCACCAGACAGACAGAGAGACAGACATGTGGGAGAGGAGAGAGACATTAGAAAGTACTAATCTAGTAGAGACCAGAACTTTATAGCCTCACCTCAGATGTCAAATATTCCTAAAAGTTCATTGATGTTGAAGCTGGTGATTTTGTCCATATTCTGCTATCACAGGTGGCGCTGTAAACTCCCCTTAAGGACAAATCTGCAAGCCCGACTCATCTCAGCCCCTCAAACCGCCGGCTGTGTTTCCAGGATGTGATCTTTGACATTCTCAAGACACCAATAGATCAGCCCATGTCAGCATTGGCTTACAGAGGTGCATGATGGGACATGAGGACATGTGGGTGAGTAGACAGTAAATTTAACTGCTTTGCGAGTGTGAGTGCTGGTATCATACTTCTTTAACCATGAAGCTCCAAGTGTCCATCTGTGGGAATCAATGACTCTGGAAGGGAACAGCTATTGATTTAACACTGACATGTGGAGGCAGAACACTCAGTTCTGTGGACGCTCCAAAAACTGGAGCTGAAGTTACACAACCAATGGTCCCCCGTAGGTAGATCAGGGATCTACCAGTAGATCTCCAAATAAGTGCTGGGAGATCCTGACCAATAACATTCTATTCAAATTCTATTTTAAGATGCAAATCATAATGTATAGAATAAGATATCCAGTTTATATGGGTATATATATTTAGAGACAAGACAAAAAAGTGTGGACACCCCTGGTCTGGAACACTTCATGTTCAAGGAGCAACTGACCCAGATTAAAAGATGTCAGAGCTCTGTCAACAGAACAACTACATAAGTCTTTGTGATCAGCGTCTCTACATTTGTTTTCTGTCACTATAATATCACAAACATTTAATTTTACACACTGCTGCCTGCGTACTTTTGTTTCATTTCGGCCCATAGTCGAACAGTTCCTCCTCTGTGCTGCTTTTGTCTTTCAAAAATTCATGAAGGATCTGAAAGATTCAAGTTTCCACCGCTGAAAACACACACCAGACAAGTGACACACAATCCTCAACACGACAAACCAAGAGGGTCACTTTACAGCTCCGTGCATTCCTCCACATGGATACACACCGGGGTTAGTGGAGCGGTGAGGAAAACAATACAGCGTGACTGTCTGAAGGTTGACACAGAAGAAGAATTAACAAAAATAACAAACTCAAAGTTAATTTGACGTAAAAACAAGGGCTTGACAAAAGGATGAAAGGTTGAAAAGTGAAGGGAAGAGAAGAACAGATCAACACCAAATACTGCAAAACAACCATAGGTTAAAACTGAGGTTGTCTGATCTAATTTTACTGTCATGTCCAAATACTTCATTTCTGATTCCAATATCAACCAATACCAATATATGCAGCTGTTTTCCACCCAAAAAACTGAGGGTAACATCTCAGGACCCTATGTGTGATTCTAACAAACTTGACAAACCCTGGTCGTGTGATTAGATTTTCATTTTATGAGGAAAAACTGATGACGATCTTAACAATATAACATAATTCAGCTTATCAGAAATCTTTAGTTAACACATTTTACAAAGGGAAACACTGTACGCGGAGAAAGAATGGTTGTATCCTAACGGCAAATAGTCAAAAAAGTAGCTGAGAGCAACACATTTTCCTACAAGTCCAAACATAACCGAGGAAAGCCAACTTCTCATCATTGTGATTCACACCACTGCACACAATGAAATGTAACCTCTGTATTCAACCCATCACCAAAGCGAACAGTGGGCAGCTTTGAGAACTCAGGGAGCAGAGATTGGTGACAGTGCCATGTTTAGTGGACCTCATGGTAACCTGGCATCTGGTGGATTCGAACCTGTAACCCCTTGGATCCAAATCTGGTTCCATAACCACTAGGCCACCACTGCCCCAAGTTTTTCAACATGCTAGCTGCACCTTTTTTTAAAAGTATGTTGAGAAAATCGAAATTTCAAATTAAGAGTTGTGAAAAGTTAACTTGTGGGAAATACTTTTCTTAGTAACACATCAGAATAGCTTTGTAGCCCAGAAACATCCAAGAGGTTAATGTAGAGCTTAATCTGTAGCATCACATCGACCTGTATGTCATTCAAACATCTGATCAATACTGTTATAACTGTAGCAAATACTGCGGTCAGTATGGAGGCAGAGGCCACGTTTTTACAGTAACATGAGTTACATTAATGACAGTCGCCCCCTGGTGACTAAACAGATGTCCTCTGAGCTAGATTTCCTTTTTTTAAAAGGGACCCTTATGGTCCATTTCTCATTATGACCTCTTTTTGAGTGACCCCGGTTTTATGTTTAATCCCTTTGTTTCACACACATGCTCACTCACACACACACACACACACACACACACACACCAATCAAATCAAAGAAATCCCCCAGGACTCTGCTGTGTTGGGGGGTGAACCTGCTCTTTCTGTGAATGGAATAAAAGCCTTTGTTACTGGTACCACTGCTGCTGCTGCTCCTGCTACAAAACTTTGATGTTGAAACACACACTGTGACTGATTTTATTCTATTTCTGCTCTCATTGGGACAACAACTTCTGTGGACAGCAGAAGTAACCGTGGGCAGTCAGCTGGTAGTTAAAACAGAAAGAAACCCAGTGTCCAACAGTGGACAAGAACAGTTTCCTTTAGTTTCTGTCTCTGTTTTTAAAGAAAACAGGCTGATTGCCTGTCCTGGTCCTAATCCATTAAATACTTGGACCATGAGAGTCTATCTTTTTTCTGGTTTCCCAGTTTGCCCCCAGTCTGGACATTTGTCTTGTTCTGTGTAGTGTTGGACCAAAACTTGACATGGGCACATGACACATAATAGTCTTGGTTTGGATGGGAACAGATCCTTGACTGGTCTCGGTCCTAAAAATCCTAAACTGACTGATGATGATTTTGTCCACAGTAAATCATTGACATGTTGTCCTTCATCATCTGCCTGAACTATAATGTACTTCGATTTATATTTCATGTTATAATTTAATATTCTTCTAAAATAAAGTTAAAGATATGTTGATGACCAACATTGAAGCAGCTCATGGTCAAATTAAATTGTTCCTAATTTCTGGTCCTGGTCCTGAGTTTTGAGACATTGACACTGAGATCAAATAATATTGAAGCAGGTCTTGGTACAGATGTCTGAGACAGGTTATGTTTTTCAATTCAGAATATGTTTAAAAGTGTTTTGAATACAAGCATCAGCAGGTGTCTTATTATCACTATTATCGTCATGTTCTTCTTCTGTCTCTTCTGTTACAGCTCACTGAAACCTCTGGTGTTTCCTTGTCTTGTGGAAGCGACTCACCTCTTGATCTGCTGGTCCAAGCTCTGCAGGTGGAACCACTTGGTCTCCACTGGTCAGTCCTTCAACTGTGACCGCAACCCGAGATTCCCACAAACAGTCCCATGACGTAAAGGTTCTCCTTCCTTGAGAAATAAATAGGATTATAGACTTTTGTAGAGAGTTCCAGAGCAGAAGTGTGGGCTGCAGCCAACAGCTTCCCTGCTGCACAGAAGAAAGCAGCTCTACATTAGTGTCTCAGTCTTTTCAAATCAACTGCTGCTCTGGAGACAGGAGGGACCAGGAAGAACTGGACTGGAGTATGGACTCAGGACTGGACTCTGCTGATCTCTTAGGACTGAACCGGGTACTGTCTTCCAAATGTTTTATTTATTGAATGTTTATCAAATATGATAAACTGAAGTGTCGGAACTAAAAAAACAAACTGGAATTACAAACAAATAATTGAACAATATTGACATAATAACTTTGGTGTGTTTAATATACATAACAAATTTTGAACACAAACATCAACACGAATATCAACACAAACATATTTAATTAAAAAAACACCTGATTTATAAATAAGATTTTTTTTAAAAAAACTTAAAAAAACCCACAAAAACTCAGGGTCAAATTTATGCTCTAACATGAAACCTGAAATAGAATAAAACGATGAGACCAGAAAATAACCTTATGAATAAACAAAAACACATTTGTATCAGTAAAAAAATTCATACATGATGTTGGCATGTAAAGTGTTTGTTTAACCCAACATTGCAAGATGACCCAAAGTTAACCCACAACATTATCAAAATTCTTAGCTGACCACTGACTGGACAACTACTGTATTGGCTGTATGTACTGAGAAAAGACGACCTTATTGGACGTCACTATTTGTTCCAATTAAATATCCGACTTTTATTAACTGCCATCAGAAGCAGCAGTTTTGCAGTTATGTTTCAGGGTCAGAGCCGTGCTTTCACTTCTACCCCAGTTGTGCCCCTCCCACGGTGGACTTGCCCCACCCACTCCCCTTCTTAAACGGAGTCTGAAACAAGCAGCAGGATGAAGAAGCAGCAGTCAACCAATCAGCAGCAGTCTGTGACCAATCAGCAGCAGCTTCAGTGACATTTACACAACAATGGAGCCAAGCTCATTCATCAGTCCTGATCCAAATGACCCACAAACCCCCACATCAGTCTTCACCCACATTTATCCTCCACAAAACTCCCCTAACCGCCCAACTACACCCTCCACCTCCTCTCTGTGCCTCCTCAGCTCCTTCCCCTTGATTCTGTCCCATGAATCCTGTCCACTCCTTCAGTTACTTCTTCAGTTCTGCTGAAAACATCAACACTTTAGTAAATCATTTTTGCACATGTTGTGCATCCCTAGTAGTTACCTATTCATAAAAATATTAAGTATCCGCGAGTAAAATGTTTTAATGTTTACTTTTGAGCAAACATAAAGTTCAAGTCCTCTTGAACATCCTCCTGATGAGTCGTAGTACTGGATTCTCCCATAACACTGTGGACACTTTGTCCCATGTTCTGCGCTGTTTCGTCCACAAGCCCCGTCCACTTTTCTCTGCGCTGACCTCAGCTCTGTGTAGACGTTTATGGAGACGCCACAGGTATCTGGACTGGGTCAGGACAGAGGGACCTGTCAAGACCGGAGCAGTCCTAGCGAGACCCAGACTAAGGATCTGCTCATTCAGACTGCGATTCCACCTGAGCACCTGCTGGAAGACATGTGGAATCACATCTCAGACACACTCAAAACTGCTACTTGTATGTATTTTCTTTCCTTTAACTTGAAAGTAATAAAACTTTCCCTTTTAGAGAATACCCCATACCCCCTACCTTGTTCTGGGACACCAGGCAGTGCAGGACGTGGTCCTCTCTGCTGATCAGTTTAAACCAGACCATCTGATCAGGACTAAGGTTCTC
This sequence comes from Paraplagusia blochii, assembly GCA_016785265.1. Classification (NCBI taxonomy): domain Eukaryota; kingdom Metazoa; phylum Chordata; class Actinopteri; order Pleuronectiformes; family Cynoglossidae; genus Paraplagusia; species Paraplagusia blochii. The sequence continues at coordinate 44,032 of JAFBJS010054977.1, read as the reverse complement.
CTGCAGCCATGTTCTACCCTCAGAAGTTAAATCCACTCCTGCTAGATGCACCAGCAGAGGAGACGTTTCTGACAAGAGACAAGAACAAAAAACTGCATATCAAGTAATATTTTAGTGGAGGAAAACACTGTCAGCTAAAAGTCTAATATTAAATGTGACGAATTTACACAACACACTTTTTATGTGTCTTCTCTTATGCTATTTTACTCAATCAACAATTTAGTTTTTTACCTTGTGGTTTATGGAATAATGGCGAGAGAATCGGCAGATAGATAGGAATGTGGTCCACTTCTAGTCCCTTTTCTGTGACAGCACAAACTTTCCCTCGTAGGCTGACATTTCGCTCTATAAACCGAGCTGGAATCTCAGATGCAACCTGGAATTTAGTGAGCTAAACAGACAGGGCTAGGAGTCAACAATTGGAGAAAGCAATGTGTTAAAAAATCAAAAACATAAAAAAATAAAAAAAATTAAATCATTACAATATCCAGTTTAGTCTATACTCAAAATTTAAACTAAAACAAACATCTCACCAGTCTGATGCTTCGGGAGATGAGTAGAACTCCAGCAATGGCCAGTCCTGTACTGATGTTCTGATGAAGAGAGAGCATGAAGATGATGATCTTGTTACTATACATATTGAGACCTTTATCTAACTTGAACCCATTTTTCTGCCACTTTTTGAATAAGAATTCGTGTCTGATTTTGAATTATGTATGATTACATTTGATAACTCTGTTTTATAATATTAATCTAGGAAAAATGGTCATTTCTAAATGTAAAATACAGTACTTGTGTGGCTAGTAACATTTTTGCATTTAGCAACATTTATTCACTTGCTCTTCTTTTCCCCTCAGCCTCAGTGGTTGCCACGATAAATCAACATTTTCCATCTCTTCTACTCTAACTTCATTGCATCCATCAATGTCCTCTTTGTCTCCTACCTGGTAGCTCCATCTCATTCTTCTACCAATGTATTCACTGTCCCTCCTCTGAACATGTCCAAACCATCTCCATCTGGCTTCTCTAGGTTTTTCTCCAAACTTTCCTGTCTGTTGTCCCTCTAATCACCTCATTCCTGATCCTGTCCATCCTTGTCTCTCCTAAAGAGAATTTCAGCATCTTTAACTCCTCCACCTCCAGCTCTGTCTCCTGTCTTCTGCCTATTCCTAGTGTCTCTATTCCATCCATGACGGCTGGTCTCACCACTGTCCTGTAAACCCGTTCCTTCACCTTAGCTGACTCTCTTCTATCACAGATCACTCCTGACTCTTTTCTCCAGTTGTTCCATCCGGTCTGTACTCTGTTCTTCACCTCTCTTCCACAGTCTCCACTGCTCTGACCTAAACTCCTGCACCTTCTCCGCCTCTGCTCCTTATAACCATCAATCACACACACCTACTCTGTCGACTGACCTTCTTCCTCTTTTAGCTGCTGCCTAATCTCACTACAGTTCACAGTGTAATCTGCAAACATTTAATAATTTCAATGAATAATACAATATTATATATTCTGAA
>JAFBJS010054977.1:17076-41942 GCA_016785265.1 Paraplagusia blochii | reverse complement strand
AGCTGACTCTCTTCTATCACAGATCACTCCTGACTCTTTTCTCCAGTTGTTCCATCCTGACTCCACTCTATTCTTCTCCTCTCTTCCACAGTCTCCACTGCTCTGACCTAAACTCCTGCACCTTCTCCGCCTCTGCTCCTTATAACCACCATTCACACACACTTGCTCTTTCGACTGACCTTCTTCCTCTTTTAGCTGCTGCCTACTTTTACTACAGTTCACAGTGTAATCTGCAAACATTTGATCATTTCAATGAATAATACAATATGATATATGCTGATAAAAACGACCACATATTAAACTACAGTCTCTGCGGTCGTTTCGTTCACGGTTCATCGTGAATTTTGAAATGAAAATAACTGCTTATCGACGTCTTTGATGGTAACACAAATACCACTGTGATTTTCTAAAACCTGTTATTGAACAACATCAGAATCTCGGCCTTTCTTCCCAATTGTATCGCTTGGTTCAGCCGTTTCAACTGTTTCTCGCTTGCTCTCAGACGCTTGCCGTGACGTCACCCTTACCCGTAGCAGGGTCAAGTGATCATCAGCCAGCTGTGACAGTACAGTCACCATGTTCTGTCGGGGCTGCGCGGCCCCACTCTCTGCTCCGTCCCCATCGCTCTCCGGCATGTTGTTGACATTCGCTGTCCCCGCCCACTACAGATAAACTGAGCAAGGAGAGGGCGGGGTTATTAGTGCCTGCGCTTCTAAACACAGCACCGCACAATGGCCTGGCGGACAAATGACACGAAAAACGCACCAATGTAGCAAGTGATATTGGGTGCTGCTTTTACCTTTTTATGTTGCTGTTTTGTTTATTTTTGTTGCTTTTTAGATCATACAATGAGAAACACTTTCTTTTTCATTTTTTAAATCATATTTTGAGTGCGTCGTTTTAGCCGTTACAATCCACTTTGCTTTGATACCTCAAATCTTTATTTCTAACTGCTAAGCAAACGAGACCCAGTTAATGGGGCGTGTGCATCATGCTTAAAGGCTTTTAAAATATGTAATTTCTCCTCTGTCACATTTATTAATAAGCATCTATTTGTGCGGCTAACTTGAAGAGAACAAGAATGCAACAACGTAGGAATTAAATAACAATTACTATAAGTAATATGGCACTTAAAAAGACACAATGAAACAATATTTTTATACATTTACACGAACACTTTATTGAGTTTTTTTAATTGTACAGTCTGTGGTGTGTTGTGACCATTGTCCAATTTCGCCACTGGGTTAAATGAACTTAAATCAAATCCCAAAAGATCAGTTAAAATGTAGTAATATCTGCATAAAAGTGAAAAATAAATATATACTACTATAAAGGGGTAGATATATACCGTTAGTGGCTGTGTGACGTCAACAGCTGGATGGACAGCTTTCATCTTGTCACAAAGCTGTGACGTAAAGGCATCGACACAAAGCCACCAATAGGAGGCGAAAGAGAAGCGAAGTTGTCCTGCTGGCCGCCATTAAACAATTCAATCCCTGAAGTGAAAGAATGGAATGATCTGGATCTGGACTTCAATCTGGATCCGGATGTCCCCCGGCCTCAAGACCATGAGCAGTCTCGTATTTGCTTGATTCAAGTTCCCCGGGACTTGGAACTTTCTAATGTATTTCTCGCAGCAGTCGCTGTGGTACGAATTGTTTGATAACGGCGGAGCTAACCATGCTAGCAGGCTAATAAGAGTTCCTTCACATCACTCACTCACTAGCTAACGGTAGGGTTAGCACAGACTCGTCGTTAAAGGCTCTACTTTGTACCGTTCGCCTTTTACACTGTTTAAAGTTTTTTATCTTTGTCGTCGAATCAACTTTTAAATTCTTAAAATTTAACTGTGGTGTCATGTGAGCACGGAACCTTTTGACGGTTGGAGTCATGTTAGCAGCAGCAGGCTAGCTCTGGGCATCGTCAAACAATACATTTCTAATGGGAGTTAGCGGCTAACTGCTAGCTGGGTGCTTTAAAGACTGTGATTTTCCAACAACAAATCGAAAAAGACAAAGTGCAGTGAATAGGGGCCTCGCCGAGAGCGACCGCTGTAATTGCTCTTTTTGACCCTCGGACCATGGACCTGAGAGCTTCGGTACCGCATTGACACAGGATGAGTTCGTGCTTTGTAGCAAACGGGGCCAGTTTGGAGGACTGCCACTCCAACCTCTTCTGTCTGGTGAGTAGGAACCTTACACCAAAACACCAAAGGCTCAATTGACTAATATGTTATTGCATTAACGCCTGTCTAAAAGGTGAAAGGTTATTCCTGCCTGCCCAGGCAACACTCTACTCTAATCCTAATGCTGTTTTTGCTGCTGCTGTTATTGCTACTGCTGTTGCTAACGTCAGTTGCAGCTTTGACTGAAGGCATCAGGGCCTGTACTGTACACATACCCTTAGCACAGGGGTGCCCAATAGGTGTATCGTGATCTACCAGTAGATCTCCAAAGGAGTGCTGGTAAAAATAATAGTTAGTCATTATAACTATATATGTAATTTTATTTCAAGATGCTAATCACTGGGCCAAAGTGAGAATATTACATGTATTGAGTCAGACAGTATGACACACTGTTGAGAAGGTTTATATAGGTAAATATATTTAGAGTTTTCAACCTAGGTAGGTCACTTCAGCCTGGTCATTTAAAAAGTAACTCATAAGACATAAAAGTGTGGACACTCTCGCTTTAGCATGTATTCCAAAACATTAACATACTGTATATGACAGAATTTAGCAGCTGCACATCTCCCGTTCACATATGTTCCTTATGTGCATAGTGTACATTCACATCACCTCGACTTTTTGAGAATCATTATCTTATTCACTTTCATTAGATTCATATTTGATGTATTTTTCTAACATTTAGCTGCAATCCCCAAGGACACATTAATGTTACCCCGTCTATTGTAGTGTTACACCTTTATAACGTGCACTGTTGTGATCCAGCTCACTTATATTGGGGCAGTGGTGGCCGAGTGGTTGAAGAACTGGACTGGGGTCCGGAGTGCTACAGGTTCCAATTCAACTGCCAAGTTACCACTGAGATCCATGAGCATGGCATCGTCCCCACTCACTGCTCCGCGGGTGCTCAAAGCTGCTCACTGGTCACTTTTTTTTCCCATAATTTCCCATAGAATTTTCCCTAGGGATTCATAACGTTCTCTCCATCTATCTCTATCTGTCATAACAGTAACATGCTCTTATATCCTAGGGATCAGATGTTCCCTGTGTCCAGCAGATGGACGCCTGCATTCTGTACTAATATACATCTGCACAAATTGGAAATACACATTTCGTATTTTGCTTTGGTGGTGTCTCCAGGCCTCAGGGTCAACACTCTGCTGCCATCTTGAAATATTGCATTAGGTACCGAAACAAAATATTTCCGTCAAGTTAGGCTGTCAAAATCTCAAGTCGTGCAATCACAAAAAAATCTCAATACTAAAAAGTATATATTCAACCCTGCTGAAACTTTTGTCTGTGTTTTCATAATATTCTCCATTAGATATATAACTTGCAAACTCTTGTCAGGGATGGTGCTGATCTGAACAGAATGTTCTGGCAAAAGTCTGGCTTGTTTTGTTATCAGAGGCCTAAACAAAAACCTGAAAATACATTTTGTTTAAAAAAGATAACAGCCATCAAAGTTGTGTTTCATGTGATTATCAGTTGTAGCTACTATAGAACACGAGAATCTGGCCTCAAATCCAATCTAGATTGAACCATAGATGAAATTTACAAATTTTATCATTATGGAGTCCATAAATATTAAATATGTCACAGGGAAATTGTTGTTTTGATGAAATATACAGCAAAAAACTCGAACACATTGTATCCTGACTAGTGAAACTGTTGAAATTGCTTGATGGCACTGCCATAATCAGATCTATATTTATATCTTGCAATATTTGATTCTCTTTTCTACATGACAAATAACGCTGCTTCTTATTTATAACTTATTTCCTCTTCAGGCCGATTTGACTGGAATCAAGTGGAGGCGTTTTGTATGGCAGGGCCCCACCTCCTCTCCCATCCTGTTCCCTGTGACGGAGGAGGATCCAATCCTCTGCAGTTTTAGCCGCTGTCTGGCGGCTGATGTGCTGAGTGTGTGGAGGAGACACCACACCCCAGGCCGTAGGGAACTCTGGCTCTTCTGGTGGGGGGACGACCCAAGCTTTGCTGAACTTATCCATCATGATCTGTCCAGTGAGTGATTACATAAAGTTCAACCACTGTGGTTGAAATTCAACTCCAAGGGTGTTGTTAGTCTTTACTTGAATATTGAGTAGGTCCATACATTGTAGCAGTTTTGCAGCACATTTTTAACAAGTCGTACAGGTTTTACCAGTCGACAAAGTCTAAAGTCCTGTCTACAAAATATTGTGAAAGAGTTTTGATGTTGAGATACTTTGACTCTTCAGGTGAGGAGGATGGAGAGTGGGAGAGCGGCCTGTCGTACGAGTGTCGAACACTTCTCTTCAAAGCCATCCACAACCTACTGGAGCGATGCCTCATGAACCGTGGCTTCGTGCGCATCGGCAGGTGGTTTGTGAAACCGTACCAGAAGGATGAGAAGAGCATTAATAAGAGGTACTCCCTGACCCAGAGCCGTCAGTCTACCATGAAGCCATATTTATTATCTTTTTCATAGGAGAAAGTGGTTGTTAAATATAGAAACTGGATTATCATAAAGTAGTGAAGAGTGTGAGGGATTGGGATTATGATAAATCATCCGTGCCCCTCTACTGTATCTGAAATGCATTCAGAAACCTCTTGTCTAACATGACACAACTCTGAATGAGGATAACTATACAACCCAGATAAAGTTGTTTGAGTTACTATATTTAAACATATTTTCTTGCTGAAGGCAAACATTTTTGTTAGAGACAGCTCTTGTTGACAGTTGTGTGTGTGTGTTGTTCCCGTTAGTGTGACAATTTAAAAAAAGTGTATTTTGTAAAACTGTCTTGTGGCAAAACCTGTGAGTGCCTCTGTTTCTCCGTCCTCTTACATGGCAGGGCTTTCCTCAGAAAATACTGACGGTTAAAGCAACCGTGTCGACAAGTCCTATTTTAGTGCATTAACAGTCAGCTCTTAATAGGGGTTAAAACATAGGTGATGTTATTCTAAAGGTTGCCAGGCCCATGTTTATGTTTCCCTTGGGTTTTTGGTTTTATGTCATTGATTTTTCTCTCGAATATTTATCTGGAGCATCACAACAAACTGAGAAGTGATTGAACTGACAGATTTTTATAAACTGTTAAGTTTTGATATTTCTCACTGCATCTGCAAATACTGTCTAGTTTACAAGACAGTTGTGAGCCATGATGGATGGATTAGAGACACAAGAAATAGGCAGAAGAAAGGAGGCAGAGCTGGAGGTGGAGAAGTAAAAGATGTTGAGGTTCTCTAGGAGAGACAAGGATGGACAAGATCAGGAATGAGGTGATTAGAGGGACAATACAGACAGGAAGGTTTGGAGAAAAAGCTAGAGAAGACAGATTGAGATGGTTTGGACATGTTCAGGGGAGGGACAGTGGATGCATTGGTATAAGAATGATCCTAGAGATGGAGCTACCAGGTAGGAGACAAAGAGGACATTGATGGATGCAGTGAAGGAGGACATGGACGAACAGTAGTTGGAGTTAAAGTAATGATACAGAGGACAGGGTTAGATGGAAATTGTTGACTCGCTGTGACAACCCCTGAAAAAAAAAAAAGCCGAAAGAAATAGACGATATGCAATTAGCATACACTTTATATTTAACACGCATTAACTTTACATTTGAACCCTGGTGTGTTGTTTTACTGGATTGCTAATGTACAATGTAAATGGCTATAGTGGCAGTTGGTGGCCTAGTGGTTAAGGGAGCGGATTTGGGTCCGCAAGGTCCCCGGTTCCCGCTGCCGCCAAGTTACCACTGAGGTGCCGTGAGCATGTTATGGTCCCCAAACAGAGTTCCCCGGGTGCTCAAAAGCTGCACAATGCTCATTTTGGTGACGGGTTCAATGCAGGGGCCAAACTTTGCTGTGTGCTGTGGTGTGAATCAAAACATCACAATGACAAAAAAAGAAATTTAATCTTTAATCTTTAAATGTCCAAATCTCTATGACAGTTTCCCTATGAAACTTTACTGTCTGTTGACTTTGTGTCTGACTCAACACAGGGTTAAAGTTGTGAACTGATCTCCTTGTTTTCTTTTTTCCTGCACAGCGAGCATCTGTCATGTTCCTTCAACTTTTTTGTGCACGGCGACAGCAACGTGTGCACCAGCGTGGAGATCGCTCAACACCAGCCTCTGCAGTGGCTGAGTAAGGAGCACCTCAGCGTTGCCCAGCAGAGTTCCAGCCCACTGCAAGGTGCAACCCCACCCCCAGCCTTTGCTGATGTGTGTCATCTCTTAAAAGAAATCGTGGAATCATGACCCTTTCTTTCTTTCCTCCAGTTATTCTCAGCCCCTATGGTTTAAACGGGACCCTCACCGGTCAGGCTTTCAAGATGTCAGACCACTCCACCCAGAAGCTCATTGAAGAGTGGAGGCAATTTTATCCCATCAGCCCCAGTTCCAAGGAAATACAGGAAGAAAAGATGGAGGACACGGACTGGGAGGACGACTCCCTTGCAGCTGTGGAGGTTCTTGTTGGTGAGGCATTAGTAGTGTTTACTTTCAGTTTCATATGAATCTAAAAACCTTACATATAATACATGTATGGAAATTGTTGACTCGCTGTGGCAACCCCTGAAACAAACAAGCTGAAAGGAAGGATACATTAAAAATTGTATTATTATTGCGTGAATATGTATATAGATATAGACACATCGATGATGTTGGTTTGTTGATGGCTACGTTTATGTTAAAAGATGGTTAATTTGTCTTTGAACATTCCTTATTTTCTGTATGTGCTTGTGTTTGCAGCTGGCGTCAGGATGGTGTATCCCTCCTGCCTGGTTCTCCTCCCTCTGGCAGACCTCCCTGCTGTGATCCCTCAGGGCTCGCTTAACACCTCAGGAAGCCTGTGTGTGGCTCAGCAGGGCCAGGCAGTACACAGAGATCCTGCCATGTCCTCAGTCACTCTGACACCTCCAACATCTCCAGAGGAGGCTCAGACTGGTAAGATCTGCACCTGTGTTTCCCGTCTCACAGTCATCGTCTCATTGCCCAGTTGCGCTGACTGTTACGTTGTTGCTGCTCTTCACAGACTATCAGCCTGCCTACAAGTGGCTGAAGTTGTCATCCACCTCCGATGGCTACAGCAACAACAACATGCTCCACGGTGGAAAAATCCCTCGCAGGCTGGTCAGTCACATGGTGGAGTCTGTGTGGCAGGAGTACAACATCAACCGAACGGAGAACAAGTGCGTGTCCCATCATCATGATGTAGTCCGTGACAGCCTCTACCCTCACTACGAACAGTGACATGACTTTTTTTTTGTGTTTATTTTAGGAGGAAATTTTCATCCTTGACAAATGGAAACTGTGAGGAAGTGTCTGACAAAACTGGACAGTGGGGTTTTGTGGAGTCGTCCCACAGGCCACATTGCAACTGTTTAAGGTGAGTGGAACTATGTAAAACCACGGTCTTGGAATAAATAGCATAATTTTATGTAAACAGCAACTTTTATAAAAGTCTAAAAATGTAAGAAAAGGTAACATGTTTAATTTCATAAGTTTTCCTAGGAGCAGCAGACATTTCATCCGTGTGAAACAAAAGAAAGACATAGATGTGTTGATGCTATTTTACCAGTGAACATCCTGTTTAACCAGATAGTAGAAACATGGGGAAAAACAACTGAGTAGTGAAACGATGCATCATAGAGGCCAAGACGCAGATAAGTAGAGGGAGAAGCACAATTGTTTTGTTGAGGGTTTGACAACAACTATCTATATTATAGTGTTCTGCCAGTATGTATTGTGAATGCAAACCTTCTGGCCCCTTATGAAAGTATATTCTTCTGCAAATTCTCCCCCAAAAAGCCTAGCAGAAATCTATCCTGTCCTTGTTGAACTGAAACACATGGAGTGTAGTTTATCACATATTTTCACTGTGGTGAATCACTTCATTTTAATCTACCTACTATAAGGAAAATGCATGATAGAAAACACATAGAGCCTTCTCTTAGGTGATTTTTGCAGAGTATAATTCACATAATTGAGGAAATGCACATAAAGAGATGCATCATCATGGGCCATCGTCATTGATGTAACTGGAGTGTGTTTCTGTGTGTTCTTGCAGACATAAGAATCAGAAGCAACGATCCAGCAGCACCTCAGCCCACCTGCCAGCATCGGGTCCGACCCCTTCTCTCACGCCCAAACACAAGATGGGAGAGAAGCTGGAGAAAGTGGAGAAGCAGCAGAAGAGGCCACAGACACCTTTTCACCACCGCAACTCTGTGTCTGAGGATCAACCCTTAGATCCACAGAGCCAAAGGCTTTGTCTCAGGCCCCAGGATGAGGCCTCATATCCCAGCCTACACCATGTGGACTCAGCAGTCTCCTCTAAAGCTCCGGTTCTGCATTCCCACGGACCTCCCTCAGACCTCACAGGTTCACCACCGCCTCCTCCTCTCAGCCCCCACCCCTGTGATCAGAGTGAAGGTGATGTGACATCGTGTGGAGTAAAAAACTCATCCACCCCAGTTCACCAGACTTTCTACCCCCCCTCAGTGGAACCCTGCCTACTGCCACAGAAGAGTTTGTCTGAGGAGCCGCCATTGGAGAACCTGCTCCTTCCTCTACCTTCAGCCTACAGTGAAAGTCATGATCCTACTGTATTTATAGGTTCAGCCATAAATCCCAATGAAGATTCTTCCCACAATCCCTGGAAATACTTCAAGCTGCCCAGGAAAAAAGCCTCCAACTTTATGACTCCACAGCTGCCAGTGGATAGATTTCGAGAAGATGGTGGAGGAAATTCAGGATCAGAAAGTGTGGTGTCTGTGACCGAGTAAGCTGATTAAAAATAATGTCCTCATCTGCACAAACATCATTGTCTTTAGCTTAACATCTGTGTTGACTCTCCTTTCTCTCTCTCTTCTCCTCCCAGAGTCATGTCTGGCTCTTTACACCAGTTGAAAGTGTCACAGGAGCTGGTAAAGACCTACACCCAACGGAAGAGTAGCCATCTTGCCCCTCCCACAGCGGATGAAGACCACAGTGAGGAGCCAGATCCTTACGCTTTCGAAGAGGGTGATGACGAATTCACCTTCTCTGACAGGAAAGACAAGTCTGGAGCCGACAGAGATGGAAACAGGAAACACAAGGTTGGCTTCAGTCAGTTGTTTTATAACATCCTGTTCAAGAATAATAATATATCCTTAACTGCACCATGAAATAGATGCTTAAGATGACCATTCCGTCTGAGTGAGCTCTGTTTGCCAATTGAACATGTCAGACTTTTGATACATCTGTGTTCTGTATTACCTTTATTTGATGTTATCCCAGCATCTTTACTATCCAATTTAATTTTTGTAATTCCATTTTTCCCCATCAGGTGGAAGAAGGAGCTGGGAATTCCGATGGTGAATATATTCTTATAACCTGATATTTGTTTTTATTTGTCGGAAGTGAAAATTAAGTTCTTCCTCTAACACCGTGATGATCTGATCTGTTGTGTTGCAGATGGTCAGGGCCCATCCGGTGCAAAACCTTTGGCTTCCACCAGTCTCATCCATGAAAACGACCTGGCCGTGTCCTACAGCGACCTGGACAAAATATTTAACTCTGACGAAGACGAGTTGACGGTAAATATCTCGGCTGGAAGAGTGGGATTCAAAACAGGACTCTAGAAGTTGCAGGTTAAATAATGTTCCCTCTTTCCCTCATCGCTCCCTCACAGCCTGGATCTAAAAGAACTGGAGTTGCAGCTGAGGACAAGTTTGGCTGTAAAGAAGCTAAAGCAACCACTCTGGACTCTCTGTCTTCCATAAGTAAGAAGAATAGAAGGACAAACAGCACTGTCTTTGTTCTTTATAGCCCAGAAGATGCAGAGATGTTACAAAATGATATATGTTTTCAGGCTCAGTGGATCTGCACCAGATGTTTCCAACACCTCCATCCTTGGAGCAGCAGGGATACTCCCCCATGAACTCCAGCAGCAAAGAGACTCTGGAAGCAGGGGCGGGCCTGGTTCTGATGGATGGAAGCCAGCTCAACACCCACTTCAAAATGGAGGTGGAGGAAGGATTCTGTAGCCCCAAGCCATCTGAAATAAAGGTAGGACACAATCACATCTGAGACTAATATATTGAACCAGATAGTTGACTGTCAGAACCAATACAATGTTTCCTTGAGTTTTCTAAAAAGTTTCCTTTCCGCCCACAGGACTTTTCTTTTGTGTACAAACCGGACACGTGTCAGTCATTGATTGGCTGCTCCATGTATGCTCCTCTGAAGTCACTGCCCAGCCAGTGTCTGCTGCCTATTAAACTGCCAGAGAACTGCACCTACACACCCAGCTGGACCCTGGGGAAAATGGAGCTTATGGCACCAGTGACAAATGTCAACCTTCTGACCAAAGACAGGTGAGAATCACTTAACCTGCTGTGCAAATAGAAAATCCTTTACTAGAGATAGCAATGACCTGAAAACGTTTTTTCTACATAATATAAACAACTGATGTGTAAAGCAGTGGTACCCAACCACTGGGCCGGGGACCGGAACTGGTCCGTGTTTCCTTTTGGCCCCATCTGTCTATTACTTCCACTTGATCCATACCCATATCAACAAAAGAACTGACCAATAGAATGGCTAGGATTCCATCATCAATAATGCAACTATATTTGATTAGGAAATATTTTCTCAGTGAAGACAACAACAATAAACTCGAAATGACGCCGTCAATGATACAAGATTCTAACTTTTTTATACCGGTTTGGTAGCAGAAAATGGCTGTGTGCAAATCTTTGTTGTGCCCATGCACAGTTAATTCTGGTAGGAAGATTTTATAGGTAGGAAATTATTTCAGAACACTGGAAATTTACTTTAATAAGTGGTATTTATCTGCCACAACTTAACGACTGCTCTGTAAAAATAGTACGAGACACTGAGGTTGGGGAACACTGGTGTAAAGGATGTAGGCTGTCACCATAAACAGGGTTTGTTTTTTTGCATTTGTTACAGTAATGTTCCCAGTGTGGAGCCAGACTACAGTCAGACCTACACCCCTCAGACCCACACGCCCTTTATATCCAGCAGCGCTCCACCCAGTAACAGCGGTGCAGGAATCTTGCCGTCTCCAGCCACACCACGATTCTCTGTACCAACCCCTCGCACACCGCGCACACCAAGGACTCCCCGTGGACCGTCTAGCGTCCAGGGCTCGCTCAAATATGACAACTCTGACCTCTACTCTCCTGCCTCCACCCCTTCCACCTGCCGGCCACTGAGTTCAGTGGAGCCAGCCACTGTCCCTTCAATCCCTGAGGCGCACAGCCTCTTCGTCACCCTCATCCTCTCTGAGTCTGTAATGAACCTCTACAAGGACTGCAACTTTGACAGCTGCTGCGTGTGCGTCTGCAACATGAACATCCGTGGTGCGGACGTGGGCGTGTACCTCAAAGACAACGGCGAGGCCCAGTATCCCTGCACCTGCGGCTTCAGTGCTGTCACCAACCGTCGTTTTGGACAGTCTGCGGGTCTCTTCCTGGAGGACGAGTTGGACGTGGTGGGTCGGGGCTCGGACGCCAGCCGGGACACGGAACGTTGTTTCGAGGAGCTCCGTGCTTCTACGACGAACCAAGTCAGTGGCCTGAAGGAGAATCCTCCAGACGAGCTGATCCTGCTGCTGCAAGACCAGTGCACCAACCCTTTTGCCCCAATGGCCGGAGTGGATTACCCAAAGGCCGGCGCCACCCACAGCTCATTCCTAAGAGTTGGAGAGAGAGACTGTTACAACGACTGCTACATGGCCTTGGAGCATGGCCGGCAGTTCATGGACAACATGTCGGGAGGAAAAGTGGACGAGACACTGGTGAAGAGCACCTGTCTCCATCAGTGGCCAAAATGTAAATGTACGTCTTCACCGAGCTTTTCCTTTCTGCTCATCTCTGGTTATTTCATCTCGTTATTTTCTCCTGACCCAAAACAAATGAAAGAAATCCTCCTTTTTTCATTATTCCAGCTGCAGATATGAGCAAGCTCTTCTCTCAGGATGTCTTGCGTGTCCTGCTGTCCCTCCAGCCTGTCCTGCAGGACACCATCCAGAAGAAGAGGAGTGTCCGCTCCTGGGGCGTTCAGGGACCTCTCACCTGGCAGCAGTTTCACAAGATGGCTGGCAGGGGGTCATATGGTGGGTGTCAGATCCATTTTATTAGTTTATTGTCAGATGTTTTAAGATGATTTTTGAAGTCTGGTGATCAAATCCACTGATGACCAGTTCTTTCCCGTTTCTCTTGTCTCTGGTCCCTGCCTATTTTTTTTTTTTAGTTCCTGCAGTGGGAATTGTCTGTTCCCTTGTTGTAGGCACAGATTCTGAAATTGTATCCAATAATCTTTATGATGGAAAAGGAAGGACAGTTCCAGGCACTGCCCTGGTTTAGAAGAATTGATTTGTGTGCAAACTTTAATTTTGTTTTTTGTCCCTTAGGCACTGACGAGTCTCCGGAACCTCTGCCCATTCCCACCTTCCTGGTTGGATACGAGTACGACTTTGTTGTTCTGTCTCCATTTGGTCTGCCTTACTGGGAGAAACTCCTTCTGGATCCTTTCGGCTCTCAGAGAGACGTTGGTTACGTGGTCATCTGCCCTGAAAATGAGGCTCTGCTCCATGGGGCGAAGGTCTTCTTCAAAGATCTGTGTGCTATGTATGAGGTGGGAATGCATCAGGACTTCAATTCTCTCCTCTTGGTCTGATATGTTTCCTGAACTGATTTTTAAACCTTTGAATTTTTTGTTTTGCTCAGGCGTGTCAGCTTGGACAACACAGGCCCATCTGTAAGAACCACCCTGATGGCATATTGAAGGTCGGTACCTCAGAAGGCAGGAGCCTACCGGAGCAGCCCCTCAGTGACTGGTTGATCAAGGTCTCCTCCAGAGACGGAAATAATGACTCCATTAATAAGCTCAAACTTTTCGCCCAAGTGTGTCGCTATGACCTAGGTATGAAGCCCCCTGACGTCATGGCTACAGATACAGTGGGTGCAGGAAGATGATTGATGTGTTGTGTGTTTTTTTTTCTTTTTAGCTCCATATCTGTCAGAGCAGACCTTAGACAGCACACTCCTGTCGCAGCGATGCCCCTCCTCTCAGACCTCCAGCTCCTCAGGACTTTCCAACGCTAGCTCTGCAGCGCCCTCTCAGCTCAGCAGTGGTGGTGCTGCTCCTCCTCCTTCGTCCTCAGGCCCACAGACCACCTCAGCCAAGCCTGGCTCCTACTCTCCCTTTGGATCTTCAGTTTTGCAAGGTGGCGCCTCACATAATGGATTGCAGCCCCCTCAGCAGGGGGTAGCAGAGAGTGGAGCATCGGCCAATCAAACACAAGGTTCCAGTGAGGCACCAGAGAGGTGGGTTTTTATATCTGAAGACATGTGGTTCCCACACTTTTCTGAAAAAACACTTGAACATTCTCAAACAAGCATGCATGTAGATCAGGGGTCTCAAACTCACGGCCCTGGGGCCCTTTGCGGCCCATGGAACGAAATTTTGTGGCTCCTACCTTGATGTGAAAGTTGAATTTATAATAATATTATATAGATGTGTTCTCCACATTTTCTTGTAAATCCAATAGTTCTCAAAACCTCGATCCACAGTCTCCTTCTGGTTCAGAATCTATGGGAAACAGATTTTTTTAATTAATTTTTGTATTGAACATTGAAAGCGGACGCAGCCATTGGTGAAATGATAGTGTGAGTGGTGGCCCTCAATTTATTTAAGTTTGAGACCCCTGATCTATATGGAGTGGGCAATCGACAAGTGTCTTTGGTGCTGTACCTGGTTCTGTTCTTAATTCTTTAATTTCCTGCAGCCGTGTAACCTTGGAATCAATCGTCCTTTTACTGTTGTAAACCTGCAGACTAATAGATGTCGAGTTGAATGTTTTTTTTTAGGTTATTTGTTTTAGAAAGTTTTTCTTTTTTCCCTCCGCAGCACAATGGAACGGGACAAAGTGGGCAAGCCCACAGATGGAGAATCCCATGCTGTGTCCTACCCTCCAGCCATCGTGGTTTACATCGTGGACCCGTTCAGCTATATGGATGGGGACAGAGAAGTCCACTCCAGCACCTTCACTCTGGGTCTGCTGCGCTGCTACATGGATATGCTACACTTCTTACCTGCCAACATTAGGAACGCAGTCTCTGTACAGGTAGGTATTAAAAGACCCTGGTGATACTCGTGTCTCTTTGAGTCTTTGTTTTCACCTGTTTTTTAAATCGCCCACAAAGATGTCATAGAGATGAGGAGTCATAGGGATCATAGAGAAGAATAGAACTGTTATTATCCCTCTTAGCTGTGGTAGGAGAAAGTTAGCTATGGTGGAGGGAAAGGTTTACACAACAGTGGTGAGACCAGCCATGATGGATGGATTAGAGACACTAGGAATAGGTAGAAGACAGGAGACAGAGCTAGAGGTGGAGGAGTGAAAGATGCTGAGATTCTTCTTAGGAGAAAAAAGGAGGGATAGGATCAGGAATGAGATGATTAGAGGGACAACACAGACAGGAAGGTTTGGAGAAAAAGCTAGAGAAGCCAGATTGAGATGGTTTGGACACGTTCAGAGGAGGGACAGTGGATACATTGGGAGAAGAATGATCCTAGAGATGGAGCTACCAGGTAGGAGACAAAGAGGAGATTGATTGATGGATGCAGTGAGGGAGGACATGGAGGTAGTTGGAGTTAGAAAGATACAGAGGACAGAGTGAGAAATGTTTGACACGCTGGTAACCTCTGGAAAAAAAGGACAAACTGAAAGGAAAAGAAGATGATGATATTATGCATCTTATATTTTCCTTCACTGAAAAAGCTAAGAGTAAAAAATGACTGAAGTCAGGCTATTATTTACACTAGAAAAGTCACTGAAACCCACATGAAATTTTCTAAATTAAGCACGAGTCAGGATGAAGTACAATGAGAACTGACTGCTCTGAAAATAAACAGCTTATACCAGGGGAAGAGAAAGAGATTGAGTTTTATTTAACAGAAATGTTTCTATTTCTATTTTCTCAGATCGTTCCCTGTCAGTACCTGCTGCAGCCAGTGCACAGTGGAGAGCGTCATCTCTACGGTCAACACCTCAAATCTCTGGCCTTCTCCGTCTTCACCCAGTGTCGACGACCTCTGCCAAACTCTACCAATTTCAAGACGCTAACGGGCTTCGGACCAGGGCTGGCCCTCGACACTGCACTAAAGAACCCTGAGGTACGAGCAGGTTCATCTCCACTGACTCTAATACACCATGTTAACTCTCTACAGATGTAGTAGGAGACTCATCAGTCTATTGTTTATTTTGTGTTGCTCTTAAATCTTAAAAAAGATTGAAGAATTGTATCTAAATTCTGTTCACTTTTTTACAGAGGACAGAGTGTCTTCGTCTCTACACGCCGCCCTTCATCTTGGCTCCGGTCAAGGACAAGCAGACGGAGCTCGGAGAGACATTTGGCGAAGCGTCACAGAAGTACAACGTTCTGTTCGTGGGCTACTGCCTGTCACATGACCAGCGCTGGCTCCTAGCCTCGTGTACAGACCAGCACGGAGAACTGCTGGAGACCTGCATCATCAGCATCGATGTGCCCAACAGGTGATTCTTTCATTCTTGGGTTTTCTTTGTTTTTTTTTTTATTTTTTTAACATCTGCGCTGATGTTCATGTAAATGTTTTTGTTTTGTCTCAGAGCTCGCAGGAAAAAGGGTTCGGCCAGACGACTGGGGCTGCAGAAGCTCTGGGAGTGGTGTCTAAGTCTGGTGCAGGTGACATCACTGCCATGGAGGGTCGTCATTGGACGGCTGGGAAGGATGGGTCACGGAGAGCTGAGAGGTAACCAGGCAACAACATAAAAAAAAAAAAAAATCAAACCTGCATCCACTTCCATTTCATTAGGTTAGTGTTTGTTTGTGCCTCTAGTGGCAGCGGTTGTGTAGGTAAATGTCAGCCTGCAGCGTTGGACTATATTTACCTTCTACCAAAGGAACAAATGCATCACACATATTAAAGTAATGACCAGTGTTTGATACTCTGACATGGGTTCTCTAGGGGGTTGTTTGGTTCGGTATCTCACTGAAAATAAATCAGCAAACAAGCTTCGTCACCAAACCACATTACATTTATTTAAAAAGTCTTATGTCTCTGCCTTTTGGTTCTTTTTCAGACTGGAGCATTTTGCTGAGTAGGAGGAATCTTCAGTCTCTTAGCAAACGTCTGAAGGAAACATGTCGGATGTGTGGAATATCTGCTGCTGACACTCCCAGCATCCTCAGTGCTTGTCTGGTTGCCATGGAACCCCAGGGGTCCTTTGTCATCCTTCCAGGTAAAATGAACAAAAAACAAAGAGGTGAAGTGAAGGGGGGGAAAAAAAGTGGGTTTAGGTTGACGCTTGGTTTTTGTCTCTCACCTCTGCAGACTCAGTGTCCACCGGGTCGGTCTTTGGTCGCAGCACCACGCTCAACATGCAGACGTCCCAGCTCAGTACACCTCAGGACACGTCATGCACCCATATCCTGGTGTTTCCCACCTCAGCCATGGTGCAGGTCAACACCAACACCACGGAGCCCATCGACATCAACTTCAACCCCATAAACCCTGGTACTGTCTCTGTCTCTCTGTCTGTCTCTCTCTCTCCTCTGTCTCTCTAGCAGGAAACTTTTTTTAGATTCAACAGAGTAATAACCCAGTGTCTCTTTTTCCTGTTCAATGATTAGATGGATCTGATGGGATGGGAATCTTTGACCTGTTTGACAATGACATGGTGGATCCAGACCTCATCAACATCCTGCCCAACTCCCCCACCACCTCCCCCGTCCACTCCCCGGGCTCACACTACCATCAGGGGGGAGATGGAATAAAGGTCAGTGGAGTTTTCTGTTGTCACCCAACTACTTGAAAACAAAAAAAAAAACACTACAAAATGATTACCAAAAATTTAAAAATTACAGAAGCTAAAATACCTGAAAATGGTACAAAAAACTTTCAAAAAACATTTAATAAGTAAATGGTCCAAAAATGTCAGAAATCAAAAGCCTACGGAAGACGATTGTTGAGTTGATTCCAGAAGGAAAGGATACATTTTATCAACATAAAAACATTTTGTACAGCTATTTTTCCTTTGTCTAATGTTTTAAATACATTTGTGTTGATTATATTCTTTCTATCTTCTTTTTGTCCTGAAGGGCCAGAGCACTGACCGGATGGAGTCCCATGAGGAGGCTCTAAACATCCTTCAGCAGCCCATGGCTCTCGGTTACTTTGTGTCCACGGCCAAAGCAGGTCCTCTGCCGGACTGGTTCTGGTCCGCTTGTCCTCAGGCCCAAAACCAGTGTCCACTCTTCCTCAAGGTAGAGCACCATAAATGGTTGCATTAGTCTGTGGTGTCAGAACAAATCTACCTGTCGGACTTTATTGATGCTGTTTTCCTCTTTTTCTTTGTCATCTAGGCGTCTCTGCACCTGCACGTGTCCTCTGTCCAATCAGATGAACTACTGCACAGTAAACACTCCCACCCTCTGGACTCCAACCACACTTCAGATGTTCTCAGGTATTCTACCTCCTCACCCCTGAAACCAATAGAACCATGTGAGAGTAGAATTTTGAGTCTGTGCAGGGAAATCTGCTGCTGAAACCAAACCAGATGAAATGCTTTTTGTTTTTTGTAGAGCGATACAGCGCCACCTCCAGGCTGACTTGTGTTTCTTTTTGTGTCCTGGTTAGATTTGTTCTGGAACAGTACAACGCCCTCTCCTGGCTGACTTGTGACCCTGCCACACAGGATCGGCGCTCGTGTCTCCCCGTGCACTTTGTGGTTCTGACCCAGATGTACAACTTCATCATGAACGTTCTCTAACACCCGGCGGGTGCTTTGACCCGTTCCGCCTCCAGCGCCACCTTTTCTGTTCTCCATCCAATCAGATGCCAAGTATCAATTTCCGAGGTTATTTGGGAAGTGAGGGGGAGGAGCGGCAGGAGGGCGTCCGCTGAAGGAGAATTAAGTGTTTTTAAAGAGCGTAGATGAAAATCTAGCAGATTTTATGATGAGGAAAAAAATGCCTGCATATAATTATTTATTCAAAGTTTTTAAATGTGGAATTTTTTAAAGATCTTTTTATAAATAACAGAAAATTCCCGGGGAGCATTTTAAAGAGCGACTGCCGGGACACAAATGTGTTTACTCCTGACATTTGGAATCTTATTTTTTCTAAAAAATAAAAACCACTCAGTGTTTTTTGCAGTTGGAAAATGTGGACAGTGAACAAAAAACTGGACAAGAGTTTGTGTTGACAGGAAAAACTGAAGATGAATTAAAGGTACAAACGTTGTCAGATGATCTATTTTATATAAACAGATTTAGGTAAGTTTGGGTGTGTGCCTGGGTGTGTGTGTGTGTCTGTGCGTGCGTGTGTGTGTGTGAAGGAGAGAAAGTGTGCCTGTGTATATTGTGTACATATAATTGTGTGCCGCTACTGAAGATGTAGCTTCTGTTTTAGAATTAAAGTGCGTCTACAAACTTAAAACCATCTTTTCGTCGTTTGTTCCTCTTCGTAAGTATTAGAAGTTCATTGTTACTCTTGTTACTTCATTTCAGTAAATTCTCAAAAATACTCCTGGAAGGAGGAAGGAAAGCAAACTCCTTGTTATTGAGACATTGTGATCCACTCCACTCCACTGCACACCAACACAGTTTGGCTAGTGAAGGGTTAATGAGGGATTCGGTAAGATTAGGTTAGTTTCAAAACGACTACCTTTATTTTCATAGAGTATCTACATTGCATACAGTACTGTTACTCTGTCTAGTTACTTAAAATATTTGTATTTCTTCTTTTAGGCCACAAAGTTCTCCCCTTGGCTCTCTCTAAATTAGCAGTGTCCAATAGGTAGATGCTGATCTACCAGTAGATCTCCAAAGGAGGGCTGGTAGATCCTGAGCGATAAAATAAAAAGTATAAAATATTAATTAAAACAGATGTAATTCTATTTCAAGATGCTAATCACCAGGCTACAGTAATATACAGTAGGTGTTGAGTCAGATAGTATAACAAATATTAGGGGTGTGCAAATTAATCGTTTTGGATCGAACTGAATCAAATCGGATCGAACTGGATCGATCGTTTTATTATTTTTTTTTATGAATCGTTCCTGAATCGGATCGTAGCCTGTGAATCAAGATATGAATCGGATCGTTATGTGAGTGAATCGTCACACCCCTAGTAAATATATTTAGAGTTTTCAATCTAGGTAGATCACTTCAGCCTGGTCATTTGAAAAGTAGCTCACAAGAAAAACAGTGTGGACACCCCTGGTCTAAATGGAGTATTTTTTCTTCTGAAGGTTTTATTACAAAACTCCGGTTCACCTTTTTTATTTTATTTGATAAATGTATAATTAATTTGGACACTCAACGCACAAAATTGACAGTACACTTTCGGCATTATTTTAAGATTTATTTCCAAAAAAAAAAAAAAGTTTAATGATTACTGTTTTTATATTATAAAGTATCTAAATATAGTAAATACAGGCAGCTGAGGTATATCTGTCTTTGTACAGGTGGAGATTTGATTCAGATGTAGGAGAATGAACTGATAGATAAGAAGAATAAAAGCACTTCACAGCCATCATTTGAAATGATAATAATAATAAAAACAGAAACAAATGTCAAGGGAATAAACACTAGTTCACTGCTGGTCTGAAAGGCAGAAAAGACAAGTGTCACCTTGTGTTAAAGATTTAACACCTCATTTCACAGAATGTGGTAAAACAGTAGATTAATGTTGTATTAACTGCGTCACAGACCAAACCAGTGATTTTGGTCTGTGGTTTTCTGTTGTAGAGAGTGAGATTAGAAGCGTATGAAGCGCGTACTGGTAGTTCACATGGTTTTAAACCCCGGACCATCAGTCTAACGCCCTGGACAAAGTCAACAGTTGATAGAACTCTTCAATTTCTCAGAGCTGCTGCCAATAACACATGAATGAAAAACTGATGTTTAGCTTAAAAAAATCCAGATTGAAAATCTATAGAGTAGAAAATTAAATGTGTGTGTGTGTGTGTGTGTGTGTTTGATTGCTTTTCTGCTTCAAATGATTGAACATCAGTCTGTGTTTGATTCAATGCCATCATGATGGTCACCAACGCTGCTGGCGCTCTGATGTGGAGGCTCTCTGACACACACACACACACACGGGAATATTAAAATGACTGTGTAATTTCACATAGTTCCAATATAATCTCAAAAGAAAACCCAGAATAATTTCAGGATCCAGGACCAAAGAATCCTGATCCATTTCAGGATAATCTTCATATACAGGGTGTTGATTCCTTTAACTTGAATTTATTTTATGGAGAATCTTAAAATAAATTATTTGAAAATTTTGGATAAGCTTTAAAAAGGTCCACATTAAAAAAAATACAAGAATGTTGTGAGGATATTCTCAGAATCAGGGTCGTTTAGGATCATTTCTGATGTCAACATTCCCTCGTATCAATCTTGAACTAAATCTGGGATAATCTTTAAATAAATCAATCAGTTTTGGGGTAATTTTAATAATAAATAAATAAAGCCACGAATATGAAATAATAAAAAAAGTTAATCAAGGATTATTTCAGGACATTCTCAAATTAATTAAGGAGCTGGAAAATAAATACAGGATAATTTCAAAACCTTAAATAATTCCAGGATAAAATCTGAATAATCTAAAAATAATTCAGGGAAAATAAAAAAAAACAAATCTGCAGGTTGCATTTCTGGGTAATCTTAAAATAAGTCTGAGATAATCTTAAATAAATCCAGGTTATCTTCAGGAAAATTAAGAAATACAATGTTCACAAAACGAATGTTTTATCAGAATGTTGCCAGATTTAAAAAATGGCCAGGTTCAAGATATTAAAAAATAAAATCCAGGTCAATTCTGATGAATAGTAAAAAAAAAATCCTGTCTTAATTCAAGATAATCTCAAAAATGTCATTACAATCTTGGAATAATCTCAAATAATCTTGTGTTGAAAAGGAAATAGATAGATAGAGAATGATTTGTGAACCAGAATAATTTCAGGATAATCTTAAAATAAATCTAGAATGATTTAAGGATAATCTTAAAAAAAGAAAAACGATGAAGAGCATCTGGCTGGGTTCTCTTCACTCTCGTTGAGCAGATGAGAACTTCTGCAAAAGAGTCTGTTCACTGTTGTCATCACAGAAGAGCGGTACCAGCAGGACCAGGACCAGGACCAGGCCCAGCTGCTGGAGCTGGAGATGCTGCAGCGAGAGAGTCCTGTGTCCATCACCACACTCGACACACCTTCTCTGGAACCATGAAGCTACTGCGGTTACAGCTGAACGCCGAGGCAAACTCTGGGAAGTTCTGAAGAGTTCCTAGAACCCTGCAGACAAAGACACGGACACGGGTGTTAACCAGGCTGTTGTAGAAATGAGGGGCGAGCTGAGGAGTCCTCCATGGGCTGAACTTCACCTGAACCTCCCTGGACTGTGGAGACCGACTTTAACAGAAGTCTCCGCCTGCTCCGGTCTGTGTGTTCCACACCACACCTGAGAGGACAGACACAGTTTAGAGTTATCTGATGTAGGAAAAATAAAAGGTAAGTTGACAAATTAATATCCAGTTTAACGTCTTCTCCACCTGAGCGAAGTTGAGGAAGAAGAGCTGATTGTGGTTCAACTCTATTCCAGGCAGCAGAGCTTCTTCTCCATTCCTCTTTATGAAGTTCTTGTAGGCCTGCAGAGAAGACAGCAGGACAACATTCACTTCCTGTTTCCCCCCCCTGACACAGAAGAATTTTGTCTACAGATGGACAGAGAGACAGTCCAAACATCAGGTCTCTACATTGAGGAGTCCTGCTGCTGTTTTCACAGGTAAACACCAGAGGGCACTGTTGAGCTAAAATACCATTCATCGTTCTGGCTTTTTTTAAATATTGAAATTGTCTTGGCAACAGGATGTTCCAGTCCGACAGAGCTTTCATCAACGCAGAAACTAAAACACTGTGTGATTTCCTATTTTTTTGTTCTTCATTATAGGATGATTTATTAAGGTTCATGTCCCCGTGTTCTCCAAGATGTGTCAGGATCCGTCAGAAGATCCCGTGATCCTCCTGAAGACTCCAACAGACCGGCGTTATCAGGTAACAGTTTGACAGTGGAGCTGTGTCAGGAACCTTTGGTCCTGAAAGATAAGAAATTGTCTTCTCTCTCTGCGTCTGTCTCACCTGATAGGCCTGTCGTATCCCTCCATTATCAGCCATGTTTTCTCCCAGTGTGTTGTTTCCATTTAACTGTGAAGGACGGAGCAGAAAAAAAATCCTAGTTTTTAATCAATGAAAATGAACCAACAAACTCATGCTTTTATTTTTATATTTAATCTCAAGATTCTTACCTGCCTAAAATTTCTGTCTGACTTTACACATGAGATGATGGATAAAACACTAAGGTGTTTTATTTGATATTTTTTTCCTTAAATTATTTATTTTAATACAACATGATGTTTCTTTGAATATCTCAAATTATTTTGAAAATGAAAATATTGATGCAATAAAAAAGTTGGATATGATTAACATATCACTATAAGGATGTATGATAATATCACCTGACTGATATTCTGAGCTCAGTGTCACGTTACTTATTACCATATAACATGATACGTATCACGAAATAACATGATACGTTTACAAAATAATGTGATACTATTATGAAATAACGTGATACTATAATGAAATAACGTGATACGTTTACGGAATAACATGATACGTTTACAAAATAATGTGATACATTTACAAAATAACGTGATACGTCTACGAAATAACGTGATACGTCTACGAAATAACGTCATATGTCTACGAAATAACGTGATACATTTCCGAAATAATGTGATACGTTTCCGAAATAACGTGATACGTTTCCGAAATAATGTCATACGTCTACGAAATAACGTCATACATTTACGAAATGACGTGATACGTTTACAAAATAACGTACTATTATGAAATAATGTGATAAGTATCACAAAATAACATGATACTATTACGAAATAACATGATACTGTTACGGAAAAATGTGATACGTTTATAAAATAATGTGATACTATTACGAAATACCATGTACTATTATGAAATTACTTGATGCGTATCACGAAATAACGTGATACTATTACGAAATACGTATCACGAAATAAGGTGATATGTATCACGATATAACGTGATACGAATCACAATATAACATGATACGCATCATGAAATAACGTAATACTATTACGAAACATGTGATACGTATCAAACAATAAGTTAATACTATTACAAAATTTTGGATACTATTATGAAATAACGTGATACGCATCACAAAATAACGATACTGTGCAAAGTATCAAAGTAAGATACACTTCTGTAGTTATGGGCTTTTCGTCCAATAATGAAATTGTGATAACATTATACTTGGGTTTGGTCAAATTTGCTGGAATTTTACTTAAATCATGAGATTTTTACCAATTTTGGGGGGAAAAAACGGTTGTTTCTATAGGTATTGGTTGATGTGGACATCAGAAATTAAATGTTTCCACAATAGGTTAATATCACAACATCCCTGTAAGACACTATTTGTGTTTTGGGGAAAACAAAAACATTCAATTACACATCTTTAGTAAAAACCCTGTGACCTACATTGACTCCATTGGCCAGATCCCAGGTAAAGTTGCTGTATTGATCCACAATGCACTTGGACAGTTCCAGTAAGCGCTGAGCTGAGTCTGGTGTCCACCAGTCCTTCAGGTCTCCGTCCTTATCGTAGTTACGACCTGAAAAATAGACAGAGTCACGGGCCGTGCTGCCGCTGCACCTGAGGTCCAGACTGGCGTACAGGTTCTTAAGAAGACAAAGACTCAAGTGCGAGAGTGGAAAATGGTACCGTTGTCATCGAACCCGTGCGTGAACTCGTGACCAATCACCATCCCGATGCCTCCGTAGTTGAGAGATTTGGGCTGACCCTTACTGAAGAACGGAGGCTGGAGGATTCCTGCAGGAAAGACTGACGACAGACACCAGGAGAGACACTGAGGACAGCGGTACAAATGCTCTGCTCGGTGTTTCTGAGAACACCTTCAATTTGTTGGGTAAACGGGCCGCATCTGGACCCCGAATCCTATTTTCCCCAAGTCTGGGCTAGATGTTTGTATTCTCATTTAACAATCTTTTTAACTTCTTAATTAAATTAATCTTAATATTTCTAATAATTCTACATGATCATTAATGTGTCATTTTTTAGTTATCAAAGTATCAGTTATCAAAGTAATAACTTAACTAACTGTGGTCTTTCTACCACAGTTCCCACGTCCCCTGGATGATTGTTATGGACATGAAGATGTGGGTTTGTTGAAGCAGGACGCCACTGAAGGCAAAAGTGAGAAATATCCATCATACAAATCCTTAATGCTAACAAACTTGTAAAAAATCAAATAAGAATTATTTGTAAAAAATAAAGCTTGAAGGAAAATAACATTATTTTATATACAATTGATTAAGAGACTGTGGTCTCTTGATGTTGGCAAATAAAAGTGTGACATTTCATTAAAATACACAAAGTTGTCTGTGTGAATGTTACCAATCTGGTTGATGCTGACGGAGTAGAAGGCGTTGACCACAGCAGCTCCAGTCACCCACCTGACAGACACACGGAGTCCAGTTAATAAATAAATGTACAGTCATGGAAAAAATGATTA
>JAFBJS010054977.1:0-16883 GCA_016785265.1 Paraplagusia blochii | reverse complement strand
TGTTGTTATTATATTTGTCCAGATTAATGTAGATTAAGTGGAAGCAGACTTTTAAATGGACAAGAAAT
Source organism: Paraplagusia blochii (assembly GCA_016785265.1). Lineage (NCBI taxonomy): Eukaryota > Metazoa > Chordata > Actinopteri > Pleuronectiformes > Cynoglossidae > Paraplagusia > Paraplagusia blochii. Next base: position 16,815 of record JAFBJS010054977.1, on the reverse strand, counting down.
TAAAGAAAGACTGGTCTAATCATTTTTCCATGACTGTATAAATATATATATATATACATATACATTTAAACTTTCATAAATGTAGCCTCCATAGTCTGACCAGTTAGTATTTGGATTCACAACAGAACCAGTTACATATGTACTGTAGTCTAAACAGACCAGGTGTCACTGGGAACTGAAGAAGGATCAACGCACACTAGGGGGAGCCTGAGTGACAATGTACAAAAAGTTAAGTAAGAATTCTACTTCTCTTTTCCCATATTAAGGGGTTTCCATCGTAAAACATCTTCCTCCATCTCTCCCTCTGTCCTCTGTATCTTCTCCTCTGACTCCAACTACCTCCATGTCCTCCCTCACTGCATCCATCAATTTCCTCTTTGTCTCCTATCTGGTAGCTCCATCTCATTCTTCTACCAATGTATCCACTGTCCCTACTCTGAACATGTCCAAACCATCTCAATCTGTCTTCTCTAGCTTTTTCTCCAAACCTTCCCCCTAATCACCTCATTCCCGATCCTGTCCATCCTTGTCTCTCCTAAAGAGAATCTCAGCAAATAAAGAAAAAGAAGACGAAACCAACAAGTCGCCAAAACCCCCCAATGAGCTAGAGAATGAATAAAAGTGAAGATGAGTTCCACTGAGAAGATGAAACAAACAGGTTGCGAGTTCAAAAACCTCGAGGATCAAATCCAACGCAGCAGATATTTAGACTGAATAGAAAAAGCAGCTTCTGTGGATCAGAGCAGGTTAAAAATAGAAGCAGAGAAAAGGCTGAAGAGCCTGGGTGAGTAGGTTTGTGTGTGGGTGGGAAGTCAGTGCACAGTGTCACGTGCACACTCACGTTTTACAACACAAACAACACAGTTAGCCTGGACTTCACAGCCTCAGAACATCAACCCTGTCAAGGGTCCAACATGTTTTACTCTCTAGATTCACAGGGACAACACAGACAGGAAGGTTTGGAGGAAAAGCTAGAAAAGAGAGCTTGAGATGGTTTGGACATGTTCAGAGGAGGGACAGTGGATACATTGATAGAAGAATGATCCTAGAGATGGAGCTACCAGGTAGGAGACAAAGAGGAGATTGATGGATCCAGTGAGGGAGGACATGGAGGTAGTTGGAGTCAGAGTAGAAGATACAGAGAAACAGGTGAGGTTGAAAGTGTTGACTCTCTCTGTGGAAACCCCTCAATAAGGGACAGGTTGAAAGAAGAAGAAGGTCAGGGTCACAACCCTTGTAACTGTGTGTGTAACAAATCTCTCACTCGTCTTTGTTGACTTTGACTCTGAGTTTTTGCAGACGTTTCTTCTGAACAAATTCCAGATTCTGGAGGAAGTTCTCAAAGTGTTTATCTGCGCTGTAGTTGAGCTGCAAACATGGAGAGAAGAAGAGAGAAGATGAGCTGTGAGGACAGACCTGGTCCATGGTCCAAACATCTTATCTCACACTCACATCCTTGTACTCGTTGTTCAGGTAGCTGTCGTTCATGATGTTCTCTGAGTAACCGATCCTCTGACGAATGGCTGTGGCCTGAATGAAGAAACTTCCATGTTATTTATTTTATACTTTAAAGAATTCTTGTTCCATCCAAGGCTTTAGGACCATCAGGTCTGGACTATATAGAGTCACAGAACCTTCTCCTCAGCTGCTTTCTTGGTCTCTTCATCCATCCAGGTGAGATCTTCCAGATTATTGATGAAAACCTCTCTGATGTTCCCGATCATCTCCTCCATCTGAAGAACAGACACAACCAGTGCAAATGAAGATTTTTATTAGAGGTTGGACACGGAAGAAGGAGGACGTTATTTTGGTCAGTTAAGCAGAAAAACCTGCAGCAGGTTAGGGTGATAAAGGCGGAGTGAATTTATTACGTTTCTGTTTTTATCTTTGTCTTACTATTGTTTGGCCAACATTCTGACATCATTTATTTTAATTTATTCATTCATTCATTTTCTTCTGCTTGTCTGTTGCCGGGTTGCAGAGGTGGCGCCAGGGACAGTTGGCGCCACCCAAATCACATTGCACCATATTGTAAGCCTTCCTGTGGGTGGTGAGCCCACAAGAAGTGATGTTGGTTGGGACAGTGCTATGCTCAGTGGCAGCCCGGCAGCTGGTGGATTCGAACCGGGGACCTTGCGGACCCAAGTCCGCTTCCTTAACCACTAAGCCACCACTGCCATTTATTTTACCACTTATTCACTTATTTTAATTTAATTCTCTCTAATTTAATTTAATAGGCTCTAATGAGGTTTTTATTTTATGCCAGTTCTCTTCGATCCCAACACCTCCAACGTTCTCGTAGGTCACTCCACACAGGTGGAAGAACTTCTTGACAACAGGGGGGCGTCCCTGCCTGACACCAAGAAGCTCTTGAAGACCCAGCTCTTCAGAGAACACCTCCTGTTAAATCACCGTCCTCCACTTCCGTTCTCCGTCTCCTCTTGTCTCCATCACCCCAGTTAAATTGTCCCACTTTACTGACTCGCCGTCTCCTTTCAAGAGTTCCTCCTTGTGCCTTGATTGTTAATCGTCCTCTTGAAAGTCACAAAAACTCAAATCCACTGATGTGAATTATTACTCTTCGATTTCAAACTTTGACAGTTTTTAATGTCCCACCTGAGAACTTTCAGCACAGACAGATGCAGCTCTGGGTGGAGGCTGACTGACACCACTGTATTTTCGATGCTAGGCTAAGCTAAGCTAATGCACTCAAACACGGTGAGAAGAGCTGCTTCAGTGTAGGTGGTGTGGGCAGAAGAAGTGGAGTCGGTGTAAAAATAAACAGAAGGTTGAGCTGAAAAGTCAGAGCAGGACCAACGTATTAGACCCCAGGAGAACAAACAGTGAGGTTCTCACAGAACATGAGTAAGGAACTCACACAGAACCAGTGATGGGAATATTAACACACTGAAGACAGACATCAGTGGGTTCCCTCACTGGTCCTGACCAGTTGAACCATTGTTTCTCAAAGACTGGGTCGTGATCCTCAGGTGGGTCACTAGATCATTTTTTTGGGACTTCTTGCATCGTTCCTAGTTGTTCATAAATATTTAGAGTTTTGGTTTGATCCAGGAAACACCTACTGACCAGCTCTTTGCTCTTCTCGGAGAAAGCCTCCTGGACGTAGAGACGACCCACGGCGTCTTCCATCTTGGTGCTGACATACAGAGCACACTGTCTCCAAACAGCGGCCTCCGACGTGGTACCGTACAGAACCTGCAGGGACAAGAACCAGGCAAGAGTGAAACAAAGTGTGGACTGTTGATTGTCTGTGACACTTTGACGCAGTGGCGAACAATCCAGGTTGACAATGCTGCCCCCTGTCGCCACCACATCTTAGCACCATCAGCCACTTTGTTGTTATGAATGGTTCTCCTGTCCCACTGCTCAGTACCATCTAAAAGGTCCATCAGGACCAGTTGGACAGTAGGACACAGTTCACCTTATGGAAGGATTTCCTTGTATCTCTGTAGCTTCTGCTCAGACTTTCCACCACCATCATGGCAAAACGCCACACCATGTAGTTCTGGAGATCCCTGTGTGGAGGAGGACAAGGAGGAGGCTCACAGTTAATTAGCATACAGCAGTGACAGAACAATGATCTCGCTGGAACCGGATTATTGTTCCTGTCTGAACCACAGAGAGGAACAATAGGGAACATTTAAAGAAATAAATTAAAAAATCTCCGAATTCTGTTCTCGGACCAGAAAGTGTTTTACCTCTTGGTGTATTTTGGCAGCACCAGACTGAGTCTCCTGTAGTAGTTGGGAGCGTAGTTGATGATGTTCTCAGAGTCAGCAACCTGGATGTTCACCGAGTCCATGATCTTGGAGGTGAAGTAACTCCAGTTGAACACCTGTTCTCCCAGCAGGAGGAGGAGGAGGAGAAACTGACGTCAGGACGATGAGGAGAGATCGGCAGATAAAGGTGGGGACTCTCTCACCTGTGACTCCACCTCCAGGCTGAAGTTCACGCTCAGATCCGACAGTTTCATCTTGTTGTAGTTCAACACCGGGTTGTTCCGGTCCTCCACAGTGTCGGTGGCCTTTGAATCAGAAACGTGGAGCGTTTTAATGAAAATGTCGAAACATGAACTCAGGTCAAACTGCTTTTGGGCTTAAAATGTCAAGAGCTGCAGCCTGAGCAGAGCCAGAGAAGACAGCAGGGATCACACGGCCTCAGACAGAAGGAACCTCAGGGATCACAGAGGAACACAGAAAACGTACATTGGCGATGTCCTTCTCCAGGTTAATAATCCGCGTCACTTCCTCTCTGATGCGGCTCTCATTGACTTCCAGACCCCGGTCGGAGCGGACCAGCTTCACCAGGTCAACCATGAACTGCTCGTAGGCCTGGCATTTCTGACAAGGTCAGTACAAAAGAATTAAGACTCTGGAAAAATCAGTCCAATGTCCAAAGATTCACAGTTGATTCCAAACACTTTATCCCAAAGCGAAGGCTTCAGTGCAGACCAGGAGCTCAGTACGACTCAGGTCCCAGCGAAAGACTCATATCAATAACTTTTTTTTCTACTAGAATGGCCACCAGTGGTCATTTTGACCGTTCGGGTTTAAATTAAAAAAAAGACTGATGATAGATTAATGAATGAAATATTAACAGTTTAATTATGTTGTGATATCTTTAAACAACATAATAAAATGTGTCATTTAACACCTATATTATTCTTTGTTATTATTATTATCTTAAATTATTCTTCTTCTAATTACTATTGTATCGTATCATCAATAACACAGCGACACATTTTCTTAAGTGAGCTAGTATATATGTGTAAATATATATACTCAGATATTCTTTATCAACAATAAAGTAAAACTGAGAACAACAATAACATTAAACTATTGTAATAACAAACAATGAAACTATTTATGCCCAGTGGACCTCTGTTCTGATCCCTGTGTGACACCGTTAAGACATGTAATTTGTTTTTGTGTATTTACCATAAACATGTTTGTGGCAGGTGTCAGAAGTTTTGTTTTTCTCACATTTCTCTCTAATTTCACACTTCCAGCGATTCCTTGTCTGCAGGAGCTGCAGTGAATTTGATTTATGAGCTGATGCGTTGCTTCCATGGCTGAATTTAATGTGTGAGAGGACAAGACAACGATGTATTTATTCAAGCCAGGTCCAATATGTTTTTAAAAAATATCCAATTGCGCTGCTTTTCATGGAGTTCATGGCAGATTTGCAGCGTTTTCACGCCTGTATTTCGGTCTGTGAGAGGACAAGATGACGTGTGGTTCTTCTCTCTTGTGTTTTTCACTCCCTGCCTCTTCGCCCCAATCAGACGAGACTTGTGTGTACGTTACTGATTATACGTTTGGTGCAGCGCATTCTTCAGCAGACTCAGACGTCTCCTTGATGAAATCGCTGTGTCTGACTCTTCAGACATCCAGATCTGACAGAGTATCAAGGCTAGGACAACTGTCAAATTTCTCCTCCTCTGACCTTGTTCAGTATAAAAACCACTCCCCTGACGCTCAAGCTCAACTACAGTCAAAAAATGTCAGCGTTACAACCAAACAGTGACATTTTACTGTGTGTAAAATACAACAGTCATTTTGACCGTTGCTGGGCTGAATAGGTAGAATCAATTATATCTTCTCTTATAATTTGCCTGAAACTTAAATAAATAAAATATAGCCATATTCAGGTGAAAAGTGGTGAAGTGACAGGGTTGTAGGTTTTTACATGACAAAGTTACAGCTTATTTTATTTCCATAACAGTCAAGATCTCCATCCTGGACGTTCTAATGTTAACAAGCTTCACTATTCAGGTCCAGAACAGCTTGAATCAGTTTGGAATATCGAGGAAAACCTAGAAAGACTTCAGGGAGGTGCACTCTGCTCCTCCTGTCTATGCATTTACTATAAGTGTCTGACTCACGCACTCACACACACTGTGTGTGAGTGTGTGTGTCTATAACTGAAGACTGTGGTTCAGTCCACACATCTGGTCCTGATTCACTGACCTTAAACGTTCAACACACACAAATAACAATCAAATAGATTTAGTGACCGGAGTCTGGGCCTCCTCCTTCCTCCAACATCTCATTTCCTCCACCACTCCATCCAGAATCTGGATTCAGACTCTGGAAATATAAAGACACAAACCCTTCTTCTGTTGTGCACTGACCTCTGCATGCTGTCCAGTGCAGGAGTAGTAATCTCTGGACAGGAGGGCCAGAGTGTTCTGCTGGTCAAACTGAAAAAGATAGGAGACGAAGACTGAAGACTTTACCGTCTCTCCACAGAACATCAGCTGACGCTCTTTTTCAAGAGTCTTTACAGTAATGTTCAAACTCAAATATTAAGAATGACTAGAGTAAAAATAGAAAATTATCAGAAAAATATTTTTAAAAAATCAGGATTTCTGTCTCAAACTTTTCTTTTTCCTCCACAGAGAGATCAGCTCTTGCTTTAGTGCAGCCCCAGAGGAAACTCCTCCATCTTCACACATTCTCCACACATCCCTGAAGAAGCATGTGGAGATAAGTGCCCACTCACATGAATGATGTACGAGTTGGAGTCTCTGTCGTCGATGCTGACGTAAAGGTTCACCAGGAGCTGGGTTCCATATTTCTCATTCAGCTTGGCTATGACATCTTCCAACTTCCAGGCTTGACCTACAGAGGGCGACAGGCAGTGTTAGGCAAGTTACTTTAACAAAAGGTACTAATTACTTTACTAGTTACTACTCTGAAAAAGTAACTAGTTACGTTACTAGTTACTAAATTATAAAAGTAACGAATAATAGTTACTTTACTTTACATTAGTGCTTCTCAATTATTTTCTGTTACGCCCCCCCGATCAAGAAGATAACAATTCGCCCCCCACCACCCACTCTTCGCAGCAACTATAAATAATAGCATTTGTCTATAAAATAGTTCTAGCTACACCTCTGCATAACATTGTATCCTTGTTAACATAAAGAAAACAAAAAAGAAAGAGATATAGTTCAACTTACAAGGATGTGCAATTACACTTCATTGTACGGCGGAAAAAAACATGTTCCCCAGGGTCACACGTGCCCCCCCAAGCATCGCACCGCGCCCCCCAGGGGGCCCCGCCCCACTATTTGAGAAGCACTGCTTTAAGACATCTTTATTGTAACCTCAACTCGCCATTTGCAGCCATGCAAACAGCCGTGAGACTGTTCCTTATAAGGCAAGAAGACCCGCCCAGGTCTCTTTCTGATTGGCTTAGCCTGAAATGTTAACCTATGTCAATCAATCATCCCTCCTTTTCAACACATGGGTTCAGTTAGTGTGGACGGCCGTCTTTCACTCATGACTGACAGGCAGCAGACAGGCTCCACTGACACACAGTCATCTCTCTGTGACCGGGAGAAACCGTCCATTTGGACCACAGATAGTAACGAGTAACGAGCACAGTAACCACAGTAACAATAACGGTTTTACTGAATGGTAGAAGTAAGGCGTTACGTTATTAGTTACCGAGAAAGTAGTTTTGTTACGTAATGGTGTTACAAATAACTGGTGACAGAAAAGTGAGTAAAAAGATGAAGAGTCAACGTTTGTGTTTGTCCTGATACTGAACCGTATTTTGATTCCCAGTCGTCCATCGCGATTGGCCAGTCCAACACATCGGGCAGAGTCGCCAACAGTGGAGCTCCTCCTCTGAGCTCAACCAAACCTGAGATCAGGATTGAAGACAAAAGTCGGACGACGGGGACCAGAAAAACAAAGATATTGACTGACTGATGTGTGATTTTCCTGCAAACTCACTCTCGTTGATGCAGGACTTGTACAGAGTCTTGGCCTTGACCAGAGCAGATGCTTCTCCCTCCACTGTTTTTTCAAGGACACCTGGAAAAGTCCAATGAGCAGCACGATGAAAAACACTGAGCATCAACGGTGTGAGACTGGGATCATCCTGCTGCTCTTTATGAAACAGACTGGAAGGAATGAGGTGAGAAGATGAGAATGGACCCGGTCTTTTCAAAATAGGTCAAGTAGAAGTAACCAGATGGACAGAAAAGAACAGACCTCAACCAGACCTGACTCTGCTGTGACACCTAGTTATCAAAACAACACATGAATCATGTCCTCAGAAGCAGGACTGGACTCGTTGTCCTTCATACCTGAGGTTTGTTCCTGGTTTCTCCGGCATCGGAGCCAAGAACAATAAAAAATGTTATCAAACCCAAAGCAAGGATTGTAAAAACAGACAGAAAAGACGGTTTTCTTCTGTGAAGGGAGATCAACTCAGCTTCATCTTCACAGATTCACAGAGTCTGAAACACAAAAGTCCAAAAATGACCTCAGAGAATCATCAATCATTAATGTCCATAATCATTCCCAGATCCAGCAGAAACAGGTCACATCCATGTCTCTTGATAATCAGAGCGAATGATCTTCTAGTTTGGAAATATGATTCTCTTCCAAACAGCCTGTAGACCAGGAGATGTGTATAAGAGACAGGTCCAGGTGTGGCCCATTCAGGTTCTTAATGCGGCCCACCAACCTTGTCCAAATTAAATAATTATTGATATAATCATTAAACCTATGCCTTCTTGCTGCAATGCCTGTGTTTCCCCAGTAGATGGCGTCATAAAGGCTATTAGAAAGGCATGCCATGTATCTTAGTACAAACCAATGCTCCACCTTTCTGCTTTGGACTCAATCCTTTTGTCCAATTCTGGGACCAATTTAGTCAAAAAGTTGGAATAGTAAACCTGACTGATCCTCTCCAGGGAAACTGCTTCACAGCTTTGGACTGTGTCTGAAGAGGATTGAGGAGAGAAGGTTCACAGTGGAAGGACGAATGAAGTTACTACTACCGCTCTCGTGCACAGTTGGTTTGTTTGGTGCAACACCTGTCTCTTATACACATCTAGATGTGTATAAGAGACAGCGATCCATCCATCCATCTGTCTATCTGTCCATCCATCTGTCCATCTACCATCCGTCCATTTATCCATCTATCCATCTGTCTATCTGTCCATCCATCCATCCGTCCATCCGTTCATCTGTCCATTCATCCATGCATCCATCTGTCCATCCATCTATCTGTCCATCTCTCCATTCGTCCATCTGTCCATTCGTCCATCTGTCCACCCAGCCTACGTTTCCATCTAAGATCTTGCAGCAGGATCTGTCACTTTTTCAAACTCTGGACTCAGAACTTCATGAAGGTTCAATCCCCCTGACGGAACCATATCAGAAAAGGCAGAGATCATGTCTTGAAGAACCAAACATCTATGTTATTGTGAATCTTATTGTAAATCAGAGCTGAAGAACTTTACGGTAAAGACTCTGAAGAAGCTGAGTCCACTGACTTGAACCAAACCCTAAGTCCTGACTGATCCCTCTGAGCTCTGGTGTGTGCAGTGGGAAGTGTGTTAAAGATTAGACCTGATCCTCTGGAGGTTCTGGAGGTCGAACAGATCTGCAGTAAAACCACAAAACGTCTTGTTCTCAAACCTCACGGACTCAGGTGTTGGCTCCACAGACACCTCTGTCCTGGATGTGACCCCACATTCCCGTCCCTGTCAGCCTCCTGGAAACACCTGGATGGTGGGACCATCATCACAGAGCTCAGTCAAGGAGAACTATTATTTGTGTGTTTGCATGCGCCCGTGTGTGTGTGTGTGTTTGCATGCGCGTGCGTGTGTGTGTTTATGACGCAGCAGATTAGTGTTGGACTGTAAATGCTTCAGATTGTTCTTGGACGTCGTAAAAGTTGTAAAAACCCTGTGGCTCCTCCAGGAGGAGCTGAACTGGTTACAACATGGGAAACACGTGCACGGGTCTGTGCACGTTTGCTGCTAACGCTGTCCAGGAGAGGCTGCTGTCGGGTTGGTATTTACTAAATTTTACTGCTGTCTCAGAGACATCACGGTCAACCTGGGACCTTGTCCTCAAGACAACAATAACGTCTGAGAGACAATGCAGTTGTCGGAGAGACATATACAGTATATTGTCTCAGAGACAAGGCTGCCATCTCTTGCAGTTGTCCTAGAAACAACAATATCATCTCAGACACATCATTGTTGTCTCTGAGACATCGCATTTGTCCCAGAGACAACAATCAAATCTCTCTGGGACACTGCTGTTGTCTCTGAGATATTACCGTAACCTTAAAAACTTCAATATTGTCTTAGAGACATCTCTGTCATCTCTGAGACACCGCTGTTGTATCTGAGACTTCGCACTTGTCCTAGAGACAGCAATATCATCTCAGACACATTCCTGTCATCTCTGACAGACATTGCGGTTGTCCTACAGACAAAATATTACATCAGAAATTTTGCTTTCATCTCTAAGACATTGCTGTCATCGCTGAGACATTGCAATAGTCCTAGAGACATTAATATAATCTCTGAGACACTGTTGTTATCTCAAATTGCAGTTGTCCAAGAGTCTACAATATCCTCTCAAAGACATTCCTGTCATCTCTGAGACATTGTGGTTGTCTTTGAGACTTCAATATTGTCACAGGGACATCACCGTCATCTCTGAGACATCGCAGTTGTCCTAGAGACATCAATTTCATCTCAGAGGCATTCCAGTCGTCTCTGAGACATCGCTGTCATCTATGAGACGTTGCGGGTACCTGGAGACAACCAGATCTTGCTGTTGTCTCTGAGACATCACAGTTGTCCTATAGACTTCAATTTTGTCTCAGAGACGTCAGTGTTGTCAATAAATCTAACTCTAAATCTCTAAATATTCAATCTAACCAGAAAGTGAAGTCGTTTTGGACCAAACTAAAACCTGTCGTATCTAAACATCTTTTTCTCGCCCTGTTTCTCCGTCCGCTGCAGTCACAGCCGGTGGATGATTTGTCTCTGTCTCCGTCTCCGTCTCTGGATCAGGTTCACCTCAGCGGAGCTGGAAAAGCGATTCCGTTTCTTTCTCATTTTGGTTGGACACGAGCCGCTGCTCCTCAACATCATTTTACTTGGACTCAAATCTGTGATCAGATTTTTATTTGACATGTTTTTGAGGAAACACTTTAGTCCAGTGTTGTGAAAGACTCCTGGATTTGGTTTTGACAGGAGGAGGAAATTTATATATTTACTCACAGCACAGATGCTTCTTCACTAACTAATCTCTCCTTTTTCTCCATTTCTCCTCATTTTCCAGGTTTACTTGGTGAACTTCTGCTCAGCTACCAGGTAGAAATGACTAACTATTAAAGGTAACTTGACAAAAAAGTAAAAACTCTTCATTGACAGACGTGAAAAAAAAATCCAGAACTGTCCCTTTAAACAGCCTGTATTAAATCCATTCTCCAGTGAAGTGGTCTGATCTGCTGCACTTCCACTGATGTCCTCCATAATTCTTCACTTTAACCTTCTCACATTCACATGAGTGTTGGGGGTTTTTTTTTCTGTCTATTTCCATAAAGGCAGCAAATATCACATAAAAATAAATCTTCCCGGTTTTAGTGCTGAACAAACATTAGACGGAGGGAGAAGATGGTCGCAGAAATGTGCTGCGTGCACGTTAAACCTGACTGATGTTTGTTTTTCTCTCCTGCTCTCCAACGTGTGGAGTTTACGAGGGGCGAGAGACAGTTAATAGCAAGGAGAAGGAGGGAGAGAGAGAGAGGGAGAGAGGGAGGGGGGGAGCCCAGGAGTGTGTATTAGATATAAATGAGCAACCTTCACTGCTTTGGTTCAAATGTATTATTTTACCCATAATCCACCAGGACTACTTTAATGACTCATGCTGTGGATTTATAAAAACACAGCAGCTCCATAATCACCATGTTTTTACTCACTGTCACATTTCTCCACCCTCAGACTGAACTGATACCAACAGACTCGGCTCCAACAACGGTGAACCTCAAGGTTCCAGGGTTGGACGCAACATCTCCACCATCTCATGTCCAAACATCTCAACTTCTACTCCCCAACTTGAGCTCAATTCTGACTCTGTCTCCAAGCAACTGAGCTGCAGACGAGGTCGAACGGTTTGTCCCTGAATCACAGATTAAGGCTCGTCTTCGTAGCAACGACGTCACGGAAAGACAAGTTAAATCCCTGCTCCAAGTCTCCGTCCCATCCTTGAGACTGAGATTAAGACATTACAGATCCACATGACTTCCACTTGGAGGCTGACGGTGTGGAGCAGTGTGATTTGGGTGGCAGTGGTGGAGACTGTTTTGTTATTTCTTCTGTAAACCAGATGAGACACCTGTGTCTCTGTCCTCTCCCTGGTTGTCAGTGGTGTCTGTCAGACCAGGAGAACTTCCACCTCCAGACCTGCAGCCCCAGAACTGAAATACTGTTGAGAATCTCATGACTGGTATATTTTTTTTTTGCAGTGTATGAGTTGCTGCCACCTGGTGACTGGAAGATTGTTATGAGTCAAGCAGCACAGTAGTGATTGACAAGACAATGGCATTAACATGTCAATGTCTCTGAATATGTGTGTGTCCATGGAAGCACTGGTTTTTTTCTAAATTCTGAATGTTTTTCCACTGACTCTAGATCTGTTTCATTATAGTACGTCTAATAAATTGCTGCCTATTAGTGATTTTTTGACACGTCCAAAAATACACCCATAAATTTGCTTTTTAAGACATTTTGGGGACTTTTTTAAAGTTTATAGAACAAATTCATTTGGCAGCAGGTTTCAGGCCATAAACTAGCATTTTGAGGACTTCTTTGTTTTACACGTCTTTGGTGACTTGCTTAGAAAAATTGTTCAGAAATCATGTTTTTGGAATTTTGAGCACTAATTATTCATTTGGGAGCGTGTTTTGGGCCATGGACTTCATTTTTCAGGCATTTCTGGGTCAGTTTCTCACCAACTTTTGACGAAGTCTGGCATGTGCCCTTTTAACTAAACTAAACTAAAATATTCAGAAATGATGTTTTTTGGAGTTTTTCCTGGGCCATAAACTTGTATTATAGGACATTTGGGGACTTTTTGTTTTGCAGTGATCGTCCTTACATGGTTTTGGTGACATTTTGACATGTTCAGAGATTATTGTTTTTTGAGTTTTTAGCACAAATTATTTACTTGGCCGCATGTCTTGAGTAATTAACTTTTTTATCTATTTTCCCCAATTTTTTTGGTGATGGAACGGACCCTGCTTGCACATTTTTGGTGACATGTTCAGAAATAATATTTCTTGAGTTTTTAGCACAATTTATTCATTTGGCCCATGTTTTTGTCCCATAAACCTGTATTTTGAGTCCATTTAGGGAATTTTTTTTTTTTGCCAATTTTTCATGATGATAACAGTTCCTCCTTACAAGTCTTGCATGATATTTTGACATGTTATGAAATGTTTAATTTTTGGAGTTTTCAGCACAAATAATTCACTTGGCAACATGTTCTGGACCATAAAGTTGTATTTTGAGGAATTTTACTTTTATCAACAATTTTTCAGGATGATAAGGGTTTCTTCTTACACGTTTTCAGGTGATACGTTCACCTGCTCAGAAATGATGTTTTAAGGAATTGTTAGTACAAATTATTTACTTGGCAACTTTTTCTGGGCCTTAAACTTGCATCATTAGACATTTTGGGGACTTTTCACCATTTTTTTGCAATGATAAGGATCGCCCCATTTACATTGTTTTGTGATTTTTTTGTTGAGTTTTTAGCAAAAATTATTTACTTGGCTTCAAGTTTTGGGTCTTAAACCTGCATTTTGAAGACTCTTTATTTTTCACTAATATTGTGCAATGGAAAGGACCCTCCTTACATGTTACTGATATGTTAACATGTTAAAAAATTATGGTTTTTTTGCACAAATTATTGCCTTGGCAGACTTAAATTGTACTTTCTGAAGACTTTAGAGTTTTGAAGACTTTTTTTACTCTTTTTGTGATCTTTTTTTCAGGTCTTAGCAAAAACACTTCACTATCACTGTTTTAGGCCAAAATTTAGCATTTCAAGACATTTTGAGGTCTTTTTTTAAATTTTCACCAATTTTATTGCGATAAAGGTAACCCTATAGATGATTTTGTGATATTTTGACATGTTCAAAACCAATGTTTTTTTGCACAAATTATTCACATGGCAGCAGGTTTTACACCATCAACCTTTTTTGAAGCATTTTGGTGAATTTGTTTTTCACGATCTTTAGAATTCTGTTAACTTCTGTTGAATTCCAGGCTGAGGAATTCCGGTGTAAAACCGGTGTGTGTGCTTGTCTGTTACTGTGTGTCTGTGGACCTCAGACCTTTAAGGATGACCTCCAGTTCGTCCCTGAGGATGTCGAAGGTGCTGTATCTGGACGTGGTCTCAGGGATGATGTTCTTCTTCAGCCAGCCCCCACAGGCATACTGATAGAAGTTATCACAGGGTTCCACACTCATGTCCATGTTCTCCAGGAGACGAGAGGCTGAAGACAGACACACCAGAGGCACTCATGAATAATAACCTGAGAGAGTTGACTCCGATTAACTCAAAGTAATGAAAAGAAAAGTGATCTATGTTCAACAGTTCAGTGAGGTGGAACCCCAGGGATTAGCTGATTACTAGGCACAACTCCACAGCTTGATTCAAGACGTCCTCTGACTGATTACAGCTGCACTTTTGGTCTTAAAATACAATGTAATTTTTTTTTAATATGAGTCAATAAAGTTTTTGAATTAGATGTTTCTCACAAATGCTGAGAAATAGATTAATTTGCCTTAAAAACATATTAATGACCATTTTTATGCTTAAAATTTTAATGGCTAAATGGTTTTTATCGTCAAACATCAAAAAAGTTTTTTGGTATATAAATTTTAGGTTTCCAAAAAAGTTTTAGAAATGCCCTCAACTGCCTTAAAATATGTAGCAATGTCTTTTAATATTAGTTTAAATGACCAAACGAGTAGAGTTAAGATTCCCTCTGCTCTGGGCTAATGAAAACTTGGAAAACCCAACTCTCCTTTCGCGAAAGTTGTTGTTTATGGACCCAGAAGAGACGGAATCATCTTGTAGTCTTGGAACCTTCAGATCCCTGAGTGGATTAACTCTGCACAACCTTTGTTTGTACGATTCACTTCCAGTTCCTGTGTCTCCTGAAGAGAATCCCTCTGAGCCGCACAGGCTTCAAGACTTGGTCCATTCTAATGCATCACCAGCACAACTAGAGTCTATTGTTTTCCATTTGCCACAGTGGGTAATCACAGTAATGTAGATCTGAAAATGGCTCTGACTTCTCTCTGCTTAACTTTTAGTTTAGCACTTTCACTTGCAGACAATCCATAGTCTTAACTGCTAAACACAAAGGGGTGGTCTCCAAACTTTATGATATATTTTCTCTTCTTCATGCACTGTTATGTGTAGAATATATATTTAACACCAGAGGAAAAATATAAGGCTGTTTGAGGTCAATAACCCATGTGTTCCAACCTAAAGATGATTTCACTCTGGAATTTACTCTATAAGAAAAGTGCAGACCCACAGCGGATGCCTTGGTTAAATGAAGAGTGGAGCAGGATTATCTACTTGAACCTCAATGCCCATTTTTTTATGTAAAAACCAAGGATCGCATGGGATTATGTTGATTGAAATATATTTGTTGCAATTTCTTTGTATTGTATCTGAAAAATATCCCCCTAAATCAAATGTCAATCCATCATTTGTTGTTATGAATTATGTCATTTTATATATAGTTATATATTGACTGTGATACGTGACCTAAATTATTGTTTTTTTCAAAAAATACTATTCACCATTTGACCAATGTCATGTGCAAAATTTTGTTAAAAAAAAATTCTAAAATTAAGTTCTTTTCAAAAAAATGTTCTTTATCAGTTTTTTTTTCTTCATCCAAATTTTTTTATACAACAAACCTTGCAAGCAACATTAGAATTTTGATGACACATGCATAAAAATAAAATTTAACATTTCTTTTTCCAAAAATCCCCCCTGTGTGACAGGATGACACAAATATTCCCAAAATGTTTCTTTTTCTTTTCCTTAATTTCCTTAATAATTTTTGATTTTCATCATCCCACTGTCATTGTCTCATCACATTTTAACCCTCGGACCATCATCACATGCAAGATGATTTATAATGCAACTCCAAAATGTTTCAAAAAATACTACACTTAATTAATAATAAATATGTAGAAAGAAAAAAAAAATTTTTATAAATGCATAAAAATTTTCACCATATGATAAACATGACATGGACTTACCAAAGAATTCTCAAAAAATCTTTTTCAAAGATAATTCCTAAAATACTACTTTGATAAGAAAAAAAAATTCATCATACGTCAACATACTTTTTGTGACTAAGCTAACATGTGAAAGTGTAATTTTGCTTTAAAATGCAATAAAATTTTTTTATAAAATTTTTAATTTCAACTTTTTTTGCCAAAGCTTTTCCTCAGAGATTTTCACCATGTCACAACCGCGCATAAATTAAGATTTAGACAAAAAAAATCTGAAATGTTCTAAAATATTTCACTTTTTTTTCTAATTTGATAAGAAATTACAAAAAAGTATTTTCTAAAGAAGTTATTTTCAATTTCCCATCAACTAACACACAAGAAATTCTCAAAAGAAAATCTAAAAGCATCTCAATGTGCTCTTAAGTGATGAGAAACTTAAAAACATTAAAACATAAACATTAAGTTTCCTTTTCAAGACCAACATAACGTAAAAATAGGATTTTACAAAAAAAATGCCCCAGAATTCAAAGAGAAACAAGCAGAAAAAAAAAATCAATATCTGCCCAAAAATCTAACTGCTAAAGGTTATGTTAAGATGTTGTTGAAATCCAAAGGGAAAGAAAAACTCACGATGCTTTAATGTGAAATTCCTGCAGACGAGATAAAATCTAAGAAAAGACAATGGCAGAAAAACCTAA
>JAFBJS010054976.1:155470-179502 GCA_016785265.1 Paraplagusia blochii | reverse complement strand
AGTATATATATTTTAAATGCTTAAACTATTTCCATTTTCATCGGTGACATGCGGCACGACCCCGAACTGCGATTCGTTGGCAAATGTCCAGGAAACAACAACAATACAATACAATACAGATGTGTATAAGAGACAGGGATCAAGAATGAGGTTCTTATGGGGACATCACAGACAGGAAGGTTTGGAGAAAATGTTAGAGAAGACAGATTAAGATGGTTTGGACTTGTTCAGAGGAGGGACAGTGGTAGAAAAATGAACCTAGAGATGGAGCTACCAGGTGGGAGAAGAAGAGGAAGGTCGAAGAGGAGATTTATGGACGCATTGAGAGGACATGAAGGTATTTGGAGTTAGAGTTGAGGCATCCATCTATCTCCTCTTTGTGTCCTACTTGGTATTTCCATCTCTAGGATCATTCTTCTACAAATGTATTCACTGTCCCTCCTCTGAACATGTCCAAACCATCTCAATCTAGCTTGAGGTCAAGCTAGGTCCGTCTAATGAGGTGATTAAAGGGACAGCACAGACAGGAAGGTTAGGAGAAAAAGCTAGAGACGATAGATTGAGATGGTTTGGATATGTTCAGAGGAGGGACAGAAGATACATTGGTAGAAGAATGATCATAGAGATGGAGCTACCAGGTAGGAGACATAGAGAAGATTGATGTGGATACCAATGAATCCACTGTCCCTCCTCTGAACGTGTCCAAAGCATCTCAGTCTGGCAAGATGTCAAGCTAGGTCCAGCTACTAGGTAGGAGACAAAGAGGAGATTGATGTGAGGGAGGACATTGAGGAAGTTGCAGTCAGAGTCGGAGATACAGAGAACAGGAGGAGATAGAAAATGTTGATTCACTGTGGCAATGCCTGAAAAAAAGGCCGAAAGGAAGAGAAGATGAAGGCAGTGGAGGGAGTACGGAGACATGAGCTGTGTCTGTGCTGTGATCCTGCTAAATCCCCTTTTCTATGAATAAAGAGCGAGACCAAAATCAGAAATCACTCAAGAGTCAAGAGTGGAGGTGAAAAGTTGGTGGGCAGGAAAATGAAGCTAAAATAATAATAATAAAAAAAAAACCTTGACAGTGAAAAGGGTCTAATGGATAAAGGCGCAGCTGAGGGGAGAAATGCAAATGAAATGCAGTGAAGGTTGAATAGGAGCTCAGACGACAGGTGAGGGAAAGAGGTGAGGAGTGAGTAAGGTATGGGGAAGGAGAGCTTCACTCACTCTATCTTCAAGTAGATGTAGAAAAAGTCATCCACGGACCAACAAAAATCTCCAGAAACCAAAGTTTAGAAATAGAGTGTGAATACATTAGTGGATTCATGTCAGACATATATATTTTTTCTCTGAGCGTTCGTTTCATTTTTGAAGACTCTCTTCAAAACACATCTAAAAATCTGCTGCCCAGCAAACACAGTCCCCAGATGTGATGCAAAGTGAGAACTGTGTTCCAAAAAAACAGCATCTTGTTACTTTTCTAGTCTGAGAACATTATGATTAAAACAACAGCAGCAGCAAAAATAAAGACCAAAACAGTGTGGCAGCGTAAAAAAAGGACTTGATGTTAAAGATATTCAATTTAAAAAAATGAGAAACCAGTGAAGCAGAGAAGTACAGTGTTGGGCAAGTTACTTTAAAAAAGTAACTTGTTACTTTACTAGTTACTACTCTGAAAAAGTCATTAGTTACATTACTATACAATAAATTATTAAAGCAACTAGTTACGTTACTTTAAAAACACATTAAACAGTTTAGTGTTGTGCTCTGTAGCAACTATCATAATGATATGTAGTGGGACTGTAATGGTTATAAGGTTTTATACAGCAGTTATAGGGTTAATGTTTCCCAGCGTGGGGAGGCGTGGTTAGAGCTGTGTGGACGTGAGAGAGTGAGAGAGTGAATTAATGAATCAATCAATGAGTCTGGAAATAAGTTATACCTTCGCTGTACATTACAGTACAATAAAAACAAAATAGATGTTTGGACATTTTGAGAGGCATTTTTATTGTAACCTCAACTTGCCACTCGCTGTTGTTGTTCACCTGTGTGTGTGAGACAGTTTACTTCCCTATAAGGCAAGAAGACCCGCCCAGGTCTCTTTCTGATTGGCTTAGCATGAAACGGTGACCTGTGTCAACCAATGCACGGCCATCTTTCACCCACGACTGTAAGAGTTACCACACACACATGCAGCAGACAGACTCTGATGTCATGTGGTCCTCTTGTAGGCAATGAGACACAGTCCATATGGGCCATAAACTAGTAATTAGTAATGAGCCCAATTATAACGTTGTTAGAAGTAATGCGTTTGTCCCAACACTGGAGAAGTCATACTCTAAAAATACAGGAAATAAAACATCCATGATCCACAAGGGCGTGGTTATGGTTCAACTTTGACTTGATGTCTTTTAATAATAATAAGAAGAAGAAGACGAAATGATGGAAATGGAATATATCAGCTGAAGTCAATAACATGGGACTCTAACCCTAAACCTAGCCAACAGGAAGCCAACCGCCCTAACTGGGATCCACACTTGCCCAGGAGTTGAACCCTCAGGTTTTAGATAAGAAATATTACATATTGTGACCTACAAGACACGAGGAAACATAGAAGCTTTCAGGTAAAGTTCATGAATGAATGTGAAAGCTCGACGTAAACAAAGACTAGAGAAACAGATCGATGTGTGTGTCGATCCTTCCACATCTCTCACTCAGCCTCCTCCACTTCTCTATCTGTTCTGTCCTCACCATCTTCATTAACTGTTTTATGTATCTGAGCAATATTGAGGACATTTATTTCCACGCTTCTGACAATGCACTGTAAAAAATGTCGTTCTGCTTCATTTTCATGCCTGCATGCCTTTTTTTTTCTTCTAAAAATGTGTTGTTTGCAGCAGTGCACATGTTTTTTGGAGCAGACTTTGTGAACTTTAGGGCCTTGGAGAAACTCTGTCACTGAACCACCTGGCTGAGCTTCCAGATCATTATTTCCCATCACAGTCAAAATGTTCTAATTAGACACTGTGAGCTTTTCTCCGGTTAGAACTAAAGACAATCGTCAGCAGAGACTTCGTTGTCAGGGCTCCAAGCTTCAAACAGCCTGACAGGAGAGGCTGCCATTTATTTCTCCATAAAAACGAAGGAACTGAAAACAAGTGTTTATCTGGTCGCATCAAGATGAATCCATGTATTATTTTTTTCATTGAAGAAGACCATTTCATTCATCTTCATCCTCTTATCTGGTCCCAGGGGCAGCCTGACAGTCTCCATGACTGCCACCCAAATCACACTGCTCCATACTGGGAGCCTTTATGTCCCACATGACTTCCAGTGGGTCGGGATCAGAACACCTCAGTTGCAACCTGGCAATTGGTGGACTAACCTGAATCCTGGATGACCCAAATCAGTTTCCTTAACCACTAGGCCACCACTGCCGCCCAAATTGTCAAAAATACATGAATGACACAATAAACTTTTTGTAACGTGTAGTATTTTAACAGCTAAAATCAAACCAAAATTCTTGAATATATAATTTAAAACCAAAAACTAGTAACAACAATAATAATTACGTTTTTTTTTTTCCCAAAAGCAAAACGAAGCAAAATAAATTAAAATACTTTCACTTGAGGTGAACGATTCTGAAAATGTACGAATCCTTTCAATATTGATTGATAGGCTCACAATCCAATTAAAATTTATTTTTGATTAAAAAAAGTCCTTTATCCCTTGTCCAGAATCTTTGATTCTGAATTACTTTCTTACATTACAGCAGTCGACAGACAAGGAGAACAGCATCACTCAAGAACTCAACATCAACCTGCAGCAGGACTGAGAGATTTTTCTGCTGAACCAGCTGTTAGTCCACATGTCCAGAACTGATCATGTTTCACTGTTATTATATCACATTATTATATCCCCAGCAGCATGATGTGTTCATGGGCGTCAGAAAAAAAATCAGACTTTGTAACACCACATGTTACACCCACCAACCATCACAATGTCAATCAATTTCTACTTTTCATGAATCAATAGTGAATCATTTAAGCTTAAATCTTTCAATGTATATTGATTTTTTTTTCACACCTCTAATATCTTCACCTTATTTCCCCAGGGCCAAAAAAAGGGAACATCTCTATTTATTACAATTATTGTCAATCGTTTAAAAATCTGAATCTCAAAGAAATCCTAATATACTGCACATCAGTGTGTAGAGATTTCAGGACAATAATCTGCAACCTGTACCTCACCTTGTAGTAACCACAGATCCACACAAAGAAGTTCCACTCCGAGGTTATCTAATCTGCTGCAGTCTGAACTCCTTTCACAGCGGCTCCTTCTTCCTGAGCGCTGACATATGAGTGAACTCTCAGTGCAGCACCTGAGGGCAGCCCCCATGCTCACTATCTGCCCCTCATCTGTCTGCTCTCTGCTCACTCCCGCTGTAGCACATTTCAGCCCTCCTGACCCCAGAGAAGTGATTTACTCGGTGGTAGTACATCAATTTATCACATAGACTGAACATTATATATATATATATATATATATACATATATATATTTAGTGAGTAGCAATGCATTATCAATGTCCTGTCTTAAGACTACAGTATTTTTTGTTAAAGTGAAAACAAACTATATATATATATATATACTGTATATATATATACATACATACATATATATATTTACATATACACATATATAGTAACAAGCAAGTCTAAAGGCAACATCAAGGGATGTGGAGATTTATGGGAAATTAAGGGAAATACATATATACATTTAAATATATATACAGTATGTGTGTGTATATATCTATATGTATATATCTATATATACAGTATATATATATATATATATGTATATACTGTATCCCTTGATGTTGATGTATATAGTTTGTTTTCACTTTAACAAAAAAATACTGTAGTCTTAAGACAGTCCATCATTAACATGGACAAATATATTGATATTTTTTCTGAAACTAACATTTTCCATATTGACAAACTCCAATATTGTTGTTGGAGTCTTTGAGATGTGACAGTAGTTGGTAGTCAGTCCCTCCCATATAGTCTGATGGTCCACCCTCTCTCTCCATTCAGTCAGTGAACATCACAGGAAGTCAACATCATCTGATCCTTGTAGGCTACCATAGACTAGACTAGGAGACCAATGACTGGTTGTAGGCCACACAGGATATTTTCCAAATTGGTTACCAATTTTTAGGTTACCATAGGAGGACATTCTGAGAATCCCATGCGACAGTTAGATCAAGTGATATTTTTTTTTTGTTCTAACCAGTTCAAGAACAGCTTTGTGATGAAACCATTAACCAGAAACGTTGATGCAGTTTCTGATTGAAACGAAACAAAAAATGTGGTTTTAAGCCGTGATAATAATAAGATAATAAACAATGATAAAAGAGAAGCTTGCAGTGGCGGAAAAATAAGATTTTGAGACATCCTTTACAGATTTTAATTTCAATTTAAAACCAAACCAAAAATTTTTCCAGATGTGTTATCACAAAATGCGGTGTTAATACATTTCTTTTGTGTTTCAAAAGGTGTGGCTAGAACAAACAGACACAAACAATGTTTTTTTAACCCATCGTTTACGAGAAAACGTGACAAACGAAATCTTGACAGTTTCAAAATGAGTTTTCACGTTGTCGTTATCAATCTAGGCAAATGACTTAATAATTTGGTCGAAACTGAACAAAAATAAATAAACCATCACGTCATCTTTAAATATTGAGTAGTTCTGCAGGCACTGGATCGAATGCGATGTCTGAAAACTCTTATCCACCACTGTAGGTTATAACAGGACCTGAATACTGATGCTTATACCCATGAGGATGGAACAAATAGAATATTTCTGTCGGAACTGTGTCGCTTCACGACAAAAAAAAAAAAAAAAAGACCAAAAAAATAAATTAATAAAAACCCTGACTATTCTTATAATGTAAATGAAACTGTCCTTTTCAGGAAGTCTTTACATTATTGGTAAATTGATTTCTGCAAACAGATATAAAACACCTTTCACACGCAAAAAACAGACCGTGTTGCTATGCAGGACCCTGGAGCTGCTGAGTAAAGCTGCATTCCCAACCACTTTATGTGTTGGTCAATTTAACACAGCTAACATCAGCATATTAAAAATGTATGTGCCCGAGGACACAAAAGCAATTTTGTGAGAGTGTGATGAGTCTGTATGTGTGTGTGCCTGCCCTTGGAAGTGCGAGAGTGACGAGGACCCTGTCTTCAAGCATGACATTATACAGTGTTATCTAACTAATAGAGTTATTAAAATGGTGAAAGCACTCAGATGACATTAAGGGTCACTGCTGAACGTATTTCCGTCGCGCACGGGATAACGAGAACAAGTGGGAAGTCCGTTAAAACTCAGTAAGTCATTTAAAAAAAAGTTCCCTTGTCTTTTTTAAGTGTGAGATGTGTGGTACGGATATAAAGCCAGCCATCAGTTTACTGTAAGGATGACCGATATTATTGGCCAACCGATATTATTGCCCCGATATTAGCACAATTACTTTGATTTCGATAGGATCGATATCGTTTTTTTTTCCGATAACGAAAATTCACTGGAATCACTCATAGGGTATTGAGATGTTTACTTCATACTTGGGGGCAAACATCAGTATCGGACGATAAAGTGTTTGGATATCATCGGCAAAAATTAGTATCGGACGTCCCGAACCAATGAACAGTCAGCTCTGTAAAAATGATTTCTGTACTCACATGGTCTCGTCGTTCTGAAACTCCAGTTTTCCAGCCGCCAGCTCATAATCTTCTCCTCCTCTGGCTGTTCCATCCAGGGTTCTATAGGGGACAGCTACCAAGCCTCGGGCTCCGGAGGTCCTGAGCACCTTCACCTCCATCACTCCTACGCTCTCGCTCACTCTCTGACTAGCGCTCTCGAAGGTAAAGATACCTGGGTAAGAAAGAGAAGAGTCATTACTCGTCCAGAGGGGAGACCTAGATGAGTGCTAATAACCTACACTTTCTCCGTCTCTCTTTGCTACGTACGCAGTGAGGATAATAGATAACAACCTACGCTCTCTGGGTAACAGATAAAGAGCCATGGATGAACGCCCACACCACAATCATTCTCTCTCATTTACTTTGGAGGAACTCTTACACTGGGTCCCATCCGCCAGGGCCTGAGAGTTGATTTTGCTGAGAATTAATCTTTCTTTTGAGATAAAAAAAAAAAATGGCTGGAAAATCTTCATAACGGCACATGTGGATGTGGAAATTGTAAGAAAAAAAAAAACGGCAGCAGTGGTAGTCGAGTGGTTAAGGAAGCAGACTTGGGTTCGCAAGGCTTCAGGTTAACCTCCAGGGGGCTCACCACCCAGGGGAGGGCTCACAGTATGGTGCACTGTCAGCCGCTTCATACATAAGCAGATGAAGAGGAATGAATGAATAGTGTAAAAGCTGTTGGTATAATTCCAGTGTGTTAAACTTAAGACCTGCAGGGCTGAATTTGGCCCACCGAGATGGTTTTCATGGCCCGTGGGAGCTTAAAGGTATGAATAAAATTTATGCTCAGCTGAGTGATTGTTTTAAACTATGATTATTACTTAGTCACTGTGATTTTACTGTATATTTTGTTTTTATGTATGATGTAGCAACTTGAATGTGTTGCTTTATGCCTTTATGCTGTTCTTTAATGCTTCTATTGAGCACTTATGTAGAGAGCTTGACAATGGAAAGTGCATAATACAATGTAATATTATTAATTATTATTATTAATTATTGATAATTATTAATATAAAGGCAGTAGTAGTAGTAGTAGTACATTATGGACAAGGAGAACTGAAGTATAAACGTGGTCCATGGTGAAAATTTGTTCGACAGACGTGGTGTAAAAATGCGCATTTGGCTTCTCTTTACCCTACACTGTTTACCAATATAATAGTCAAATGTAATATTTACATTTATTAATTTGATAATTAGATAATGTAATTATTAGATCATATTTAAAACCAGTTTTTAAACTCTGTTTTACTACTTTATACTGTAGTTCACAAGGAAGTTTCACCATAGATATTTAACATGCACTTCTAATTAACGTCACTGGTGGCCTAGCTGTAAAGGTAGCAGACTCTGGGTCCCCCACACCTCCCACAGGAAGGCTGACGGTATGGTGCAGTGTGATTTAGGTGGCAGTCGTGAACAATGTTGGGACTAATGCGTTGTAACCAACGTTCCCTCTAAGCTTCACGCCTGCGCAATCTCGTACTGCTGCCATGTTCTCCGCGCACAGCAAATCTATGCAGCGCATAAAAAAATCCAAGCGGAAGTGTAAATAAAATAAACAAATAACAATTTGTGTTTTTTTACCATTTTGCAATGCAATTCACTGACTGGCATGGGACAACAAGCGGTACTTTAGTAAAGCAATAAGTAACACTGTCCAGCCAATGATATGATGCGGTTTACACGTATTTACTTACGCAGCCAATCAATGTCATTAACAGCGCTCTATGCCTAAGTGTGGCTGTTTTGCAGGTTAGCATGTAGCTAACGGTGCGGCTGAGTGTAGAGCAAAGACTAGTATGTAGAGAGATAAACTCGGATAAACGCTTCGCCAACCCCTTATTATGGCGAAACGAACGGGCAGTGACACATCCACTCACAAAGCCAAAGTAAAAACAAATTCTTTTGAGATGGAATGGCTGTCCGAGTATGTGCGAACAGAAGAACAAGGGGTGTTACTGGGTGAGATTTTTACGTTTCGAGTGCGAAAGGGCTGCTCTGCAAAACATGCCGCGAAGCTAAAGTAACAAGCAAGTTTTTGGAGGGAAAAGTGTGCATTGAATGGACGTTGGACTACTTCAAGCGTCACATTCAGCAGACAAGTCATTTGAATGCTGGTGGAATTGTACGAAGACACAAGATGGGAGTGTGGATTGGTTGCTGTTGTCATTAGATTCTTTTAAAGCCAATAAACTTGCTAGGATCCTAGGTTTGACACTGGTGTGTGTGGCCACAGCGTGTATATCTAATGTTGCTCACAGTGGTCCTTAGTTTGCTCAGGGACGTTGCCTGTCTGCGCAGACATATGAAAACTTCGAGGGAACATTGCTTGTAACGTCGTTATGCAACGAAACTATTTTTCTTGGTAACTAATAGCGCAATGCGTTACCTTTCCCATTCAGTGACGCCATTATTGTTACTGTGGTGTAAAGGGCCTCGTTACTCCATACTCTGGCCTCGTTACTCTGTTGTCCAAATGTACAGTTTCTCCCGGCCACGGAAAAAGGACCGTGTGGCATCGGAGCCTGTCTGCTGCCTGTCAATGTTTGTTGCCTTATAGGGAAATAAACAGTCTCACACACACACAACGCGGTACAGCAGCACACACCCACAACAATTAAACAACAACACTGTATCGGCAGTGTAGCCAATAGAGTGTTGTTGTTTAATTGTTGTTACACTGCCAAAAGAGTGCAGTTGTTTTACTTGCACTTCCGGATCGAATTGTTAATTTTTACATTGCTATAAGAATGTAGTCATTTTATATAGTCATTTTAGCACAGCTACAATGTTGTTTACCTATACGCCGTTTTTGTTTGTGCACTACCTGGTTTAATGGCAAGTTGAGGTTACATTAAAGATGCCTGTTAAAATGTCTAAACATCTATTTTGTTTCTATTCTACCAGTGTGATTGGCTTTAAACTAGCGAGACTTCTGATTGGCTGGTGACAGACTGACAGACTAAAATTACGCACGCAAATCTGGTCTGTGTAACACAAGTCTCAAAAATACAAATTGTGTGCGCGTTGTTTCAGAAATTAAAAGCACGATTTGCATGCACGTACCATAATTCACAAACGTATTCTGAAAAATTCACGAACGTATTTTGATGTGAGCAGCGTTGTTTGTGTGTTCTTCTCAGAATACGTTTGCAAATCTGTGCTTACGAGCGTGTTCTTTTTGAGACTAACGCATAATTATTAACCTTAGAGCTAATTAAGAAAGGCAATTCAATCTGGTAACAAAAATTGAAGTCAATTTCTCAAGTTGCTCGTTTCCCATACCTGCATGGTCATCATCATAGATGGTCACTGTGGCTGTGTGGTTGCTGCCCAGCACAGCTTTGGGCGTAACACTGGCGTCCATTGGCACGGTTCCGATCTCAGGATAACCGACAACCCTGGGGTTACTGAGGTGGACGTAGAAATACTCATCTTCCTCAAAGATGTCATCATCAATGACTCCGACTGTGATCTCTGAAGAGAAGACACAAGTGTTTAACAAATCATAACAATGAAATTCACACTGTATCTATGTTTGACCTCCAAATGCTTATTGTTAGAGGCAGCAGGGATTATTTTGCAGATAAGTTACGGCACAATGGCCCTGAGTCTGGTTGTTGTTGTTGTTGTTTTGTGTCTTACCTTTGAGGGTCTCTCCAGGCTTAAACGTCAATGTGCCCTCTGCAAATTCATAATCTGAACCTGCGTTTGCTGTGCCGTCCTCTGTGCGATAATCCACCTGGGGGGGAAGCACGGGGACACAGAGGGACGGGAGTGAAAGACCCGTTAAAGATTAAGCGGCATTGAACAGATGTGGAAATGGCAGATAAGCACAAAAGGAGCAGGAGGAGAACGGCAACATAAAAAAGAAATACTTCAAAAGAGCATAATGGTAAATAAAATCGTAGTTTGGGGGGAAAAAGGGAACAAAGAGTGAAGAAAAACCAAAGCAACTCCATTATGCTAAGGTGAGTGTTCAATTAAAAATTCTAATAATGAACAAATAAAATAATTTTTATATAATTTAGGCTCATAAGCACTATATCCTATATACTGCACATTTATAAATATATAACACAAGTATAGAAGTCACCATAAGAATGATAATCCCAAAATCCTTCTAATGTAAAATAGTTCATCTAAAATTCTGGGGTGGAGTCAAAATTGTAATAATATTATCCTTAATGTCCTCTTTTGACACAGTCGAAAAACTGACCACTCCTGCATTTGGCCGTCGTCAGTCTACAATCCCAGTCATCATAAATCCACAGACTACACCAGTTTGTGTGTTAGCAGAAAGACGGAGGTAAGTGACCGCCGTCCAACTGAAGCCTTTGTAAATATGACGAGTTGATCAGGTTCAATCCACTGACAGGAGCTCAGTGAGGCACCTGAAGGATCACCAGGCTGCAGCTAAAGCCCCTCAGTCAATACACATTTGAAGTGCAATGTTAAAAGAATTTCTCCACCGTGACTTCTGTTTAATGTCTTGTAGGCCTGTGTTGCTTGGATTAATCAACAATAACAGAACCGTGAATCTCACACCAGCGTCCTTTGAGACTCATCAATTTATTGAAAAAAAGAATGTCAAATTTCGCTTCATTATTTTTCTGATGGGTACAGCTTTTTTTGTGTCTGTTTCTTTTGGCTTGTCTTTTTGGGCGATGGTGGAGTAGTGGTTAAGTTAACTTGGCTCTGGAGGGTTTCAGGTTCGAATCCACCAAATGTGTGCCACAGGTTGGGCCACATTTTGTTGTGTGCAGTGGTGAGAATCACAACATCACAATAACGAGGAGTTTGTTTTCCTTTCTTTTCCTTTCAAGGGATGCAATAAATCAATGTTTTCCATCTCAACCTGTTCTCTGTTCAGTTTTTGTGTATTTTTTTTTCCGATTATTCAGGTCAGAATTTTATGGTTTTGGAGTTTGTTTATTTTTCCTTTTCTTCATTTTTTTTTCCATGGTCCAATGAAATGAAGATTAAGGAACACACTAATCTAATTAAGCTGTAAAAGAAAGAGAAATCAAGAAAACGAATTTGCCTAGAACAGTAAAGGCATCATTGGCTTCACTTTCTTCGTGTTTTATTTGAACTCCTTACGTGTTAGAAATCAGTTGTTATTAAATTGAAATTTGTTTGTAAATTAAATTAATTCAACTCACTAAACTTGACTAAATTGTATTTATTTTCTGTCTAAGCACTGACACACCTTGACAGTAACCCCAGGATCTCCTCCATGTCTGGTGACGGTCAACTTCAGGGAGCCACAGTTTTCAAAGCACTGATACAGCGAGGGATCGAATTCCATTCTGACGGTGTGAGGGTCGTCCTCCTGGGCTTGGGTCTCGTGGCTGCTCACGACCTGCAACACACAAAAGAAAGTTGTTAATGTAAAGATATTTCAATCATAACATATATGTCGTCAGTGAGTCTAACCTTGCGAGCCTGGTCGGCAGCGTGCTTCTTCAGGATGTTGCCCGCTCCGATCATCATCCTTGTGGCCTGGATCCTGTAAAAAGCTCTGCTTTTCTGCTGCTGCATCAGAACCTGTTCGAAAGGAAAGTCAATTCACAAAAAGATTCACCTCAAATCTATTCATATTCACAATGTCATTTCTTCAACAGAGTATGGCCTTTCTTTTGTTATTGCTTTTACGATTACACTGTCAAATGCAATTCAAAGGCTAAGCAGTGAATCTCTCTCCAGGGATATTCCTATCACGCCCCCACAGGGACCTCGGGTCGTCTGAAGAGGCGCTGTGTGGGTTAGTGAAAATAAGAAGGCTAAAATGTACGCTCCTCAAGGTTTTTCCCTGTGCTTAATGTTAAATTCTGTTTTTTATTTCTCTGGTGTTTGAGTTTGAACAGTGATTTTCTTAATTACATTAAACCAGGGCCGGATTAACACTATCTGAGGCCTGGGGCAAATAACCAGGAAAGGCCCTTTTCCAATCATAGCACATGCACTGACACAAGTCCCTTCAGAAGCCTTTTTTTTTTATCTATGTTGACTGTCCATCAACATAAATTGTGGCTGGTATTGGTCTGAAGTATTTTCCTACCCATTATATTTTCCAACTTTAGTTAAAATGTATAGCAATATCTGAAGATTTTTCCTATCCATAATATTTTCCTACCCTCTGTGTTAACGGTAGAAGCATATTTTTTAAATGTTAAACACCCATAATATTTTCCTACCCTCCGTATCAAAGGTGGAAACATTTTCTCATAAATTGTTTAACCCCATAATATTTTCCTACCCTCCGTATTAAAGGTGGAAACATTTTCTCATAAATTGTTAAAACCCATAATATTTTCCTACCCTCCGTATTAAAGGTGGAAACATTTTCTCATAAATTGTTAAAACCCATAATATTTTCCTACCCTCCGTATTAAAGGTGGAAGCATTTTCTCATAAATGTTTAAAACCCATAATATTTTCCTACCCTCCATATTAAAGGTGGAAACATTTTTTCATAAATTGTTAAAACCCATAATATTTTCCTACCCTCCGTATTAAAGGTGGAAACATTTTCTCATAAATTGTTAAAACCCATAATATTTTCCTACCCTCTGTCTAAAGGTGGTAGCATATTTTTATAGATGTTAAACACCCTTTAATATCTACCTAACCCTTTTAGAAGAGAGAGTTTGTAGATATTATAGGTGTTTTGAAGTAGAGTAACATCAGTGTAAGTAGACTTCCTCATCTAATTATATTCAGTTCACATCAGCAACATGAGGCCCCCCTGGTGCTGCAGCCTGGAGCTGCAGCCCCTTAAGCCCATTCTGTTAATCCGGCCTTGCTTACATATAAATATATAAAGATGCACCAATCAGATTGAAGTGATTAGTCTCGATTAATGTTTTTTCCATTGACTTCCTGTGTATTTTGTTACAAACTCCAGATTTAATGAAACTTATCAATCAACCCTAATTGATACCAATGAAAATGTATGGGTGACTGAAATGTTATACCCTAATGACCAAACTCAAGGGAAACTGAGGAAATGAGCCGCGTTGGCTCCTGTGATCATTGGATTATTTTAGAGAAAACAGCAGTTCTTTTAGATCTACTGGAAATGAGAAGCTTAGCTGGAAAATATTGCGGTTAATATTGTAGCCGCACATTGTTTTCCTCAACAACCTCGGGTTTTGTTGTTGTTTTTTCCCCCTCGGTCCGTACCGAATTTACCAGAAGGCTCTTGTTTTAATTTTATCCACTGTGCTGAAGGAGTAGCTTAAAGACGAGAGAGTGGAAGTCTGCCTGCATAAATCTGAAAGTTTCCCAGTGCTCCTTCTCTCTGCTTCATTTCCATCTTTCCTTTACTCTGTGCCAAGAAAAGAGAGAAGAGCAAGGATGGGAAAGGGGGAATTAAAACTGACTTCCTGTGGGGTCATTATAAGGCCACCTGAAATTACTGTTGGGGTTTTTCCTATTATTGCAATGCAATTCTCATGTTAATATCTAATTTCTGCAGACTATTCTCTAATAAATCCTTCAGATTTTACCATCAGTGTGGTTATTGTATGAGACGGTGAATGTACCTGGACTGGCAGGTGGGACTGGAAAAACTTCCACCACAGGGTTAGTCATAAGCCCAGACAAGAGCAATGTCCTCAAACACTTGTTTGTTAAAAACATTAGGGAGTTACTCAACACACTGGACCGACTTCTACAGCTGCAAAATATGATACAAACTTGGCAATTAATCACATTTACTGCCAACAGTTTAGAGAAAAAAATGAACTGTCGACGATGGAAAAGAATGTGTTCGACACCACTGAAACATTTTAGCTCCTTCTAGAAGAGAGCAATGTTCTTGTTAACAAAGTAATAATGTCACCTTTGTAACCGGATACGAAGATGACATTTGCACTGTGTCAGTAAATGTGACAGATATATAGTAATTGGGTTTTACACCGAAGACGGTGAGTCGGAGAGAAGTAGAAGACTAAGAATGTTTGACAGTATTTATGCAAAAATCAATGATCATGATTCCTGGCTTATCTGCCACATTCCCAATGTAAAATGGGAAAAATGACAAAGTAGAGGATTATAGATACTGTAGGTATTACTCATGTATATATACGTATTTCCCATTTACGAACCTGCTCCACTCTGTTATCAATCGTCCCACAACTATAGGACAGTAGAGTTGGAGAATGGAAACATAAGACAAACAGATTAAAGAAGCGTTACGCGATGCAGAGGAAAGTGAATGGAGACAAGGGGAGGATGCTGAGAGATGCTACAATGCATGAGCCAATCAGCTTGAAGAACAGAGGAGCAGGCCAATTAGTCAATAGCACAAAGAGTACCACAACATTTTCGGATCAACATTGTCAGAGGGCCGGGACTAATTACCAGTATGAGACACTTCATAACGTGTCCTGATCATTACAGTCCCTTCAGAGACAAAAATGTATTTTTATCTTTATGTTGACTGTGCATCAACATTTTTAATTACTTTTTTTTTTTTTGTTCATGTAGTAGTGTGGGTTTGGTTGGGAAAAAGGGTTATGGAAGATTTTATAATATAGCTTTGTCTTTGTGAAATTTTCTTATGAAAAACACTAAAAAAAAGAGTGGTTATGTAGATATTATGGGTGCATTACCTTAAAATTAGAAGTAGAGTACTTCCGCTAATTTTAGTCACGTAACATCAGCAACATGAGGCCCTCCCCTGGTGGCGAGTTTGGTAAGCCCATTCTGTTAATCTTGTTCTGATCACAGAACTAAAGAAGCCTCTTGGTTGAGAGATCAAAATCCTATTGCTAACTTATAAGGCACTTTGTGGCCTGGCATCTTCGTATCTGGTGGAGTTGATTAAACCCTATCAGCCCACTAGAACACTTCGTTCCTTAGGTGCAGGCCTTATGGAACCCTATGGCCATGGATTGGACTCATGACTTAACCTCTACAACCTGGCCCAGCTTCTCTAGGACCCTATGGTCTGCCCAGGACTTCACCTGTAGTATTTGTACAAGGACTTTTAAGGAGCCTTTGGATAGTGACTAGCCTTTATTGTTAAATTAAATTACATTGAGGTTTCATTCTTTTTTTTTCCCTGTCCAGGGTTTTTTGGGAGTTGTTCTTCAGGCGGTGTGAGGGTCTATGAGGGCAGGGAGCTTTTTCTTGTTTTGTTTAATATATCTTGTTTATTTTATATAATTTATTGTAAAGTGCCTTGGGACAAACAGTTGTTGTGATTTGGCACTTTAAACAAATAAAATTGAAGTTGAGCTAAAACTTCTTAAAGAACCCTTATATCCTGCTGCCCTCAAAGTAGCTATTTTTGGATTAAATGTCCTGATTGCTAAGAACCTTTCAACCACTGTATAACAAACATATTGCAAGAATGGAAAAAAAAAATTGCGATGTACTGAGGGTGTGAAAGGAGAACTACAACAAGCAAGTAAGCAGCAAGACGTAGAGTACTATGGCGATGTAAAATCCAATAAATAACTGTAACTGTAAAAAGAAGCACACAGCTGCCACCGATGATCGCAGAGCACCTTCAAGCTTGGTCGGAGCAAATCTATAGCGTTCTGTATTCAATATTCATCTCAATTCATAAAACTGCGTTCCGTCTCAGAGCGTACTATAAAAAGCCTCTCTGTTCAACATCCACCACATTTCATCCACCCAGGAGACCAGCAGGGCCAAACGGTGGGGCAGCAGCTATGAGAAAAAAAAAAAAAAATCACTCGGATGTCACTCAGTTCTAACGAAACAAATGTCATCTGCCAGTTTAGTTTCAATATTTAATTTCTGTGTACACCGCAGACTTGTTAAACATTCGGATTTTGACTTTGAGTCTATGTATCAAGCCCCTTCTTCATTCTTACTGCAGTGCATCTGATAAAATGTGAAATGTTTCACCAATTCATATGCTACAATAGGCAATAGTCTCCTAAGATGTCCTAATACTAAAAAAGTATAACTAATAATGACAAAATATAAATTATACAATATGACTGCCACCTAAAACATACTGCAACACATCATATCTCCTGCAGGTGGTGAGCCTACTGGAACCACCCACCATTTATGGGTTTCGAACTTATCCCGAAGGTGAACACCAGTGACAGAGACATTGCTTCTAGGCCAAAGCAAGGGCCCTATAAATTATATTTGTGAGCTAAATATTTTTTTTCTTAGAAAGAGGCGTCAAACTGGTTCCCCAAAGGGCCACTGTGGTTTTGGTTCCAACATATCCAGAGAACACTGGTTGACCAATCAGCTGTCTGGAGACTAGGATCAGTTGAAAAAGCCAAGTCAGTGTGCTGCTGGTTGGTTGGAACAAACCTAAAACCACAGCGCAACCCTTTGTGAAACCAGTATGACACAAGGTCCAAAACAAGCCCTGAGCAAAGCCAATGTTGTAACCCAAGTGTGAATGGATCTTTATATGATAAGGTGCCACTTGATGCTCCGCCTACTTCATTGTGTTAGGAATGTAATGATGGCTTCATGTAACCATGGCAACAATTGGCCATGAAGGAAGAAATGGGCATGAGAGAAACAAACTTTACGATCCAGAAAAGGGTCAACAGCCCAGGACAGGCAAGAGCAAACTTTGACTCGTTGGTCGCAATTGGTCCTAAAATCGGACACGGGAGCCAAGTCCAGAGCAGAAATCCTACATTTTAGTAGATGGTATAATCTACTGGGGAAACATATCATTCCAGTGAAAATGCAGAGGTATAATTATGAAACAAATAAAATATTCAAGTTGGACAAGCCTGGTGGGCCGCATTAAAAAAGTTCAACGGACCGCATCTGGTCCCTGGGCCTTAGATTGCCCATACCTGGCCCAGAATGACACTGTGAGCCTCCTTTCCTTTTCCTATCTCAGTTTCTTCTAACCATATTAATTACAAGCCATTTATTTTATTAATTAAGTAAAAAATCCCTCACTATGGTAACATTTTAAACATACGGATAATATAAAATGTTAGGCAAACATGTAACAGAGAATGAGCTGGACAGTCTGACAGAGTGTGAGGAGATGTAATTTTTTTTTCTATTCATTATTGTTTTATATAACAATAAAACTCGGCCTAGCGAGTTAAGGAAGTGGACTTGATCATAGCACCACCATAGTATGGTGCAGTGTAATTTGGGTGGCAGTGGTGGCAACTCATCAACTGCCCATGCTCTATTCCCAAATGATGATTATTAGTATAATTTTGTTATAATATCTTCAGAATAACTAAATAAGACAGACATGAGTCTTATTTGTCCATCTGCTGGGGCTGAAGCACTGCTGCTCAAATGTCTCCTCCTCTGAAAGCGCACAATCGGATTAAACCAGAGCAGGTTCTGATGAGCCCCAATGCTAGGCCAAACATCTAATTCCTTCTCAGGTATGAAAAAGTTCAACTCTAACCTACTGACAATGAAGAAGTCAAGGAGATAGATGTTGCCATCTATAATTGCGAATGTTAAACTTCTTCATTTTGAAGAACATCAACAATGCCAACCCCAATGTTTCCTCTTATTGCGAAGAAAATCTAGCAACAGTTGCTTTCTTATAATTTGAAAAACTTGGGTTTAGAGCAGCTTGTTTCCTGATGCCCCACTGTGAGTAAATGCTAAAGTGGGCGGAGTCTGACACTGCTTCACTGCTCAACCTTCAGGGCTCCATAATGTGCTACAACGTGAAGACTATGACTCACCTGATAATTTGCCATCTCGATCAGCTGCTCCATGTCTTTGTCCGGATGCCTTTGCTTCAGCTCCTTCAACGTTCTCGCCATGTCTCTCCTTGCCTCATCCTCCTCATCTTTAGCTCCGCCCTCCTCCATTAAACCTCCATCTAGGCCACCATGAGAGTTCAATGCCATCTGTCCATCCAGCTCCAGCATGTCCATCTTAGTGAATCCTCCCGGACCCAGGCCTCCTGCCCCATCCAGACCTCCAAACCCTCCATCCGCTCCTCCCTCAGTCTCAATGATGATTCCCCGGTTCTTGTCGGCACGGTAACGCTTGCGAACATACTTATAGAAGAGGAGGCGGCGGTCAGCCACCCAAGCCTGGACCACGCAGAGAGGGAAGTAGAGGAATGTCAGAACCGCCTCCCAAACCTAGGAAAGGGTAGGGAGAGAAAAAAAAGAAGGTTTTTACCATCTTATCAATCATTTAACTTGTTGTATAATACTAATAAGAGCTGAGTCATGCTTTTAGAGGTTCATTGTTAATACAAAATTCTTGGAAAAATGTAGCTAAACAGCATATCCAACAGATAACCTTAAACAAACCAAACCTTTTGACATTAAACTTCTGAATCATTGTGCTATTTTGGGAAAGTACAGTTGCATCATCCATGGAAATGCGTTTGTGGGAGTTGCAGTCAGCTGAAAAGATTAATCTACTGTATATTGCTAAAGGCAAGTGATATATGTTTTAGCACTGGAAACCATACATCACTGTCAACAGGGTTGAAATTGTGAATTTAAGGTCTAGAAAAGTTGTGGCCACATCTGATTGGTTGGAGATAGCGGAGGCGAAAGTAAAAGAAAAAAGCCCACGAGCCAGAAAAGGATTTACGGATCAAAGATTAAAGCGATTTCCCTATGATCCGTCCTCACCTCCACTTCTCCGGGCGAGAAGACACTCAGGATTAGGTAGAGCCAGATGTAAGCAAAGATGCTCCAAGCTGCTGTGACGAAGAAGACCCTCAGGTGCTTGATCTTCCGCGTCTCTCCATCAGGAACCACGTGCACACACAGGGCGATGATGACGAACATGTTGAAGGCAGCGCTGCCCACGATGGTGCTGGGCCCGAGATCACCAGACTCAAAGTTATGACCGCACACCTGTGCAGAGGTCAGGGGGAAATTGTATTACTGTTGCTCGATTACATTCTGTATCTCCACATCTGCAAAGCCCAGCTATTCCACCGTGACACCAACCTCAATAACCGACAACAGTATCTCTGGGGCACTGGAACCCAAGGCCATTAGTGTGAGATTAGAAACGGTTTCATTCCAAATCCTGACTGTAGTTGTGGTAGTTTCACCATTTGGCTTCTTGATGGTGATCTCCTTCTCCTGGGAGGTTATGACCTGCACAGAATAGGGCCATGTTATACCTCACTCTTTTTGCTACGAACTAAACTAAACTGACGCAGTATGAAAAGATGGATAGGTGGAAAGACAGATGGATAGATACTGTAGATGTATAGATAAATTGATGGATGGAAGGATGGATGGAAGGAAGGACAGATGGATGAATGAATGGATGGATGGATAGATAGACAGATGGATGATGGATGGATGGATGGATGGACGCAGTATGAAAAGATGGATAGGTGGATAGACAGATGGATAGACACTGTAGATGTCTAGATAAATTGATGGATAGATGGATGGATGGAAGGACAGATGGATGAATGAATGGATGGATGGATGAATGAATGAATGAAAGGATGGATAGATAGACAGACAGATGGATGATGTATGGAGAGATGGATGGATGGATAGACAGACAGATGGAAAGATGGATGGATGGATGGATGAATGGATGGACAGATGATAGATGGATGGATAGACAGAAGGATGGATGGATGATGGATGAATGGATGGATAGAAAGATGGATAGATGGATGGATGGATGGATGATGGCTGGATGGATGGATGGATGGATGGATAGATGGATGGATGGATGGATGATGGCTGGATGGATGGATGGATGGATGGATGGATGGACAGACAGATGGCTGTATGATGGATAGACAGATGGATGGATGAATGGATGGACAGATGATAGATGGATGGATAGACAGATGGATGGATGGATGATGGATGAATGGATGGATGGATAGAAGGATGGATGGATGGATGGACAGATGGATGGATAGACAGACAGATGGATGTATAATGGATAGACAGATGGACGGATGGATGATGGATGGATGATGGACAGATGATAGATAGACAGATGGATGGATGGATGGATGGATGGATAAACAGATAGATAATAAATGGTTAGACTGATAGACAGACTGATGGATCGATAGATGGATAGATCTTTGTTAATCCTTCAGAGTATCCTTCAGGGAATTATAGAATATATATATATGGAAAAAGACTTCATATCTTACCTATATATACATAACTTCCTACATATAATATATAAAAATAAGATTCCTTTTTTAATCTGACAACTAAGGAAAGCTAATGGAAGGGCAAAATTCATTACTCACCTCTATGGATGACATGAAGCGGTCTGCGATAATGCTCATGCCCAGGAACATGTATATGAGGGCAACAAAGTAAACTATGGCCCGCGCCACCTTGTCACCCACAGAGGGGTTCTGAGGGTTCCACACGGGCAATACCACTCCTGAAACAAAGGACAACCTTTTTTCAATATATCATATTTCTGTATGCAAGGGTTTGTCGCATGGTTCTACTATATATTGTCTAATATACACTTTAATAGACACTGAAAAGCCCACACTGATTGGATCTAACCCGAGATGATATAAAGAGTAAAAATGTAAAATGATGAAAAGATTCTCAGTCATCCAGGTCAAAGGTCAAGGTTAAAAGGTTTAGGAATCTTGACACTAAGGTTTTTTCAACAAAAAAAATGTCTCCTCTCATTAAAGACATTCAGACAGTTTTTAGTGTTAGTGGGGAGTAAAAGCTAAAGCTAAATCAGTGGAAATGACTGTAACAACTCATCGATACCCATCTAACGACTAAACACATTTAGAGGTGAACCCCGGTCCGACCAACAGGAAGGACCAGAAACACCCCCTTTTGTTGTGTTAGCTTGTGTTACTCCCCACTAAAAAATAAGATCTGAGGAAGCCTCATGGATGAGCGGTGAAATGTCGTCGCGGAACCAGTCTTGAAGAGTGACTACGAAAACGTAAGTAAGTTACTGTGAGTTTCACAGTTACCGTATCGGACTAGGGCTGCACAGAGCACGGAACTAATTGAAATGAGTCTGAGTCCAGATATGCATGGGAGTCGTCTGTCTAAAAAGGTGTAGCCAAAACAACGGTTCACACCTTTGTCCAGTGGTGAAATGAGTGGTGTAGAGCAGTGGTCCCAAACCACCGGGCCGTGGACCGGTACCGGTCCGTGGGGCAATTGGTACCGGGCCGCAGAGAGATAATGCTCAGCTTAACACAATTTATGTTTTATTCATTATTAGATGCTAAAAAGTGTTTTGATAAAGAACCAGATCCCCTCGTGTTTGAGTGTCCAGGAGATGTCCAAAAAATCCCACTCTTATGCTGGACGTTTCATTTTCATTAGTGGTATTTATTAGCTACACCTCAAAGAACGGTCCGCGAAAAAATTTCTAGATGTTTGACCGGTCCATGGCGTAAATAGTGTTGGGGAACACTGGTCTAGAGGAGGAGAACTACTAGTGTTCCCTCTGACATCAACCTGAAACTGATGAAGTTCCTCAGTTGAGGAATGAAACGTCTTTCAACTCCAAGATGAAGTCCAGTTGCTGACAACTAGACCCTTTTTGGATATCATGACCTGGATGAATGAGAATCTTCACGATCATAGATGATGGTAGTAGTTGATGGTCATATTCATATACACTGGACTATATGTATTTCTTTAGCGTATTGTTTAGTTGAAAAAACGAAATATTTAGCAAGCTCAAAAAGTACATTCCTGTTTCCTCTGTCTATGGCGAGACGGCCATAGACAATATATGATTGTGAGCTGGGGGGTGTGGATAAAAGGTGGGGGTGCAAATGCATCCCTGCATCCTCGCTTTCGCTGCCTATGTGTCCAGTTTTTTAAATAAAGTCAGTATCAGTATAATAGAGAATTGATGAGATCATTTTGAATAGAATAAATAATCTCCAGGAGAGGTTACAGAGTTCAGTTCGGCTACCGGACAATTTCTTGGAAAAACATTTCATACAAAGGCTTCTTCTAAATTAACCCTTTAACCTTGACTATGATCTGGATGACATTAACGTTTTCCAGGAGACTCATGTCTTTCAGATCCTAGCTGCACAGAAGCCCACAATTCCAGGGTATATTGTCGTATAAACACCTCTGTTAATATAATGGGTTTATTATGGAAATTCTTAGATGCATATTATATCACATCTTAGAATTTTTGAGGCCTTTAGAGAAGCCGCCATAGGAATCCAACCGAGGACTCCCCGCTTTTGGCTTTCAAGATATACTTTCATTTTCTATGATGTTAGTTGCTCTCCAACAATTCTTGACTTTTTGTAGGTTCTGTAGCCGTATTCTGATTATTCTTGGTGTAACACCAATGAATCCTTATTTGATCAATCTCTAATCTTTGGGATCAATCTCTATCTCAGACATTTGCACTTTCTTTGACTCTAAGCCAATGTTGTGTGACATTACGTTAAGATGAACTCAATATATGTGACTTTCACAGCTGAAAGGCTGACACACGGATTTTAACCTCCTAACACGTACTGCACCTGCGCAGTCTTGATATACTTGTTAATCCCACATGTGCATAAATCTGTGGATACAAAAAAAAAACAACAACAACAACTCACCTTCTTTGCAGACATCTCCAGCGGCTGAACAGTTTTTCTGAGACAAAGCGGCATCCACTGATCCGAGACATGACAGGAGCAGAGAGAAAGAGAGGAGGAGGAGGAGGGAGGAGGATGAGGAAAGATGGGAGGGGAAGTGAGAGGTGAAGAAAAGCTGAAGCACAGACATGGCTGCTGGATGCAGCCTGGTTTTCACTGGAGTCTATTGGTTTTTACTGCAGTCCTTAAGTGTAGGGTGTGAGATCCTGACGTCCTGAAGAAGAAGAAGAAGAGAGAAAATAAGTCATCAATCCACCCGAGCTTCAACATTGTACTGTTTTTAATGACAATAACAAGTTACTGGCACATGTCTATGATAGACAGCTATATACAAATGGTGCATATATATACAGTATATATATATATATCTCCATTACTGCAGGGGTGTTGACCCACATCCACCAAAATATACAGATGGTGCATATATATATATATATATATATATATATATATATATATATATATATATATATATGCACCATCTGTAAAAAATATATATATGGTATGGTATTTGTCATTTTAACTATGCGTCATTGACATATAAAATTTGAATAAACTTCCCAAAGGATACTCCTGGGGGATATATAAGGTTTTAAATACATATATGTATATATATATATGTGTATATATATATATATATATATATATGTATATATATATATATATATATACAAATAAAAAGTAAGTGGTTTA
>JAFBJS010054976.1:134705-155385 GCA_016785265.1 Paraplagusia blochii | reverse complement strand
CGCTGGTCTCAACCCAGCGCTCCAATATTCACCTGCTTTATTTGACCACCTGCTCTCCTCCACCCTCCATTCTCCCCTTTATTTTCTCCATCTGCTCCTCCCTCCCCACCTCTGTAAAACCCTTTCATCCGCTGCTCAACATTCCCTTAACGCCTGTCTCTTATACACATCTAGATGTGTATAAGAGACAGGTTTTGTGCAGTGCCTTGAGATGACAGCTGTTGTGATTTGGCACTTTAAATAAATAAAAGTTGAAGTTGAAGTTATAAAATTTGAATAAACTTCCCAAAGGATACTCCTGGGGGATATATAAGGGATATATAAGGTTTTAAATACATATGTATATATACACACAAATAAAAAGTAAGTGGTTTATAGTATATTGTATAGAACTATAGCATACTGAAGTTCATTCGCTGAAGAAATAAATGTGTTTTTAAGACTCAGAGAAATGGAGGTCCTCAGTGGACATTTCATCCACCTTGTTTCTCTGTTTTGGTTTGTTTACTTCCACTCTCTTTGCCTTGAAGCTGCCAAAACCTGTTCTATGCCGGATTAAGGGGAAGTATTAATAATGGAGCTGGGTATACCTGTCTCTGGACGAAGCTATAAGGCAGGATGCAGGGAAAAAGAAAAGTCCAACTGCAGTAGCGTGAGTTTAACGGAGTCCTTAAATCAACTAACACAGTCACATGACATGAGAATAATGCACTTTAGAAAAACAAACAATGCACCAATTTCGGGTGAAAAAAATGGATCTGGGATTTTGTGGGTGAATAATGATACTCGTCATTATCTTCCTCTGCTCGAGTGTGTCTGACACAGCTGGAAATGCTGCTACACCAGTTTTGCCAATAAAATTCAAGCTGAGCAGAGAACGGTCAGTGATACAACAGCAATATCTTTGTGTTATGAGCAAATACAGAGATAATATAGTGTCACTGTGAAGCAATCCGGTTAATACAGAGAAGCATGGAATAGACACTGACTACAGACAAAGACAAAAATGACAGCTCGTAGTTCAGATGTCAAAGACCTTGTCCTCACACACGCACACCCAGGGTCACTCATCCTTGGAGTTAAGATTGCTGATCCTGTCCTTTCTGATCCTTTACACAAACACGAATATGTGCTTCTCTGCTCCCGCACCATCACAATTATTCATCTGCTGTGACATCAGCAGGAAGAGCTTGACCTTGTTGTCATCTATCTTCCTGGATATGACAACAACCTGTCACATCCCCTTCACCACCCGCTCTTCCCCAACACCGTATATTCCCGCACCAGTGCTTCATACTTCAGGCTTCTAAGACACTCACCTAAATCCAGCCGACGTCTCCCTACAGCGGCACAAAAACTGCTGAGCAATGGAATGTTAAAGTTTTAAGGACAGCTTATGTTGTAGATTGAATTCAAATTATTATATAAAGTTATAATATAATATTTAGTAGCATTGGGCCCAACTTCTGGTGGACAACCCACAGCAAGGCTCATAGTACGGTGCAATGTGATTTGGGTTTGGTTGTAGAGACTGCTGCCCCTGAGACGTGGAGGATGAAGTTGACCCAGAAGGACAAAAGTTTGGACAAGCCTCTTTCAATGCGTTGCTTCTCTTACCTTAATGACTTATTACATTGTAGATAAAGGTGTAAGGGTTTGGATACATGGGATGGACTCTTCAGAGCAGTGGACACTGTGGAAGAGAGTGACAGCTCAAATGAAGGGAAAGGTTTACAGGACAGTTGTGAGACCAGCCTGATGTATGGATTAGAGACACTAGGAATAGGCAGAAGACAGGAGACAGAGCTGGAGGTGGAGGAGTTAAAGATGCTGAGATTTTCTTCAGGAGAAACAAGGATGGACAGGATCAGGAATTAGGTGATTAGAGGGACAACACAGACAGGAAGGTTTGGAGAAAAAACTAGTGAAGCCAGATTAAGATGGCTTGGACATGTTCAGAGGGGGGACAGTGGGTATATTGATAGAAGAATGATCCCTGAGATGGAGCTACCAGGTAGGAGACAAAGAGAATATTAATGGGTGCACTGGGGGAGGACACGGAGGTAGATACAGAGGACGGAGTAAGATGGAAAAAGTTGATTGGCTGTGACAACACCTAAAGAAGGGACAAACCAAAAGAAAAAGCAGAAGATTTAGATTGTAATTGTAGGACTCTCTCAATTGTGTTCAATGTGAACCCAGTCAAGATGGTTTTAAGGGTGACCTGGACAGCTGAGTCCAGGCATAAGGGCCATTGAGTGCTGGGCGTCTCCCTCGGAACACCTTCAAGACTGTGGGAAGACCATTTCAAGTGATGGACCATTCCAGGTCATAAAAAAAAAATGCCAAGAGTGTGCAAAAAAATTCCAATTCCATGTATTCATTCATAGTTTTGATGCCTTTAGTGAAAATCTACAATGAAAATAAAGGAAACACATTGTTTTGTGCCTTGTCCTGTATTTTGTTTCACAAAGTTAAAATCAAACAACAAGAGCTTAAAGACCCCCACTGCAGCAACTTTATACTCTTTCTAATAACGCTGGTCTCAACCCAGCGCTCCAATATTCACCTGCTTTATTTGACCACCTGCTCTCCTCCACCCTCCATTCTCCCCTTTATTTTCTCCATCTGCTCCTCCCTCCCCACCTCTGTAAAACCCTTTCATCCGCTGCTCAACATTCCCTTAACGCATCCCCTGTTCGCACTTCCCTCTTTCCCAGTCTCACCACTGACCCTGACGCATCTCTAGCACCTCCTCATATCCCCAGCACAATCTCTCTTTCTCCACGCCTCATTTTGACATCTTATTATTGTCTATAAATAAATCTGGTGGTTGTTGTTATTTGTTTGTGCTGACAGTTTGTGGTGGAAACAAAAATAAAGTGTTATTTAAAAAAAAAACAAAAAAACAACAGCTTAGGTTTCCAGGCTATTGTAGCTTCATTCGTGTTCACCGGACTAATTAATGAAAACACTGATTGCAGGAGTCGTGCACAATATTGTAACCTCAGAGAAGAACCGTTCCCCTGCACCTGGTGATATGTCGCACTTTGTCATTTTAAAGTGGTTTCTGTGCATGTGTGGGCGGCGCACACGGGAAAAGTGTGTGTGCTTTTTTTTATTCTCAGGGCTTAATAATCACTCTGCCGGATCACACACACGTTCACACACTATTGTACAAGACCTGTTGTCAACCTCTTTAGAAACTGACGGTGAGGAGTTGTGGACTGACGTATCTACACATTAAAATAGTTTTGTATTATTGTTCAGTAGTTGATGGTGTTGGGGCGAGAGGGGAAAAAAAATCGATGAAAAAAAAATGAGCGGTGATTCATGGTTATATTTATGTTATGCAACATAGAGTACGTCCACATGCCAGACGTGGGCAGCCCACCAAGGGTCCTACAATTGGATAGGTGAGCCGTGTTATGAAACTATGGTTTGGTTTTAGTCCTTTTTATGCCATCGATAGAGAGGACATTGAAAAATTCTTATCACAATATAAACCATTTATTTTACTTGGACATATTTTGCATACAAAGCTGAATGGACTGCATCTGGTCTCTGGGCCTGAGTTTGTCCATGACTGGCAGATACCAATCATATTGCTTTTCCCCCCCAAGTTTATTCATTAATTTTCCCATCCAACTTAAATTAAAAGTAAAACAAACAAACAGAACCAAAAACAGAAAAACACAAAAACAATAGAAACAGAAACCTTTATAACCTTCTTTCCCATTCTTGATCTAGAGTGAATAAAATATTCATAGTAATATTTATATGTGTAAACATATCTTGTGAGCATACTTACACTCCAAATAATAATAGTTATAATAGTATATATATTATATATAATATATATAATAAAACCACATATGCTTATGTTTCAATTTGTAAACATACATACTGTATATATATACATATATACATATATTTATAT
The DNA here is from genome assembly GCA_016785265.1 of Paraplagusia blochii. Taxonomy (NCBI): domain Eukaryota; kingdom Metazoa; phylum Chordata; class Actinopteri; order Pleuronectiformes; family Cynoglossidae; genus Paraplagusia; species Paraplagusia blochii. The sequence continues at coordinate 151,445 of JAFBJS010054976.1, read as the reverse complement.
ATGTACACATACTGTACATAAATGCGTCAAACAAAGAAAAGTACCAATATGCACATATAGAGACCTCCATCCAATGCATCATGAACTGGTCGTTTGATCACTGCCGTGTGATTGGCTGCAAACGAGTGAGACTTCTGATTGGCTGGTGACGAACTGACGTAGCAAATTTACGCTCGCGAATCTGGTCCGCGTAAAACAAGTCTCAAAAATACAAATTTGCGTGCACATAGCTTCACAAATTAAAAGCATGATTTGCATGTACGTACGACAACGTATTTTGAAGTGTGAAGCTTTGTTTTTGTGTTCTTCTCAGGATGCGCTTGAGTGTCTGAGCTTACGCGTATGTTAGTTTTTGAGACTATTCTGGCTCCATAGGGAAAGGGACAGCTAGACCTCACATATACTATGTTAATTGGTAACATACAAAAATTATTAGTTTACATTCCTTAACAGATGCTGAGAAATCCTTAGGGTATATGTGCAACAAACGCGTGTTAGCATCAACTGGAAGAACCATTTCTGTCAATGTAGAGATTGAGTCAAGAACCTCTAGTTAGAATATCTGAAGCATTTCACATTTCCACATAAAATAGAACATGATACCAACAACATCCATACATTGGATGCAAGGGTCATGGATGTGGTGTAGTTTAACTGATAAAAGTCTTTGGACTTATATTTATAGTTTGAGTTTGGGCCAAAATAGATTTCTTTTCCTAAACATCTACACTGATGTTTGCCCGGAGATCTATTTCCAATACAGATAAGAAACTTACATTACTGTATCAGTGTGTTCACTGTGGACCAGAATACTGGTAAAAAGCATTAAGGCCCATTCAAGAAAAAAAAAAAATGTATGAAATTAAAGATTAGATAAGAATTTGTTTTCTAAAAACCCTGCAAAGTCAACCGAGCACGAAAGAAAGAAAACACAAACTGCCGCCCAGTGACATTAGACTCATCATGTCACCAGTGATTTTTTTTTTTTTCACACGTGACGCATTCACGAAAGCATTCACTCTGTATCACTCTGTTACTACATGTTCCTAATTCCTGAATGCTCAATCCTTTTACTGGTCAAATCGTTCTTCACTCGTTCTTCCTCCTCTTGCTTCACCTACAAGATGCTGACTGTTTTCTTCATTGTTGTTTGCGTGACTGATCTTTGTTCCGAGCTTGGACACAGGAGGCTCCAGGGTGAGACATGAGAGGTTGATGGTGGTGGTTTTATTGATGTGGCAGTGGAAGGAGGGAGGCAATGTGGCAGTGAGGCAAAGCCAGGAGGGAGCAGTTACTGTGGGAGGAACAGCAAAGCAGCTCTGGCCGCCCTGTGGCACATATAGCCTGGGTTCACGGAGTTGGGACGAGATTAGTGGCGAGTGGAGGATGATGATGCAACAGAGCGAGATAGATATGGAGTGGGAGGCGAGAGGAGGATGATGAGGAGAAGCTGAAACTGAACGGTAACAAGGAAAATAAACACCGAGGTGAAAATAAAATTATTCAAATGCAGGACGGGGATGCACAGGGATGAAGATGAAGTCCTCAAGGAGAAGAGAGGCTGAGCGTGAGGCTTCGCAGTTCTGGGATTACAGCTATTGAGCGACTGAAGGGCTGATGAGATGCATAATTAGGCAGATTTAAGGGCAGTAGTGATCGCACCCCACTGGGCTGTGGACACAGCTGTCCAAGTATGTTAGAGAGCGTTGTAAAGTGCTGCCCGCAGTGAAGGGAGAGTGAAGATTAAGTCTGTTGGGAAACACTGTTCAGTGGGAAGAAAAGAAAGACATCAGTGACGGGGCCTCGCTGTCCTCACTGTGAGTGACTGTAGAACGTTAGACAAGCATCACCGGGCTCTGCGTTTCAGCTGGATCTTCCATTGATTTGAAATTTAACTCAGGAGCAGGGCCGACACATTCACTTTGTCTAAATTCTGTTGGCATGACTTCCTCCTCTTGTACCGTAAGCTCCTCTCTTCATCTGTTGCCACAGCAGATCAGTTAAACTCCATCTATTCTCACTGCCTTTCGGCTCCACCTCAGACGTCCATGGTCCAATGTCTCAATTATCTCTCGTTCGCACATGTGTTCAAAACACATTCCACTCTTTATTACGAACATTCTAAAGAAATCTCCCCTCTGGTGCCAGCAGATCTAGACTCACTGCAGTAGATGCCTGGACTCCCAGGAGACTGATTCAGAAGACTGGTTGATGGCTTTGATCTACTGTTCAAAGACTAGTCTGCAGGCTGTCACCACAACCAGAAAAACAACCAGTAATGGAGATTTATTTTTGCAAGAATAAAGAACGACTCAGGCAAACATATTAAATGTGTAGATAATTGAGCAACCAGTCGATAAAACCGGATACCAGAGAGGTGGGGCTGCTGAGGAAAATGTTCATCCATCCTTTTTCACCACCTAGCCATTACTGCATGGTTGTTGACCCACAACCACCAACATATACAGATGCTGCATATATATATATAGTATATATAAATATATAAGTAATAAGTATATATATATAAATATATATAAGTATATATAAATATATTTTATATATAAAACATAAAAATATATAGAAAATATATATAGTATTTGTCATTTTAGCTATGCATCATTGACATATAGTTCACCTGACTTGGCCGACTATTAATCAACTGATCTGGATCTGAGTTGCTCTGAATAGATTGAAACCATAACCTGCAGCTACACCTGTGCTTTGGGGGACAGTTTGACACCACTGTGGACACGGGTGGGGCAGCAGTCTCTATGACTGCCACCCAAATCACATTGCACCACACGATGTACCTTCCTGCAGGTGGTGAGCCCACTTAAAGCCAACTGCCCTAAATGAACCCTAGGGTTTTGCACCGATGGCAGAGACATTGGGCAAAAATGAAGGCCAATGTTTATTGACTCTGGCAAATCCCAGCACCTAAGAGGAAACATTGGGGCAAAGTGTCTTTCCCCATTTCTGCATGTTGTTGGTGTAGGAGGAAACCAGAGGAACAGAAGAAAACTCACCTCCCAGCTGGAAGAAGATGTTTAACTCCAAACAGAATACTGTAGAAATCCAACCAGGGACCTCATCGCCACTATTAACCTCGCAAATGTCTAATATTAGGACATAATGCTTTTAGGACAGAAATCAAGATTTTTACCTAAATCTACAGTGTATTTCAAGAGGAATGAAAAAGAAAGACGTACAACAAAAGACAATGTTACTTGAATGTAGTTATAGAGAGAGGTAGGTAGGTAGATAAATAGATAGATAGATGGATGGATGGATGGATAGATGGGTGGGTTGGTTGATGGATGGATGGGTGGGTTGGTGGCTAGGCGGGTGGACGGTGGGTGGTTGGCTGGGTAGGTAGATAGATAGATAAATGGAACTTTATTGACATAATCCAAAAAATATATAGATAGATAGATAGATAGATAGACCTCATTCAGTTTGATGTTGTTCACATAGGACCACGATGCCCAGGTTGACTCATGTGTTCATGAAGAGTAAGATCAAGCCTCAGGCCAAGGTCACAGAGGTTAGGACTGAGAAAGCACATAATCACACAGCCTTCATTTGCGTCAGTGCCTTTTCTTTATTCATCTCCTCCAACATCACCAGCTCTAAACTATGTCCCTGGAAGACAACCTTACCCAAAAGAAAACACTTCCTGTTTTTTTTTTTTTTATTGCTTGTCTTTACTTCAGCATGGTCTGTTGGATTCAGCATAATGAAAGAACCGAATGGTACCTTACTGAGAAATCTTTGCCGTTATCCTGTCCAAAACCAGCTCAAAGACAACAAATTCACTGCAGGCCACAGGGTCAATGAACGTTATCGTTTTGCCGACTACATCCTTTTGTTCAGTAAATTGGAACGATTTCTTCATCCAACAAAAATCAGGACAAAACGGACACAAACACAGCCATGTTAACAGCAAGACTAAGAACGAGAAGTTCTGTTTTTTTATTCCTACTATCAACTTTACAGCCCTCTCCGTGGTCATGCAGCATGAACATGTGAAAGAGGGCAAGAGTCACATTGGCTTATAAGGCTTTTAATCTGCTGTGACATTAAAACAGGAGTGGGCGATGCAGGACATGATGCACCAACCCATAAGGGGAGACGTCATGTGTGTGTATGAGGCAACTCATAATGAATGTGTGCGTGTGTGTGTGTTTAAATGCATGTCGTACATCTGTAGCAAAAGGGTCTTTTAATCTTTTAACACTGAAGGTGAATGGTTATTAATTTTTATATCCATCTTTCAGCTGGATCTAAGCCTGGTAACTGATATGACTGCACACACACACACACACACACACACACACACACACACACATGGTGGACTATGCCCTAAACATTAATCAATAATGTAATATCTGAATGCAGTGAGATTGAAATCCATTGTGTCTGAGGTGAATAACAAGACCTGTTCTCCTATAGATTTATTTTTTTTTTTTCATAAATGCCTATTAAGGTTTATACGTGCTTTGGTGATAAGCCTTCACTTCTCTACGTTTTAAAAGATATGTTTACCTCCATGTTTAGGGGGCTACATAGTAAATATATACCGGTACTTTTATACTTACATAAAAAAACCTACTTTATTATAAAGTGTATTGGTTTTGCATAGGTTGATGTCTACACAAATCTACTTCCATCCCCGTTCATTTTCTGTTCAAAACCCAAATACCACGAGTGTCGGCCATCCCTTTTATCCTATATCCCATTTGTTGCCATGGTAACAGCTTACATGTTGTCTGTTCAGATGCCCACTTTTCTCATTCGCCGTACTCCACGTCACTGTCAGCTTTTCATTTCTCTGTAAATAGACATTTCCTATTTTCTCTCTCTCTGTTTCTCTCACTTGTCTTCTAAACCTTCACTCTTTGCCTGTCAACAGAGGATGGATGGATTACTGGAGTGAAAATAAAAGAAAGGCAGATAAATGGAATGTGAACACAGATAAGGAAAAATGTGCAAAACAAAGAATAAAAGTGAAGATGTTGCCATTCAGCCTCAACTGAATTTCAATGATAATGGAAAGAAAAACTTTAATTTAAAACACAAATTAAAATATTTATTCTAGAAAATTGTAAAAAGCAGTTATTTTGTAGGAGGCTGTTTTATAATCCCAGTTGGGGTGGTTGCCTTTCAGTGGGAAGTTATGGTGCAATGGTGGTTGGGTGGCAGTCATGGAGAATGCTGCACCTGTAAACTGATAACAGATAAGAGGATGATGATGGATAAATAGAGGGATGGATGGATAGAAAGATGGATGGATGGATGGATGATAGATGGAAGGGTGGAAAGAAGGATGGATGGATAGATGGATGGATGGATGGATGGATGGATAGTTAAATTGATAGATGGATGATATATGGATGGAATGATGGTTGGATGGATGGACGAATGGATAGAAAGATGGATGGATGGAGGGCTCGTTGAATGGACAGATGGGTGGATGAATAGTAGGTTGGTGGATGGATAGATGGATGGAAGGACGGATAATAGATGGAAGGGTGGAAAGAAGGATGGATGGATAGATAGATGGATGGATGGATAGTTAAATGGATAGATGGATTATATATGGATGATATATGGATGGAAGGATGGATGGATGGATGGATGTATGGAAGCATGGATGGATGGATGGATAGATGTATGGGTAGATACCGTAGATGGACAGATGGATGGTTGAATGGGTGGGAGGGTGAATGGATGGATGGATGGATGAATAAACAGAGAGATGGATGGAAGGATGGATGAAGGATGATGGGTGGTTGGTTGAATGGATAGATGGATAGTTAAATGGATGGATGGATGGATGGATAGATGGATGGATGGATGGATGGATAGTTAAATGGATAGATGGATTATATATGGATGATATATGGATGGAAGGATGGATGGATGGATGGATGTATGGAAGCATGGACGGATGGATGGATAGATGTATGGGTAGATACCGTAGATGGACAGATGGATGGTTGAATGGGTGGGAGGGTGAATGGATGGATGGATGGATGAATAAACAGAGAGATGGATGGAAGGATGGATGAAGGATGATGGGTGGTTGGTTGAATGGATAGATGGATAGTTAAATGGATGGATGGATGGATGGATAGATGGATGGATGGATGGATGGATGGATAGTTAAATTGATAGATGGATGATATATGGATGGAAGGATGGATGGATGGATGGATGAATGGATAGAAAGATGGATGGATGGAGGGCTCGTTGAATGGACAGATGGGTGGATGAATAGTAGGTTGGTGGATGGATAGATGGATGGAAGGACGGATGATAGATGGAAGGGTGGAAAGAAGGATGGATGGATAGATAGATGGATGGATGGATAGTTAAATGGATAGATGGATTATATATGGATGATATATGGATGGAAGGATGGATGGATGGATGGATGTATGGAAGCATGGATAGATGTGCCCTGAGGTAGCTGCTGCTACGATTTGGCACTATAAATAAATATAGTTGAAGTTGTTGAAGTTGAAGTTGTTGAAGCATGGATGGATGGATGGATAGATGTATGGGTAGATACTGTAGATGGACAGATGGATGGTTGAATGGGTGGGAGGGTGAATGGATGGATGGATGAATAAACAGAGAGATGGATGGAAGGATGGATGGAAGGATGATGGGTGGTTGGTTGAATGGATGGATGGATAGTTAAATGGATAGATGAATGATATATGGATGGATGGATGGAAGGATAGATAGATGGATGGGTAGATAGATGGACAGATGGATGGTTGAATGGGTGGGTGGGTGGATGGATGGATGGATGAAAGGAGGATGGAGGTATGGATGAATAAACAGAAAGATGGATGGATTGTTGAACAGATGGATGGATGGATGGATGGATGGATGTATATCAGCATATTGACTTGTGGCTGCAGGTGAATTTTAGAATCAATATAAACAACTGTGGCAGTGGTGGCCTAGTGGTTAAGGAAGCGGACTTGGGTCCGCAAGGTCCCCGGTTCGAATCACCAAGCTGCCAGGTTGCCACTGAGGTGCTCTGAGCATAGCACTGTCCCAACCCACATCACTTCTTGTGGGCTCACCACCCACAGGAAGGCTCAGAATATGGTGCAATGTGATTTGGGTCGCGTCAACTGCCCCTGGCGCCACCCCTGCGACCCGGCAACAGACAAGCAGAAGAAGATGAGATAAACAACTCAAATAGATCTTCTTAAGAACTACTACTACTGTAGTACTACTTAGAATAATGTATTAACTGTCTTCACACTGTTTTCACATTCCTTGGTGACGTATACAAATATAGAAATTACAAATACACTATGTAATTAAAGGTTAGCTACAGTGTTACACCATGGCGGAACTTTGCGTCCTTGGTGCAGAGAGAAAAATAATGTGATCTGATGATCTCTGAATGGATAAATGAAAATAATAGAAATACAAACCAATATAAATAGACAGAGATAAAAGAGTACTCCGCGCTGCTGTACTATGTGGCGCCACAATGATGAGTGAGAACGTTATCGTCATGGGCATAAAATGAAGGGATGGTACAGTGTGTGTGTGATTCTGTGCCAGTTGGGAGAAGCATGAGTGTATGGTGAGTTGTCGGGAAACACATTAACCAAATCAATTAGATAAGAGGGTTTTACCACATTAATCAGGCAGTTAAATGGAGATTACAGTAACAACCTGAAGCAATAATCACTGCCCCACATGGGATTTCCCGGTATGACCAGAATTATACTAAGTAGATGGACGTTAAAACAAAGCACTTTGACCTGGTTCTGCAACACTAGTGTTAATAATTGGCAATTAAATTGATGGGTTGAGCAAAGCTGAAAAGCATGCGTGTATTATGTAACTTCAATTAGAAAATTGTCACACGGGGTTAACCCTTAACTTCAATTGTCATCGGATTATGGGACTTTACATTTTTTATGTGATTCTATAAGAAGATTAAATACCAAATGGTTCTTTTATAACATCTACAGCTTTTAAAAAGACGCAGTTCAGCATTAAACTCTCGTTCCAGGTCATCACTCATACCTGAAGTAAACAGCTGATCTACAGTAGATCAGCTGTGATTATCAGAATGCATTTTTGCCGTTAGCAAAAATGCAAAAATAACAAGCCATACATAAGCATTAGTTGCTGAATGATTCTCCAGCCATCATTCATTCATTTATCGTCATCATTGTACTGTATACGATCACAGAGGCAGCAGTCTTCACGGCTGCCACACAAATCACACTCAACCATACTGTTAGCCCTCCAACCTGTGGGTGGTGAGCCACTGAAAAACCCATGTATATTCCTATCTGTACAAACTACTGTGTGAGTTGCTGCCACCTAGCGACTGGAGTTTTGTTACTATTTAAGCATTACAGCCAGCGACGTAGTGGTTGAGGAACCGGACTCAGTCTAGATGGTTGCAGGTTTGAATCCGCCACCTGCCGAGTTACCACTGAGGTGCACAGAGCATGGCACCGTCCCCACACACTGCTGCCCACTGTTCACTTTCATGGTGGGTTACCTGTAGACATTTTGTTGTGCGTCACAATGACAAGGAGTTTGCTTTCCTTCCACTGTAAGCTCCGTGAAAAAGCTTAAACAATGTTTTTTTTGTAATTAGTAAAATATAATTAAAAAAAGGTTCCCTAACAAGCATATGCATAGAGTTAACACTAGGGGTGTTATTGAGATGGAGAAGTTGCCGTAACTATGACATTGGTACCACAGTACATGTCTTGTAAGGCCTTTCTTAGATATAGGCAGGCAGTTCCAGGTGGCCCTCCATTGACCTATATTTTACCTACATGATGCATTCAAAGCAACCAGAATATCCCAGCTGTGCTGAGCTTTTAAATGACCTGCCACATTCATCTTTGACTCCCTGTAGCATAAGTGCACCTCATGGCTCATGTGTTGACACTGTGAAATTACAAAGCTTTTGGCAGCAGAGCTGTGGCACCAGACTTCTATTTAGGCCATGGGCCACAGCAAAAAAAAAAAAAAAAAAATTTTTTAGGGCAGGGGCCAAAAAAAAAAAAAAAAAAAAAAAAAAATGGATGGGATTTTCTGCAGCTTGAGAAAACTGCCACCTTTACAGTGGGTTTGGAGCCCCAGGCAATTTACCTGCTGTGCCTTGAAAAACACTGCACACCTGAATTCAGGAGCCAAAGTATAAATAATGTGGTGAAACCAACCAACACTAGTATTAAAAACAGATATTTCCTTGTATCCTCATCCCACGTAAAGCAATATTGTACGCAGTGACAGTGAAATGCAAATAAATGTGTACAAATCCTTACAGTAGTGGTTGTAAAGCTTAGGACGATTAAGCAATGAGGCTGGGTATGCTGAGAATCAGGAAAGGCACAAATATATATACAGTGAGACAGGAGATAAAATTGGCAGAGACCGAAAGGGACAAGATGGAAATCAGGAGAGTGAGCCATGAAACGTAGTAGAAGACATAAACTGCAGGAGGGAGAGGGAGTTAAATTAGGCGATGGAAAGTTTGGCTTGGCATCCAATCAATTTGTGGCAGGAGCAACAGCGATGCCAGACACACCTGGTAAACAACAGATGAATGTTTCTCTCTTCCTCAAGGTCAGACGGCGACTCCGGAGCGTGGAGCCAGGGAGAAGTGTGAAAGCCACAGTAAACACTGGTGTTCTCAAGGACGTAGCATTTGAGGTTATCACAGTGTAACGCGTCACATTCACTTGGAACATTAAGCTCTTCATGTCAACAGTCTCTCGTCTGTCTTTTGTTACCGTGGATTCACCTGGTGGATTCAAACCCGCAACCCTATGGACTTCCTTCCTTAACCACTACACCATCACTGCCCCAAAAATTATATTACAAAATTATAAATACGTAAAAATGTATCCCGGCACTAGCCTGCTTTTGAATTATGTGATTGAAAAGTTCCAGACACGTCGCCACAAGGGGGAACCACAGAATATCAAGTTTGAAAGAATGCAGGAATGCAACACTGAGCACAAACCATAACTGGAAGAACTCAGCGGCAAAGAAGCAACAAACAACTATTTCATCTCTGCAGCACAACATCCATTACATGCATTCAGTAGCACATTGTGCAGCAGACAAAAACAAAGTTCAGCACTTCAAGGAACAGGCCCTAAATTATTTATTTTCAAAAAAAAGAAAAAAACTCTGTGGTACCAACACTAGAGACACATATGACACATTCTTTGAATTCTTTTTGCTACTGCTGCAAGAGTGGTGGAATATTAATGATTAGAAGTTGTCATTATTTTTGTAGTTGAAGAGTGAAATGGACTTTTATGTTCACATTTGGAAGTAAAAATTTTGTGTATCAGAAATGTAGCCTTCGGATGTAACTTTCCCTGAACTTGTGCAAAATATGTAAAAGAAATTATTTGAATTGCCTGCAGTCCAGATCAGACAAGAAATGTTGATATTTCCTTTTTCTGACTTTCTAAAATGAAAAAAAAAAATTCTCAAAATTCACAATATCTCTAATTCCCATTACAGTCTTTCAAGGAAAGGGCAACTCCGGCACAAAGCATTCATTCATTAAGTAATTCACTCATCTTCATCCAATACTGAATCTCAGGGGCAGCAGTCTCAACGAATACCACCCAAATCCCACTGCTGTCAGTCTTCCTGTGGGTGGTGAGACCAGTGGGAGTTATGTGTGACGGTGCAATGCTCTGAGCGCCTTAGTCAGAGGTTAGAACCTGAACCCTTGCAGACCCAAGTCTGTTTCCTAAACCGCAAAGCCACCACTGCCACCAACTAGAACTGTGAGAAATGCATCCAATTGTTGCTTTTGCTTCTCAGTTTTAATTTTCTTTTTAAAACAATAAGAAAAAATAACAATACTGAAGAGAAGAATGTACTAGAATGACTATGAAGCAGAGACTTGTTCACCTCTTATCCAAGAGTCTGTTCTTATCCAAGAACTCCTCCTGGATGAGCGTGGAAACATTGTCAAGAAATCTACTCCATCAACTTTCCTTCAGTGTAACTAACTATGTTGGGATCGTAAATCAGAGAAGTTAATAATGTAGACACACACACAAAATAAGTCAAATTAATAAAATATAAAGGTTTTCATTGCAACAAGAGTCCTGAAACCAACAGCAAACTTTCTTTCAGGCTGCTTGGGAAAAGTTCAGCAGCAAAGCAGTCTATATTCCAGCCATTTGATCCGAAACCTCTGTGGGCAACAGCTTTCAGTGCAATCGAACTCAAATCAGCCCTGGTGCAATGACACAGCATTATGGCCTGACTACAGTCTTGATTACTATGACCTCCTGTTTAAAGGTCTGTGGGAATCAGTATGAGGCTGTTTCTGCTACTGGAACAAAGTAATCAGTGCCAACGAATTTCTCTTCATTAACATTGGCCACAATCGATAGTGGACAAGGCCAAGAAGAGGATGGAAGATTAGAAAACAAGAGGCTGTATTTACAAAGTGAAGAACAAAAGCCCGGGAGAAAAATAATGCTCAAATCACAGAGTTAAAGAAGGGAATGGAAGAGCTGAGTTAAGGAGTTAAAGCAGGGCTTCAGATTGACTTAGTATGGACGATGTAAGACCAGATTTAAACAACCACACAGAACACGGACAATCTTGACTCACTCATTACCGCCTCTTGAGATTGTGATACTACTTTCAGCACAATCTGCTAAACTTCAGCAGCCGCCCTTTTAGTTTCTGTTGGGCCACAGTGGCTCCATTAGTCCAGTCTAATGCTGAAATGGTGGGAGGACAATTTCACCGCATTTGTCTCTACACTAATGCTTTTATCTCCAATCAGTGAGTATGAGGTGTTTAATTTTAAAAAAAGGCACTCAAGCTGAGGATGATCATTAGTGTTTGGAACCAGAAATGAACTAATTTGACACCAGGAAACGTGCTACAAATGTAGTATTTTCTAGCTGCGTCTACCAAAGTCTTCCATTTCAGTGATGGAGACCTGCATATGTGGTACTGCAGGTCCAGTGTTGTTACAAAAGAAAAGACAAACTGAAATCCAATTTTATTGACAAGTAATCCATAAAAATCCATAAGATACTAGAGAAAGATCATAAACTCTCAATATCACAAACAAAATAATCAAAAGAAAACTTGTGTATAACATCCAATCAGGGCTTTGAAGCAGATTTATTTTGCCAAAAAAAGAAAACAAACAAACAAAAAAATATACATATATTGTTATACATAAATATATACATATATACAACAATATATACTGTATATATTTAATTATAAAATATTTTATTTTAAACTATATATATACATATATGTATGTATATATATACATATATATATTTTATACTGCAAATATTTTTTGAATTTTTCTAAATGACTTCGTTGGACGGTGCATTTAGACTTCTTGATTGCCAGCTACAATGAGAACTGCAGTAAAAGGCAAATGTATAGAATTGGTTTGTTTTTGCTTTACCAAAGAAAAGGATGGACTGTTGATAATACGTCTCTACCCATTTACAATATATATTGTTCACCAGCTCATCATTAACAGGGACAGATATATTGACATATTGTTTCTGAAACAAAAACAAACATGTTCCATATTGACAGACAACAATATTGACCTCCTATTGTTGTCTTTGAGACAGTAGTTGGTGGTCAGTCCTCCCCATATAGTCTGATGGTCCACCCACTGTCTCCATTCAGTCAGTGAACGACACAGGAAGTGAACCTCATCTGGTTATTGTAGACTTTCACCGTTTTCTCATTCAATTCGGAATCGAATACTGAAGCAGGTAATTCGGGATTCAATCCCGTATTAACTAATCCACATTCAAATTACTTTGCATTCACATTCAGTTTAATTTGGTATTCGCTGTAATCCTGTTCCTAATAATGCAGCAACATCTAGCAGTCCAATTCAATTTATCAGTGAATATCGAATTAAGTGGCAGTGTGAAAACGGCAAAGGCTACACGGATTTTTTAAAGAATAATATAAACCCAGTATTAATCTGTTACCCTCTTCAAAAAGTGATGTTTTAAAATGTGTTTCTGTTGCTTCAAAACAAATAATAAGGTTGTTTTTCATTTTGTTTCTGTTTCAAGCGAAACACTCAAAGTTTGCAGTTTTTGTTTTGTTCCTTGAATTGGTTCAAAGCCCGTCATCCAATCAAATGATCAGAAAGTGGTCGTCAATAAATAACAAGGGGATGATAATGTACAATGTGCATGTATTAGAAGTGAAGGCTGAAGAGCGAAAAGATCAATAGACAGCCTGAGATGTTTGGTAATATGTCAGCAGAGGGGGCTAACTGGAGGTCATAGACCTCTGATTCTGTGAGAACAGCCAGATAGAAATCACAGTCCAGATCTTGGCCAGATCTAAGATCATGGGCAATTGGTGGTAAATCTCAAGAGGAGGAAAAGTCTTGGCTGACTCAGCACCAAACCAGGGACCAATGAGGAAGAACAGACCCTGGAACAGATGAGGCGCTGATCCAGACCCTTCATGCATGACTCGACAGTTTATCATCCAGGTTTTTCTATTGCATGAAGTCACCTACAACAGCAGCAGCAGCAGCAGGGTTTTCAAAATGCATTCATTCATGCTGCAAACTGGTCATTGCTATCAAGGTCAGAAGACACGCTTGGTCGACTTTGGTACGAGGCCAGAGTTCTGGAACTTTGCTGAATGGAAGACAAACTCATTACACAATTATGTCATAGGGACCTTATTTATTCACCTGAGAGTGTGAAGGCAAACAATTTTTTTTTTGAAATACGTATAATGCCCACTATATATGTCCGTGCTCTAGTGAACTCCTGGAAGCCCCCACAGGTTAAAGTTGGTATTACAGTGTTTTCTGGACTATAAGTCACAATTTGTTTCATTTTTTGGATGAGTTTTTTAACTTATACTTAAGGGCAGCACATATATCAAAATATATAACATCACTTTTACTTCCTGTTTGTACCCTGGCAGCCACTAGAGTGCACTCCAGTTACACTGAAAATGTACATGTTGGTTATTTTCGCACTGACAGCTGCTAGAGGGCACTGTTGCGACTTATACTGTGAAGCCATACACGCATGCATACATATATGTATAAATACATATATATACGTGTGTATGTATGTATATATATATATATATATATATATATATATATATGTACATATATCTGCATATTTATTTTGGACTGTATATGTATTGTGTGCTTCTTGCAATTTTGCCTTTCCGTAGGCCAGGGATTATGGATAAAAACTAGCCTTTTGGCTAATTCTTGCTTTTTTAACCATGCGTAATCATGTGTTTTATGAAATTGCATTTTCCCCTTTTAAATAAGCTAATCTACGTATATACATATATGTATATATATACACATATGAATACACACACATATATATATATATGCATATATGTACATATATACATAAAGACACAAATACACACATATATACAGTATATATACTGTATGTGGCTTTTGCAACTTGTACTTTAATGTGACTTATATTCCCGAAAATAGTTGACGTAACTACATTCTGATCACCTCCAGAACACAATCTGTGAACAGCAGAACTACCATCTTAACATGAAATGATGGAATAAAACCCAGGTGTTAAGCACTGTCCACTTTGGGACAACTGAGATATGTTCAAAGTCTGTGGGAGTTTCTACAGTGATACACCCCCAGTAATGGGGCCAAGGACATTCACGGGTGGTTGTTAATTACATCTGTGCTGAGCACGCTCACTTGAAATGTGTGTGCAGCCATGAATGACACCATGGCCCTGGTGCAGGGTGAAGAAAAAGAGATAGAAGAGAATAAAACAGGAGAGAAAAAAAAGTTGGTGCGGGACTCATGCAAATGGGTGCAGTTAATTCCTGAGTCATCGTGACCTTCTCCCTGCATGTGTCTCTGGGACAGGGTGGTGTTGGAAGCAGAGATTCTACGGTTGTGACACTTCCTGACACCAACGCCATCTGGTCAAGCTGCGGGGAGTCTCAATCACAAACCCAGACCTGCACCAACACCTGGCTAAAATATTAAAAACATCTAAGATTTCACTTTAAACTTCTGACGCCAACAGAACAAACTAAGTGAACGTATGTTGTCCTACTGAAAGACAAAGATGGAACATTTAAGTGATAACCTTTCTCTTGAACATCAGACTATGTCTCCTTTTCACTTTGCCACAATCAGATGTTTGAGCCACAGAAGCTTCTCGATGGGCCCCAGGCTTATTGACATGCGCTGATTTGATTGCCAAACTGCAGAGATTTTAATGAATGTCTGAACTGACCACGCAGTAGGTCCTGTTGTTGTTCCCTGCATTGCACTTTCCAAATTACTCGCCCATTAATGAGTGTGGGTGGCAACGTCACACCTTTTCTTTCAAACTCCATTAGCAGCGCATTAGCAATGAGGCTTTCACTCCCGTTGGGAAAGCAAAGATGTCAATCACGATTTAGGTTTTTGCTGCAGATAAACAGCCGTGATGATGTGGATGAAAGCACCTGGTAGTGTTAGTACAGTTTGCGAATGTTCGCACGGCAGTTTGATTGTTCTGCAATTAAATTAATTGTAAGTTACTCAGTTACTCAGCCTTGAAATGGAAATATAACACAGCTAATTGGAGCTAAACAGTCCAAACACTCTCACTGGTTCTGGCTGTTTAGTCTGATTTGCCCAGCATATTCACAAAAAGCTGGGAGTGAATGCATAATCTGGAATGGCATTTACACACACAAAAAAGAACACGGGCTAAACCAGTGCTTCTCAAAGTGTGGGGCGGGCCCCCCTGAGGGGGCGCGGTGCGATGCTGAGGGTGCGCATGTGACGGGAACATGCTTTTTTTCCACCGTACTACAATAAAGTGTAATTGCACATCCTTGTAAGTTGAACTATATCGCTTTCTTTTTGCTTTCTTGATGTTAGCAAGGATACAATGTTATGCAGAGGTGTAACTATAACTATTTTATAGACAAATGCTATTTTTTTATTGTTGCGGTGGACAGTGGGTGGTGGGGAGGGGGCACTACCACCCACTCACGTATTTATACTAAATATACTAAATAATATATTAACTAAACCAGACTAAACCTGAATCAGTCACTAAAATAATCTGTCCACTGGGCTGCATTCAATTTTAAAACTTGCTTTTGAGAAAGAGTCAATGTCAGAATCCCCATCAGAATCAGATACTGTAGTTCCATGGTCTATATTTGCTCTTAAACGTTTCAGAAATGGTTGCATTTTTAATCAGTTTTTTTGTAGGGATGGTCGGAAATATCAGTCTACCATTAAGATTGGCCCGATATCAGCAACCGTTTTAATATGGGCGCGTATTGGTTTCGTTTTTTTTTTCACCGGTATTCAATATCCGATGCTGCAAAGCCGGTGTCTCTGCAAATACAATGGACATCCTCATGGGGTCCAGACACTTTGACCAACGCCGTGATGATAAATGATGTCATCAAACTGCACCGGAAGGCACAACAACAACGCTGGATGCTACAGTAAATATCTGTGGTCTGCATTTTTTTGTCGTCTGAAATCTGTAATTCGTAATGACTATAACAGGGGTGGGCAAACTAAGGCCCGGGGGCCACATGTGGCCCGTTGAGCCTTTTAATGCGGCCCGCCATCTCTGTCCAAAATAAATAATTTATTTTTATTATAATTAAACTTCCGACTTTTCCCTACAATGCCTGCATTTTCCCAGTAGA
>JAFBJS010054976.1:103832-123321 GCA_016785265.1 Paraplagusia blochii | reverse complement strand
GTAGTCTACAATGACCTGATGAGGTTGACTTCCTGTGACGTTCACTGACTGAATGGAGAGAGTGGGTGGACCATCAGGGCTGACTACCAACTACTGTCACATCTCAAAGACAACAATAAGAGGTCAATATTGGAGTCTGTCAATATGGAAAATGTTAGTTTCAGACACGATATCAATATATTTGTCCATGTTAATTATGGACTGGACGATATTATATCAACAGCCTGTTTAGTTAGACTACAGTTTTCTTTGTGAACTAATTCTATATATTAGCAACTTCTTGTGTATAGATAGTAAGACATTTTAAGGAACCCATGTAACAACATTTTTCATTTGATACAGTTACAAGTCGAAATGCAACGTCAAGAGATGATGAGTCGGAATTGAGGGAAGCACAGAGGGATGGTGAAACCAAAAATAAGAAACATTGCAATACTGTTATGGCTTGGAACGAATCAATTGGCCAAAAATTCTGGGTCAAAGCCCTGGTTTTAATCTGTCTCTAATTGCTTTGCTGCCTTGATCATGATTCACTTGAGTTAAATCAGTTCTTCTCAATTATTTTCTGTTACACCCCCCCAGCAAAAAGAAAACAATTCGCACCCCACCCCCCACTCTCCGCCGCAACCATAAATAATAGCATTTAGCAATAGCATAATAGCACACTTCTGCATAACATCGTATCCTTGTTAACATAAAGAAAACAAAAAGAACGAAATATAGTTTAACTCGCTGTGCACAATGGGCAATGAGAGTGTCACCGCCAACTACTGGAGCGAATGTGCAATTACACTTTATTGTTATACGGCGGTAAAAAAGCATGTTCCCAAGGGTCTCAAGCACCCCCTTAGCATCGCACGGCTTCCCCGCAGGGGGGAAGGCCCCACTGATTGAGAAGCACTGAGTTAAATCAACAGATGTTTTGATTGCAGTTTTAACTTTTTTATGATCCAAAAAAATAAATAAAAATATGGAAAAAAAATTAAAGAAAAATATGTAGTCCTGATTGATGAATGTAGCATGCTGCATCTTGTTGGCAGACTATAAAACCTGCCAAGACTTGCTTTCAAAACTGAGGTTGTACTTAACAAAATGAAACTCTCTGCAGTCCCTCACAGTCCATTTGACGAAATCAAATAGCTTGTCAACCATAGGTTGATGCAGGTCTGACTCAAGTCAGACTTTAGTCTTAGCTATAGTCAGAATTTACAAATTCATGCTGGCCACTGAGGTAGTGCATACAAACTCCAACATACTGCGTATTCCAATCTGAACATCTGATTTTCTGCAGCAACGAAGAGAAGCCGTGGAACATCTGCAGTGAGCATACATTCAACGTCGCCTTTGATAATTATTACTTCGTCGGCTTCATGCTGTGTTTAGCGCTCAGCCTGTAAATAAACTGTGTACATAAAACCTCTTAGGATATGCACACGTTCATACACAAAAGCAGGCCGTAAATGAGTCATGTAGTATACGCTTCGGTAACATTCGAATCCCCATCTGTTCTCGCACGCTGACATCTTGAGCAATTCTCACCTGCTCAACACTGCAAAAATCACCAATGGCGCCCTGGCTTTGTTTGCTCACGTCCTACATCTCTAATCTATTGTGTAGACTAATATGAATGCACCTCAAGAAAAAGAATCTCGGTTGGCCCTTGGGGGGGCGCCACAGCGTCCAGCCCCCACTGCCTCATTTGGTTTTCTACTGCCTGTACACATTAATCTGAATATTGTTGCTGCATAAATGCAAATGAAGATACTGCAAACACAATAAATATAAGAACCTTAAAGCAATATTCACTTTGGATACACATGCCGGTGTAATAGAATCCATAACCATTCTTTGTGTGTGTGTACGTGGGAGTGTGTGTGTGTAGTGACAAGGGAATTATTAAGAAAAAATAAATTCAGTCCAAGCCCGCTGGCTGCTTTTCTATCTTTGGATCGATACAATTTTCTTGTATTAAACCAGGACACCATTTAACAAAGTGGCAAAAGGAGGTCAACAGGAACACACACCGTGTTGACATATGATTTTGTGAGTAAGTCCGAGTTTGCTGTAGAAATATTAATGAAACTCCAGTTGTAGATATGTAAGCTTAGGAAAGGAGAGAAGGGAAGGGAAGGAAAAGGAAAGCAAACTCCTCGTCATTGTGACATTGTGATTCACACCACCGCACAAAATGAAATGTCACCTCTGTATTTAACCCATCACCAAAGTGAACAGTGAGCAACTTTAAGCGCCCAAGGAGCTGTGAGTGGGGGCGGTGCCATGCTCAGTGGACCTCGGGAAAAAACCTAGCTGTTGGTGGATTTGAACCTGGAACCCTCCGAACCTCAGTCCAGTTCCTTGACCACTAGGCCAACACTGCCCGAAAGGTATCTATTCTGTATTCTGTAAGATTTATCATTACAGTATTGTACATTTGTGTCTGCTGACAAGCTACTTCGTACTGGTGAATAAACCTGTTGTGGTAGCAATGGTGGCTTAGTGGTTAACAAGACTTGGGTCAAGAGTCAAGGTCATCACTGAGGTGTTCTGAGCGTAGCATCATCCCCACTCACAGCTCCCAGGGCGCTCAAAGCTGCCCACTGTTCACTTTGATGATGGGTTAAATGTCGAGGTGACATTTTGTTGTTCTTGGCCTCGTACTCCTAGTGGTTTAGTGTAGTGGTCATCAAACACTGGGTTGGGGACCGGTACCATTCCGTGGGAGAATTGGTACTCTCACCTATGGTCATGAACTTTGGGTCAAGACCGAAAGAACACAATCCTGGATACAAGTGGCGGAAATTAGCTTTCTCTGCAGGGTGACAGGGCGCTCCCTTAGAGATACGGTGAGGAGCTCCGTCACCCGGGAGGAGCTCAGAGTAAAGGTGTTCATTTCTTCAACACATCGAGAGGAGTCAGTTGAGGTGGCTTTGGCATTTACATTGGATGCCCCCTGGACGCCCCCCACAGGGGGTGTTTGGGTCAGGTCCCACTGGGAGGAGTCCCAGAGGAAGACCTAGGACATGCTGGAGCAACGATGTTGGCCAGCTGGCCTCGGAACGCCTTGGGATTTTCCCAGATGAGCTGGAGAAAGTGTCTGGGGAGAGGGAAGTCTGGGTATCCCTCCTCCGAATGTTGCCCCCGCGACCAGGCTCCAGATAAGCGGATGAAGAGGAATGGATGTTCCATACCCATAACAACAAAAGAACTTAACAATAGAATGGCTAGGATTCCATCATCAATAATGCAACTATATTTGATAGGGAAATATTTTCTCAGTGAAGTCAACAACAATAAACTCAAAATGACGCAGATTGATTTAGTATCAGATACTACTATCTGATACCAGATACTAACCTTATACCGTATACTGCTCTCGTAGCAGATAATTATAGGCTGTGTGCACCAGGGTTATAATATAATAGTTTTGGATTTATCAGTGTAGTTTTGTTTTAGTTAGTTTTGCCTTTTAGCACATTGGTTTTAGTTAGTTTTCGTTTTTCGTAAAAGCAACTCATTTAGTCTTAGTTTTAGTTTTGTCCAAAATGTTTAGTTTAAGTTAAGTTTATTAGTTTTAGTTTTTGCGAGGTTTGAACTAAGACGAAAACGAAGGGTAGTTCATTTCTCTCTTCAGTTAGTTTCAGTTAGTTTTGTTAGGACACATTTTCGTTTTAGTTAGTTTCAGTTAACGAAGAGTTTTTTTTAGTGATCGTTTTCGTTTTTTCGTTAGTTTTCGTTAGTTTTCGTTAACGATGATAACCCTGGTGTGCACTTGAGAAATCCTTGTTGTGTGCATGCACAGTTAATTCGGGTAGGAAGATTTTATAGGTAGGAAAATATTTCAGAACACCGGGAATTTCATTTTATTAAGGGGTTACCAGACAACCGGTCCATGGCGCAAAAAAAGTTTGGGGAACACTGGCTTAGTGGATTACGTTCCTCAAAATGATCTACATTCACTCAGAAACACATTGACATGATCATGAATGATTTTCCTATTCCAGCAGCCACCAAGGGAATCAAAACAAGCTCCACATCAACTGTTTTGTGATTTGTGGCTTGGATGAACAGAGGGGAATATTTGAAGGGAAAATAGAAGATAACGAGAACAAAGCAAAGGGAATAGGAGAAGAGTGTAATGAGAGGAGAACTCAGACTGAGCAGGAAATGAGAAACGTGTCAGAGAATACTTCAGGCCGTGCAGGTAAAGAAGATTGGTGTCACCAGGCAAATAAATATTGCAGTTAGTGTGAATGTTAGATTTCGCTTCTTGGAGGTTAGGTTGGCGTTAGAAGAATGTGCTGGACCCAGGAGCAGAATTTAAGAAAGGAGGACGACAAATTGATTAGTTAGCTTCATCCCGCATGCCACCATGTCCCTAATCCGTCCATTATAACAAAATAAAATAAGGAGCTACTTTACATTTTTACAGTTATTGATATTGTCTTACTGGCAGAAAAACAGTATCCATCCTCAAGAGAGAATAGTGTTTCATACAAAGAGAGCAAAACAATAATAATATCTACACGGGCAAATGTTATCTTTTACACCTAATGTTATGGTTCAAGGCCAGCGTACACTTTGCGATTTTGTCACAATTCTTCAGTCGTACCAAGATTGACAACCGTCCGATTGATTGTCATGTCGACGCACGTTGTGTAGTGTGCTCTGGATTGCAACAAAGCCATTTTCATCTCACAATCGCCTCAGGGCTAACTCGTAATCAGTCATGATTTTGCCCTCCACCATAGCACACTGCGAATGCTGGAACATAGATCTTCTTCTTTTCCTTCTTTAGGCTTGTCTTTTTTTCAGGGGTTGCCACAGCGAATCAACATTTTCCATCTCACCCTGTCTTCTGTATCTTCCACTCTGACTCCAACTACCTCCATGTCCTCCCTCACTGCATCCATCAATCTCCTCTTTGTCTCCTACCTGGTAGCTCCATCTCTAGGATCATTCTTCTCCCAATGTCTTCTCCACCGTCCCTCCTCTGAACATGTTCAAACCATCTAATCTAGCTTTTCTAGCTTTTTCTCCAAACCTTTCTGTCTGTGTTGTCCCTCCAATGACCTCATTCCTGATCCTGTCCACCCTTGTCTCTGCTAAAGAGAATTTAAGCATCTTTAACTCTTCCAGCTCTGCCTCCTGTCTTCTTCCTATTGGTAGTGTCTCAAAACCATCCATCATTCATCAAATGCACAAACATAGATATGGAGGAGATACCAGTTAAACAACAGAGAGTCACATGGCAGAACAACTTTTCAATTCAGTGTCTTTGCACAAAATTGCACAAATTATCAGTGAAATTCGTTTTTATTTGCTGTGCAGTATTTTCACCGTCTTTCAGAGAGAATCTTCAGTGGCTCACAATGGTTTTGTTGTTGTTATTTTTTTTGCATTTGTAACAACTGCCGATAAAGTAAATTAAACTAACAGACATGTTGTGTATAATCGCACTGTGTGAGTCCAATCACACCCTTTCACTGTATTGTACATTGTGAGAACATCAGCGACAGGTAGCACCCTTAGTAATTTTACATTTTAGCACATAGCGTAGTTTACATTCTATGCTGTTATGGCCATTTTCCCTCAGCTACTGCAAAAATTGTACGTTTTATTTCAAGAGATCCATATTTCACAGTAATTCCCAATAAGAAAACATACCATATTTTCCCGACTATAAAGCGCACAAAAAGTATTAGATTTTCTTCAAAATGTCCGGCGCACCCTATGGTGCAGTGCGCCCTGTGTGTGTTGTTGTCGGAATGTAGTAGCGAACACCATGAGAACGTTAAAGGGGGAAGTGGGCGTTGTTTTGCTTCCGCTCTATTTCAGATACGCACACTTGTATGCTTGTGTGTGTGTTGTAAGGCAGACATGGTAGCCGACACCATGAGAACACTAAAGGGGGAAGTGTGGGCGTGGATTGTATATAAAACCTACCTATAATCAGGTGTGCCTTATGTGTGTGTTAAATATGTAATGGCACACAAAACTGAGACTGTGCCTCTTAGTACAGAGTTCCTTATGGTCGTGAAAATACGGTATATGAAAAATAAAATTATAGTCTAGTGAGGCAGTGGCTTCTAATTGATCTAACTCCAAGTAGGATTGTCCATCTCAGTCAGCAGTCTGGTTGTCCCCTGTCAACAGTGATGGTGGCGAGTGACCAGAAAAGGACATGGATTCTGCATGTCAACCGTTAGCCAGTGAAGCAATGCATGTGAACAGCGGGGGTCAGATTATCAGATTATCTTTAAAATGAATCCACTACTCATTTAATCTTGATTTGTAACGTTACTGTTCTCGTTAACGCATCTCCACAGCCATAAATCTCCTTCAGCCCAGTGTCCAGGTGTTATCTGATCTCTAATGAGATAAACAAACAGTCCGATATCATCTCTGCTGGCAGCTGTGGGCTTTGCACTGCGTGAGCCACACTGACCCTGGCAATTTGGTGAATCACGAACTATGGCTTTAGTTAATCCCTATAAATGTCACGTATGCAATCTCATAATACATATTACATTTGCGGAGTTATGCAACCCCTAGCCGTCTTATTCCCCCACCCCGCAGCTTTCGAAGGATATGATGTCATTAGTCAATTTTGTGCACAAACACATGAAGTGGAATCCAGCGAATTGCGATTTTCTGTGAAACGTTTTATTTCAACACTATCTAGTTTGTTTCGTGTACTCATATGTATGTATGTATCTATGTGTGCATTAGCTGCCTCAGGATCTGTTCTTTCCTATGCTAGCCCTTGACATCAGTAATACATATGTATATATATACTGTACATATATACTGTATATAAAAGCATGGGTGCTACGTTGCCAGTTTCTATTGAAAAACAGCATTGGAGAAATTCAACCTTACATAAACCAATGAATTCACAATCAAGCCACTTGACTTACGTTGCATTAGTTGCATGTTTTGCACATGATTTCCTCAGCACAGGATGTTCTTTTATGAGACACATTGAAGCCTCAGGTTTTTGCTCTTTGTTTAGGCATGATAGTGTTTTTTTGTTCCTCCGGCCAAGAGCTGTGGTCCATATTGCAACAGAGTCAAACTGTGTAGATCAGGGGTCCCCAACAGGTAGATCAGGTTCTACCATTAGATCTCCAAAGAAGTGCTGGTAGATCCCGAACAATAACATTAAAAAGAATAATTGTATTAAAACTAGAGATTAATTCTATTTAAAGATGCTAATCCTTGGGCTAAAGGCAGAATAATATAGGTATTGAGTCAGATGGTGTGACATATGATATATGTAGAGAGTAAGATATCCAGTTTATATAGGTAAATATATTTAGAGTTTCTAGGTGGATCACTTCAGCCTGATCTTTTGAAAAGTAGCTCACAAGACAAAAAAGTGTGGGCCCCGGTGTAGATCAACTAAAATTATTTTAGCTGGGCGTTCGCTGTGGGATTTTTCCAATCGTGGCTGCTCACACTGTACGAGTAAATTTCAAAAGTGATTACAACTCGCGTTCTCACAATGCACAATCTAATGATAGGGTGCGATTAGACTGATCATACAGTACAATCATACACAGACGTTTGGATCCTGCAGAACTGCTTTGGATAAATGCAGCTACCAACAATGTTCCCTCTAAGCTGCACGCCTGCACAATCGTGCATTGCTTCCATGTTTTCCGCGCACAGCAAATCTAAGCAGCGCATAAAAAAAATCCAAGCTGAAGTGTAAATAAAATAAACAAATAACTATTTGTTTTTTTTTACCATTCTGCAATGCAACTCACTAACTGGCATGTGACAACAAGCGGTACTTTAGTAAAACAATAACTAACACTGCCAACTGTCCAGCCAATGATATGATTGGTTCACATGTATTTACTTAAGCAACCAATCAATGTCATCAACAGCACTCTATGTGTAAGTGCTCGGGGTGTAACGATTCACTCACATAACGATCCGATTCATATCTCGACTTACAGGCTATGATCCGATTCAGGTACAATTCATAAAAAATATGAAACAATCGATCCAGTTCGATCCAGTTCGACCCCTAGCAAGTGCCAATGTTTTGCAGGTTAGCATGAAGCTGAGTGTAGAGAATAGACTGTTAGAGGGAACATCTCCTGCTTGTTCCGTTGCCAGGGGCAGCTGGTGCCACCCAAATCACATTGCATCATATTGTCAGCCTTCCTGTGGGTGGTGAGCCCACAAGAAGTTATTTGGGTTGGGGTGGTGCTATGCTCAGAGCACCTCGGTGACAACCTGGCTGTCTTCTAGACCCAAGTCTGCTTCCTTAACCACTAGGCCACCCCTGCCTGCCAAATATAACGTAATGAAAAAAAGATGATGAGGAGGAAGGGGTCTTTTTAGATTTTTTAGAAGAAGAAAACTTTAATGACAGATGTTCCAAATGTAAAAAGTATGACGCAACATGAAAAGAATGTGCAGCAAACAAATGAACTTATTTCCCTGAAACTTCTGGCATTCTGTCAGCAGACTCAGAAAAGAAAAGACGACAATGACATGCCGTGTCTGGATCAGGAAATGTATTGACCGACATGGTCTGTCAGTTCTGTCAGTTCTACCGTGCTGCTCCCTGTTGATTACCTGTTTACTGCTCCGTATTTATGTTTGTGCTTGTGCAACCACGGTGAAAGGTGAAACCACGGACAAATCCGCAGGATTTCAAACAGGTTCGTAATTTCATCCGATCAATCTTAATTGTCTTAACCCAGAGTATACTGGTCGACTCGAGTCACATAACTAAAGCCAATAATTCAGGCCCGATTGGCAATCGTTGCTGAAAAACTGAAAAATCTTGGCACAAATCAGTCAGTTTAGCTTTGTTAACAATTAACATATATGTAAAGAATTTCGTTGTTCAAATAAGGAAAATGTTATTTTTTTATTCATAGTCGACCATTGCACATAAAGTCACAAATATCAGGTTTAAGTCAATTTTAACATTACCTAAAGATAGATTTTACTTTTATTTATTCATTCCTGTTTATCCTCTTGGTTGTGACTGGTTCACAGGGGCAGCAGTCTCTACGACTGACACTAGTGATGAGTCGATGAGGCTTCGTGAAGCGTTTCGACACATTGCAAAACTGTATCGATACTGTGTCGAAACTCACTGAATACTGACACCTGCTGGATCTTATAAATCCCTACAGACAACCTTGTTGACAGACTCAACTGACACTCCTACGACGTCCTAGTATATACAATAATGTATTTTGACATTTTTTGACATTCACATTTATAATATTTTAATATTTTCAGATACAATCAAAGAATAATGGTAACATAAATCATAACGTGAAAATGAAAGTGGACATGTTGTGAATAAGGATACCTGTGGACTGTTTATTATTATTATTATTATTATTATTGTTATTATTATTCAAAATATAAGTTTCTCCTACGTCTTGTAGTTAGTTCTTTTTTTATTATCATTATTATTATTATTATTATTATTACTTTGCCAATTGCAGAAAACACCCGCACACAAAGGCCAAAGATGAGGCTGGGATACAGAGAAATTGGATGAACAACTGGTAAAGTTTGACAAACAACAAAGATATGCATTTATTTTCCGATATGAGATCAAAATGGCGGAAACTTTCTTTTTCTTGGAGACTGCGCCATAATTCAATGATGAGATGGAATAAGATCACAACGGAGATTCATTGTTGTGGCTGGTACGTTCTATTGAAAAATGCGCACCCTTGCAGACACAGTTTGGTGCGTTCATGTCAGTTCGAAACAGTTCCTGTATCGGTCACGTGACTTTCAAAAGGGGTTTCGTTCTATGAGCTCGACGCATGTGCCGACACGCCAGTGTTGTCGGACCATCACTAACTGACACCCAAATCACACTGTGCCATACTGTGAGCCTTCCTGTGGGTGGTGAGTCCACTGGAAGTTATCTGGGTTGGAACGGTGCTATGATCAGAGCACTCCAGGGGTTACCTGGCAGCTGGTGGATTCAAACCTGTAGCCTACCGGGCCCAACTCTGTTTCCTTAACCCTGCCAGGTCACGGCTGCTGTCATATTTTACTTAATAATATTTAATTTATTACTTATTAACCACTTTTTGATTTCTGAAGCGCTGAACAAACAAAAGCAAGTGTAAAAAAGAATTAATGATGAATATATTTTCTGCTTTATTTTGCTGTGATTTATTCATGTGCTGTTAATAAACAAGTGCACTTTACTCCCCTCCAGCTCTGCACTCAGCCATGCCAACAAAGAGCAGACCCCACCACTGGTTCTCCTCCATTTCTTTAATTTCAAAAGTAAATACCTCTATGCTGATGAAAAGCGGCAGTTTCTTTAGTGAGGAGCCAAAAAAAAAAAAAAAAAAAAAAAAGTGTGAGTGTGGATCACTTGGTGTGTGCACGTGGGTGTGAGTGTGTGGGCCTTTGTGCCGTGCCAAAAAGCATTGCAGTTTGATAACAGAGCAGATGGATAACACGGCTGCTTTTGATTTGTTTGTGCGCAGGAAATGGAAGCGACAGAGCACTGGTGAAACTAATGAAGTTAAATAGAAGCCAGTCTTTCATTAGCTCAATGCTTTTCCCTCTGATAAAGCCCCTCGCCGCACCCGCCCCCCGCCATTCTCTTTTTCTATATGCAGCACACAGAAACGCTCTGACAGCGCCACGCGTCCTGGACGTGTCATTATTATTTTCGCTGAACAAAAAGGTTTGATTAGATTTATGATGGCACTTTATGCAGTGCAGGGATGAAGCGGTTGAACTAAAACACATATAAATGGTGGAATGTAGAGAATAAAAGAATAAAAGGAGAAATGAAATGAAAGCATTATTTCCACAGCAGGAAGCAGAACGCGCAGATGTGCGTTGAATGTTTATTTAACAAAAAAAGGGAGAGTGACAGGAGAGTGGTGTAGGCACTGTACCAGAGTGGATTATGGGTAATTAAGAGCACTTTCTCTCATTTCCTGCTTCATTTTATCCAATTTTTACAACACTGGTCTGTGCTTTTTTTTCTCTTATATACAAAATGAAATCAAATGAAATGTTAAGCAGACACAAAAACACAGTCCAGTGAAGCTGACACTTGAAGGATTTCACTATCACACATGCATGCACCCATGAACACACTGTCACACACACACATTGCATGCGAACATGGCCCGCAGCCATGCATGCAACATGGCTGGAGAGCTTAGTCTTTGCCTTAGTATATGTGTGTGTGTGTCTGCCCTCTTATCAGATTATATAATCCAGGTTTGGGATCATGCTGCGGCAGCAGATTACGCACAAAACCAAAACAAGCGACTGAGAAAAGGAAGGATAGAAATAACTCGGAGAGAAACATCTGCAGCAACATGGAAGGGGAAAATATGCATTATTTAATGTCAGGACAGACACAAATATCCAATGACTACAGCTGGAGACAGCTGTTAGATATTCTCACCCAACGGTTGACACAATAATGAGGGCATGTGGGAGGGAGGCTGGTGAAATTAACACAGCCAACGAGACGTGAGGCAAACAAGGCAGGAGGAGGGACAGAAGAGCTCGACTTAACAGCAGCATTTGACACAGTTAATCACCTTGTCCTATTGTCCATATTCTCTGACATGGCGTTTAGTGGCACATACCACCTTGTCACAGGGGTACCTCAAGGCTCAGCACTGGGGCCCTTTTGCTTTGTCGTGTATACCAGTATTTTTCAACCACTGTGCCAGAGATATAATCAGATGTGCTGAGGGAAATTGTCCAATTTTCATTAGAAAAAAAAAATGAATGTGTTGTTCTCGGCTTTGCAAGCAGTGTGTTGCAGAGTTATGTTTTTTTTATTCCTGTTGACAAAATAGTGATTAGAATAACTATATACTATTATAATAGGCTACGGACTTTCACATTTAAAAAGTTTCAGCTGGTGTGCCTCAAAAAACACTTTGCGTTGGCTTATAAAAGGTTGAAAATTACTGCTATACCCCATTACTGGACCAAATTTTCAGATTGTGTCTCTGATAAACAGTATATCTTTCGGTGGATGAAAGTCAAAAAGAGTTTAGTTGTAAGCAACTTGATTTCATGAAGTTTAAAGACATTTTATTCCCCAACTGAGGAACGTCATCTGTTTCTTGTTGATGTCAGAGGGAACACAAGTAGTTCTACTTCTCTTATATTCCTCTGGGATAAAAGCCCATGAACACCTGCTCAGTGGCACCAGTTTCACTCGTCCATTGCTGGGTCGCGGGGGAAGCAGTCTCCAAAATAGATCCCCAAATCACACTGCACCACACTGTCCCTTCCTGCAGGAGGTGGTCCAACTACAAGCTAACCGCCCTAAACTAAAAAGAACTTGCCCATGAGGTGAACCCTGGGGTTTCACACCACAGAGACATTCCCTCTGTGCCAAAGTGATGGCCTTCAGCCAAACCAACCCTTCAAAGTAGTGATGCAACAAAATGAAAATTCTGCTTCTCCTTTCAGCGTTTCCCTTCTTCAGGGGTTGCCTGCGTCTATTAATCTCCTCTTTGGCCTCGCTCCCTCTCCAGCATTCTTCTAACAATATAACTTTTCTCCGGTTGTTCTTCCCTGTCTGTACTCTATTCTTCTTCTCTCTTCCACAGTCTCCACTGCTGTGAACAGTTGATTAGTATCTTAACTCCTCCACCTTCACCACCTCGGCTCCTTGTAATGCCACCATTCCACTGTTCACTCCCTTTAATTCAAAAGACGAAACCAAGGATGAAGACCAAAATATCAAGAAAAAAAATTGCCACTTCTTAGTTGCATTTATGACTATGACTACTAATTAAAAGCCTAATGGAAATGTTAAATATATTAAAAGTCAAATATGGTTTATTATAAAACACAAAGCACATTTAAGTCAACCGTCGCATAATTCCTCATGCACGCTGCTTTATTGCTGCATCCAAGCGGAACTGAACTCAGTGAAACAGAGTGTGTGCTGACGGATTCCATAAATGTCCTTTTCATTGTTTTCAATGAGCGATTGCAATTGATAATGATAATAATGGCATCATTAATATCAGAGGAGCTCATGTCTAAAGTCAGCTGCTCATACGCGGGAAGAAGACGGAGAATGTTCCGTTAAGACCCACTGGTGTGAAGCCAGTGGTCTGCGCTGCATGCAGTGAGGAATCACTTCTGCGCAAAGAGGCTTTACTTCCTCTGAGCAAAGCCATCAAGATGTTTGGAGAAATTCTTTGCAGATGGACGTCCTCTTGGAAGTTTAGCTTTAATCACATTTTGCAAATTGTTGATTCCTTCAGTGTATTTCAGAGGGTCTAAAAGGTCAGGGCCACACGAAACTCAAGACCACGTTGGTCGGCTCTTGCGTCGCAAAACACCGCTTGACTGCCGTCTATCATGGTTGGTTCTCTTCCGGTCGGGGCAGTTACTTGGGAAGTTCCTCTTACGTAAGAAATTTGTATTTGTTAATTTGTTTCGACCTTTTGTTAAAGTGTTTCGTCAATTTGTTAATTTGTCTCGGCAATTGTAAAAGTGTTTCCTGAGTTTGTAAAAGTGCTTCCGGGGTTTGTGTTTTCATGAATGTATTTTTGTTTCAGAGTTTGTTAATTTGTTTTCTGAAATGTAATTTTGTTTCAGAGTTTGTAAAAAATGTTTTTAAAATGTAATTTTGTTTCCAGTTTTGTTAATTTGTTTTCATAAATGTATTTTTGTTTCAGTGTTTGTAAATCTGTTTTTTTATGTAAATTTGTTTTCATTGATGTAAATTTGTTTTCAGGAATGTAATTTTGTTTCCGGTTTTGTAAATTTGTTTTCATAAATGTATTTTTGTTTCAGCGTTTGTAAATGCGTTTTTTTAAATGCAAATTTGTTTTCATAAATGTAATTTTGTTTCCAGTTTTGTTAATTTCTTTTTTATAAATGTATTTTTGTGTCAACGTTTGTAAATCTGATTTTTTATGTAAATTTGTTTTCATTAATAAATTTGTTTTCATGGATGTAATTTTGTTTCCGATTTTGTAAATTTGTTTTCATAAAAGTTTTTTTCTTTCAGCATTTTTAAATGGGTTTTTTAAATGCAAATTTGTTTTCATAAATGTAATTTTGTTTCCAGTTTTGTTAATTTGTTTTTTATAAATGTATTTTTGTGTCAACGTTTGTAAATCTGTTTTTTTTTTATGTAAATTTGTTTTCATGAATGTAAATTTGTTTTCATGAATGTAATTTTGTTTCCGGTTTTGTAAATTGGTTTAATAAATGTATTTTTGTTTCAGCGTTTGTAAATGTGTTTTTTTAAATGTAAATTTATTTTCATAAATGTAATTTTGTTTCCAGTTTTGTTTATTTGTTTTCATAAATGTATTTTTGTGTCAGCGTTTGTAAATCTGTTTTTTTTTTTAATGTAAATTTGTTTTCATTAATGTAAATTTGTTTTCATGAATGTAATTTTGTTTCCGGTTTTGTAAATTTGTTTTCTGAAATGTATTTTTGTTTTCTTAAATGTAAATTTGTTTTTGTATTTGTAAAAGTGTTTTGCACCTCAGGGCCACCGTACTTCTGTCATATCTTTTGTGGCCTAATATTCAGTGACTACCTACTCCCCCAATACTCATAGACAATCAAGGCTTCTCTCATAGATCATTCCGTCCAGCATCAAAAATCCAGGGACATCCCTGCCTATTTTTGACAATCCAACTTTACCAGCACTCTCTTGGCGGGGGTTTATTTATGGAGCTCGATTGTTAATTCTCCTCTTGTGACTGGCTTTGGATAAAAGCATCATTGGTTCCATAGTGTAGTGTAGTGGTTGTCACACTTGCCTCCAAAACAGAGAGCGCAAAGAGTCCTGGGTTTGATTCCCAAAGTACTCACAACATTGGCGCTTGTCAGGGGCGTCGGCTAACAGTGCTCAGAACAACTGTTGCTGTTTACACAACAATTTCTCAACTTGGAATCATTAAAGTATGATTTTTTCTTATCTGCTAAATGCATAAATGTTAATGTAAATATTGTAGGAGGGCGACAGAGTAATCAGCTGAGACACAGCGCTTGGACAGAGGGGAGTTGGACAGACAGGAAAGAGGATTTAAGGATGAGGAATGAGTGAGACTAATAGATGAGGACAGATGTGGAAGGAGCCAAAGAAGCATCGGGGTCATGAACTGTGTCACGGCACAGACACTACGTACCTTATCATTTATGTATTTAGTTTGTGAGACAGGCATTACAGCTGTTCGTTGTTTAAATGTTGATGTTAATGTTTTTTGACAGACACAAATATTTTTATTATTATTATTATTATTGTTGTTGTTGTTGTTGTTGTTGATAGAAACTGCTTATTCACTGCTAAATATAGAAGGAATGCAGAAAGTCAAGAAAAAAAGTTACTTCAGATAGTTGTGCAATTCTGTTTGGGCTGTAAAAAAAAGTGTAAAATGTCTTAATTTTGTCCTCTAATTGGTTCTCTAATTTTTTATTTTGAATCATGGTTAAGTGAGTTTAATTAATATTCCCAAATATGTAAAACAAGATTAGATTAATTGAGGAATTAAAAGGAAATGAGACATGTTTTTTATTCATGGCCAGTTTCAACTTTTCAAGTTATTAGAAATTAAAGTTCTATTATGAAGTTTTATACGAGACAATGTGACTTCACAGAGTTGATAGATTCGAGTCACCGCTTTTCATCTTTGCGGTGACGTGGAGAACTCGTTAAAAGTTTCCATCAACACGTCCGTGAAGAACTCGGTCGCAAGAAAATTAATCAGTCCCCGGAAATCCCTCAGGCGGTCATGTCAGTCAGCTTATCAGCAGTAGACGTACCAACTGGCCTACGCACAGAGAGCGATGGACTACTGCAAGCTGGGCACCTTAAGTTAAAGCCTCCAGCGCTGAGATGATACACATAAACCTGTAACTATTGTTATTGAACTTGTTAAACAGCTGACAAGGAATGGGATAAACCTGTCCAGGAACAGGATTGTGTAGAGATTTTGTATAGAAATACATTTTGTATTAATAATTTAAGGAGTTTGTGAATATGCTTGGATACGTCTGATGTTGCCTTTAGTCTTGTAAGTTGTGGAACAAAAGAAGAATATTATTATAATGGACTCCAAAATTCCCATTCAAATACAAGTAGCAAATATAATTTGTTAATTTGTGTTTTACCAAAATATACTGTTGTCTAACAGGATGTTGATAATGCATTGGAGCCAATCTAAATATTAAATGTTGACCATGGACAAATATATTGATATTGTGTCTGAAACTAACATTGTCTATATTGACAGAATATTGTCCTCTTATTGTTGTCTCTGAGATGTGACAGTAGTTGGTAGTCAGTCCTCCCCATATAGTCTGATGGTCCACCCACTCCATTCAGTCAGTGAACGTCACAGGAAGTCAACCTCATCTGGAGACCAACGACTTTGACTATAGGCAACACAGGATTTTTAAAGAACAAAATAAAACTTGTATTAACCAGTTAGCATTATTTTTAGATAGCATTTCTGTTCCAGTAGGAAATTATAATGTTTCTGGTATTGTTTCTGTTCCAAGCAAAATGGCAAAAGCTCTGGTTTTGCCATACTGATTTACTACTGGCGTTGCAGTAGTAAATCATTGTTTTCCATCTCTCTGTATCTTCCACTCTGACTCCAACTACCTCCATGTCCTCCCTCGCTTTATCTGTTAATCTCCTCTTCATCTCCTATTTGGTAGCTCCAATGTATCCACTGTCCCTCCTCTGAACATGTCCAAACCATCTCAATCTGTCTTCTCTAGCTTTTTCTCCAAACCTTCCTGTCTGTGTTGTCCCTCTAATGACCTCATTCCTGATCCTGTCCATCCTTGTCCCTCCTAAAGAGAACCTCAGCATCTTTAACTCTATTGTCTTTGTATTATATCAACAATAAATTCATGGACAGTTTGACCACTGGACTGCATTATTTTAATTAATGCGTTAAATAGAGAGAAGAGAAAAGCTACAGCATAACAAAAGCAAAAAACTGCCCTGAGATAAAGTGTAAGATTGAGAATGAGGGTTTCATCTCTTCATAAGCCAGTGGCCACTCCAAGGAGAATTTGTCTTCTTTTCCCCTTTTTTTTGTCTCTTGAAAAATGCTCGTCTCTCCTGACAGCTGTCTTCACTGAACGGCCACTCCACACTGTCCATTCAAAAACGCTTCGCAGGTTAAGGCATCTCTCGCAGATGATTGGATCCGTCTGGGATTTTCTCTCTTGCTATTCAAGAATTCAGTCAGACGGTTTGTGCTGAATCTAACCTCAGACCAAACCTGAAAAAAAGGACACAGCCTGACTCCCCCCTTCCATTCGCTCGTTTTAAACTAATCATAACCAACATCGCAATTATTCTCCTTTCAGCGCTGTCTTTTGCTGCCAAGCATCAAACCATGCCTGAAATTTAATTTTAGGCAACAACGACGCTGACTTGAATAATAACATCTCCGGGACAGTCTGCTCTGTGAATAATCACTCGCTCTCTCCCCTTCTGTCACACACAACTACAGACACATGGACAGAAAGACTCGCAGACACTTGAAACATCTCCCCCACGCACTGTCACCACTTTGACTGTGAGGCATATGCTGAGGTCAGTCATAATTGTAAAACCAGGGGTCTCCTTCACCTCAGTGCTTTCTATTCATAGCAGCAAAATTGGCAGCCACTCCATGTGTAAGTATTTATGTGTTTTGTTTTTTTTTCCATAAGTATTTAATTCTTATGGAAACATGAGTCTCCATGGATGATGATGTTTGCAGATGACATTGTGATCTGCAGCGAGAGTAGACAGCAGCTAGAGGAGGTTACATTAGCAAAAGAGAGAAGAGGAATGAAGGTCAGGAGCAGCGGTGGAGAAGGTCCAGGAGTTTAGATACTTAGGATCAACTGTTCAGAGCAGTGGAGACTGTGGACAGGCAGGATGGGACAACTGGAGAAAAGAGTCAGGATTGATCTGTGATAGAAGAGAGTCAGCTAAGGTGAAGGGAACAGTTTACAGGACAGTTGTGAGACCAGCCATGATGTATGGACTAGAGACACTAGGTAGAGGTGGAAGACAGGAGGCAGAGCTGGATGTGGAGGAGTTAAAGATGATGAGGTTCTCTTTAGGAGAGACAACACAGACATGAAGGTTTGCAGAAAAAGCTAGAGAAGCCAGATTAAGATGGTGTGGACATGTTCAGAGGAGGGACAGTGGATACATTGGTAGGAGAATAATCTTAGAAATTGAGCTACCAGGTAGGAGACAAAGAGGAGATTAATGGATGCAGTGAGAGAAGACATTTTGAGGTAGTTGTTGTTAGAGTAGAAGATACAAAGGACAGGGTGAGATGGAATTTGTTGACTTGCTGTGGCAACTCCTGGAAAAATATGACAATGACACATTCACAGAACTTGAAATATCAAAGTTTGGACTATTATTCTTCTGAATAATAATTGTTCTGTGCCAGAACAAAAGGAACAGAACATTCACTAATTCCAGCAAATTGTTCTAGACACATAAAATTGAAAAAAAACAACTAAAAAGTACGGTGTGTGTGTGTGTGTGTGTGTGTGTTTGTGTGTGTGTAATCTCCAGTTTGCATATTTTTTGCCAGGTCACATAACATTTGTTTGAACTTGTTTTTAGATTAAAAAAGTGACTGTTGGTTTATTAACATATAATTGTCTTGTTCTGACTACCAGGAGTAGCTTATGTTGCTAATGAAGACCGCTGAGAAGATGAAGAAAGTGTTGAAAAAGACTGCAGTGAGGAAGACCCTGCTTGAGGGTACATCACATCCTGGCAAAGACTTAATCAGATGGAAGATACTGTACATTTAACATAAAATTTCGACATAGAAAATCTAACATAATAATATGTAAAGAGTTATGTTGTTACAAGATGTGTTTTTACATCCTAAACTTTTTAACTACAGTATGCCCTGTATGAAAAATATTTTAATTAATATATTTTATAAAATATATTACAAATATAAAGGCTGGTAGCTCTGTTTACCTGGAGAACACAGCATTTATCACACTGATTGCCTCGTCCCACAGCTTTTACTGTCCGTTGGTCTCTCATTCACTTTGTTCTGCTTTGTTTGTAAAGTTTGTTCTTCTTTGTTTTGTAAAAGTTTACATTGATTTAACACAGTATACTACCTCCTAAAGAAAACATTACATACAATAGTGTATGCTCTCCTGTCTTTCATTTCCATCTTGACCAATGGGAAAGCACATACCAACTTCTTATGCATCTCTCTCGCCAACAGACACACAGTGCCTGATCGGAAAACTGTATTTTCGTAAATTACAAGTCGTCTTAAGTGCACTTTCCTTTGTTATGTAAAAAAAATATATAATAAAAGTTTACACTGATTTAACACAGTTCTATATCTTGGCCAGTATGAACTCCTCCGTTCTCTCCTCTCTCTCCTTGGTCCAGGCTCAGACTAATATAAGGAGAGTCTTGATTAATGGAACTGTGCTCACCTGAGTACTGAGGTGTCATGGA
>JAFBJS010054976.1:89590-103567 GCA_016785265.1 Paraplagusia blochii | reverse complement strand
GTCATTTATATGCTAATGCTGGGTTCCTGCTGCATACGCCTGTGACGGGACTGGGTTATGTGGAGAGAGGAGAAACAGAGATGTGTATAAGAGACAGGTCTTGATTAATGGAACTGTGCTCACCTGAGTACTGAGGTGTCATGGAGGAACAAGTACACACTGGGCCACAGTACTAACATGAAAACACACACAAACTTCTTCACAAGCATCTCTCTTGCCAACAGACACACACTGCCTGATCAGAAAACTTTATTTTCGTAAATTACAGGTCGCCTTAAGTGCACTTTCCTTTGTTATGCAAAAAAATACAATAAAGACCTGGGAAAACTAAGGTCAGGACATTTCCATCCGACATAAACTTGATACTAATGTTACTATTCACATGTTACTATTATCATTACCCTTCTGTCTTTCCCCAATAGATAGCATAGAACGGCTATTTTAGAATAGAAGAAGAATTTTCGCCTGTAATTATGAATTTTTACATTAAATCTGTCCTAAATCACAAAAATACTCAATTTATCTGCTCTTGAACTGGTCCCTATGTGGAATTGAAGAACAGAGAAGTTCGCACGGGACTAAATATCACGTAATAAGGTTCAAGTTAAAGCGTATGGCCACGATGTTCGATATGTTGTTCATAGATCAAATTTTTGCCTCATTCATACATAATTTAAGGGAAAATATATTTTTCAAAGGGCCAATGGTGGCCAACTAGATAAGAAAGCAGACATGGGTTCACAAGGCTCAGGGTTTGAATCCACCAGCTGCCAGGTTACCACTGAGTTGCATAGCACCAACATAGCAATGGTGGGATGTCAAGGCCAGCAAAGCCTTCTCTGCTGGCCTAAAACATATTCAGATAAACACATTTAATCATAAATATTTTTAAATAAAATTTTATTATTAATTATTATTATCATTAATTAAATGAATCATATTTCAGCTAGCTTATGTTGTCAGGTTCCATGAAATCTGCCAGAGCCTTCAGAACCAAAAGTGAAGGCTCTGCCTGCTGTAAGTGAATGGACACAGCCCGTTTACTTTACAGGACTCAGACCAATCATCTCGCCAGATTGCAACGTCAGGGCCATCTAGCTGGCCCTACATATGCTTTCGCACTTTGACTACCCATGGGCAAATGTCGCAGTCGCATTGAAGCTCGGAACCTAGTTGGGATGAAACAAATATTATCGGCCCACTTAAATGGCAAAAATACTAAGAGTAATTGATTTTAAATGATTTGGAAAACAAGTGTTGCTGCATGAGCTTATATTAAGGGCGATATAATGTATATGTGTGGACTCTTAAGTCCTGGTGTAACTGATGTTATTATATGGCGTATAGATTTAACGTCACAAAACTATGATGTCACTGAAGGCTGAGGGTTGAAATGCACAGCCCCCCACTGCCACAAAGCACATTTAACTTCCGTTGGGCTCTCCACCCAAAGCATGGCTCACAATGGTGGTGTGATTTGGGTGGCAGTTGTGAAGACTGCTGCCCGTGCCACCTGGCATCGGATAAGAGAATGAAAATGAATGAATAACATAGTATTTCTAACCGACCGACACTGTATTACGATAAGTTTGAAGTTACTGAACTTTTTATTTGGCCTTATTGAACTCCACCCCCTTCTCATTACTGTCCAGTTGAGATACTGCACTTAAACACCTCACCATCCCCACTTTGATCACGTACACTGATTCAGTCAATACAACAGAAATGCTGCATTCACTGCTACAGGCCATTAACACCATGGCTCATCATTAACCACTTTCTCCTTGAGGGACTTGGTGAGGTACACAAGCGCAAGAGCAAGAATCAGTGAGGCACGTAAGAGAGATCGCAACCCATGCATTGACAACTGCCTGGAAAACGCACAGCTTGGCAATAAACGAGTCAGTGAAATCCCTGAAGTGACGCCTGGGGAGTCAGAGGAAGCTGATCGGAATGAACTATGTGATGTTTTTTGATCTTGTGTGGGGAATCACACTGATATTTTCTCTGCACCTCCCTTCCTAATTGTTTTCAACCACCAAAACAACCTGCCAGGATTATATTTGAGATTATATTCTTCTATAGGTAGAAAAAAAA
Source organism: Paraplagusia blochii (assembly GCA_016785265.1). NCBI lineage: Eukaryota > Metazoa > Chordata > Actinopteri > Pleuronectiformes > Cynoglossidae > Paraplagusia > Paraplagusia blochii. Next base: position 101,470 of record JAFBJS010054976.1, on the reverse strand, counting down.
AAAAAAACCTTTCCGACCACAGTCTTGCTTCCGCCACCAACGCTTTAGCCTGGGTCTTTATTTCAGAGCTGAAGTGATGAACACTGCACTTTGGTGTATGTATCACTTTACTTACACTGTGTGTTTGTTATTGAAACACATTTACTCAAACTCCCGTCAGCAGGCCTTTATTTGAGCCGTCAAAGGAGAATTGAGATTAAAATGTAAGCCTGAGGGGGGCGAGAGAGATGAAGTGAACTATTTTAAACAACAGATAAACCAGTCTGTTGGAAACTGTTCAGCCCTGAAGGACATCATATAAAAAACAAACCGCTATTCCTGTGTTTTAACTGAAAAAGACCGTGTCTTCACTCTCTTAAAACTTTTCTTTGTGCCCAAATCATCTCATGTTGTTGGTGAGATCCCATACAGGACATCCTTCTCCTTTAGTACAAAGACTAAAATGTCAAGAGAGACTTTGACAGTTCAGCTTTTGTGTTTCCTGAAAGATCTGCAAAAAATGACTTAGTCAGCTATTTTAAGAAGGCGTTGACTTCAGACTACGATATGGTGCAGGGTCTGTAGAACTTATGCTTAAAGCTGACTCTTCATTGCGTTCTTGAATTTAATAGTGGCATTTAAGTACAAATGTAAATATCAACACCACACAGTCACTAAATATAATGTTCGTCCGAAAAAAAAATAAAGAAAAACTGCACAGAGCTGAACTGCTAAACAGCATCTGAGATCTGGTGACCAGGGACGTTTAAACACCCTGAAAATTATCGTTTGCTTAATGGTGTATAAACTGTTCTTAGCATCATTTTAAATATGGATGGATCAACAAAAGTACTGTGTCATTTGGACTATATTTAGGGGCAAATAAAGTGTCAAAAAGTCACATTTAGTCCCCATTACTAAGCAACTGATGCACAGCACCCCCTAGGACATTAGGATGAAACTATCCTGCTGCATTTAACAAATGAAGTTACCTAAACTACCAATACTCGGCGCCCCCTTTGCAAGAAAAGTGCGGTGCAGTGTGATTTGGGTGGCAGTCGTGGAGATCGCTGCCTCCTCCACTTGATAAGGGATAGGCAAGTGTAAAAGCTAGATGGTGTTCCCTGGTCAAGGCTCTTATTGGCTATTGACTGCATTTAATGCAAGCGGTGCATTTGATGTCAATGTCAGTGTGAAGCCACTTGTTACAGTCCTAAAGAAATAACAGTGAGAAACATATATCCTGTTCTCTAGAACAAGGATGTCAAACTCAAATTCACACTTGGGTAAAATTAAAAACTGGAAATGGAAATGTGGATGTTTTCTTCAGCTTGTCCCTTTTTCAGGGTTTGCCAAAGTTAATCACTGCATCTATCAATCTCCTCTTTGTGTCCTAGTAGGCTTTTTCTCCTACCTGGTAGGCCATATCTAGGACACATCTATAGCAGGGGTTTTCAAAGTGTGGGGCGTGTCCCCCTGGGGGGTGGGGCGTGGGGGGGGCGGTGCAATGCTGAGGGGGGCGCGTGTGACCCTTGGGGACATGCTTTTTTTTCCGCCGTACTACAATAAAGTGTAATTGCACATCCTTGTAAGTTGAACTATATCTCTTTTTTTGTTTCTTTATGTTAACAAGGATACGATGTTATGCAGAGGTGTAGCTAGAACTATTTTATAAACAAATGCTGTTATTTACAGCTGCGGCGGAGAGTGGGTTGGGGGGTGCAAATTGTTTTCTTCTTGCTAGGGGGGCGTAACAGAAAAAGATTGGGAAGCACTCATCTATAGCACGGAACATACACACTAAGACTGCAAATCCAGCCTGTATACATAGCCTTTATATTAGGGTGGGCCACAAATGATTACACTGCATGCCAGATTTGGCCCCAGAACCTAAGCTGACACATGCTCTAGTACAGTGGTCCCCAACCACTGGGCCGGGGACCACTGTATCGGGCCGCAGAGAAATAATGTTTCCTTTTGGCCTCATCTGGCTATTACTAACACTTGATTCATACCCATATCAAGAAAATAACTTAACAGTAGAATGGCCAGGATTCCATCATCAATATTGCAACATTATTTGATTAGGAAATATTTTCTCAGTGAAGACAATCAAAGTCAAAATGACGCAGATTCAAACTGTCTGCATTGATGAGTCATTGAAACAAGATGCTAACTTTTTATACCGCTCTGGTAGCTGATAATTATAGGCTGTGTGCACTTGAGAAATCCTTGTTGTGTGCATGCACAGTTAATTCGGGTAGGAAAATTTTATAGGTAGGAAAATATTGAGGAACAAGGGAAATTTAATTTTACTAAGGGGTATTTATCTGCCACAACGTAATGACCCATCCGTGAAAAAAGTACCAGACATTTAACCAGTATGTGGCGCAAAAAAATGTTGGGGAACACTGCATAGATCCTCTCTGTTACCAGGACTTAGGGGCAGCAGTCTCCTTGACAGCCACCCAAATCACACTGCACCATTCCGCATACTGTAACCCTTCCTGGAGGTTATTTGGGTCTAGAGCAGACCTGGGCAAACTAAGACCCGGGGGCCGGATGCAGCCCGTTTGGCGTTTTAATCTGGCCTGCCAGACAATGCCAGTCTAAATTGTACTGTTAATTTATATTATCGTTATCCTTCTACCTTTTCCCTGCAAAGCCAGCATTTCTCCAATAAATGGTCTCAAAGAGGCTAAAATAATTGCCTTTATTCAATACTTTATACATCATTTATCTTAGTTCACGGAAATACTCAATCTCTCTGATCATGATCTGGCCCGTGACTCAGATTTTTGTACCAGTCGGGCTCGCGAGTCACAATAATTGCCCAGGCCTGGTCAGAGAACCTCTGTGGTGGATTTGAACCTAAAGCTTTGTCTACTCCCTTAACCACCAAGCCACCATGCCTTTAGCTATTCAATAGCTCTAATTGAAAAGCTCTAGTTTCTATCCAAAAAGAAAAAATCATATTGTCTTTTGACTTTCATAATCTTTTATAACAACACAAGGCAGTGACTGTATCTCAAGGACACACAACTGTGAACAGCACTTCAGAAGTGCAACATAAAGTGCATGCACACATGAAAGAAATAGGATTATGACCACTGGGACCTTAAAACCACTGGACGTAACACGGAAAGTGACAGAAACCCAGGTCTCTGCAAATAGTAACAAGGAACAACACGGGCCAAGAGTCGGGGATGGACCAAACTAAACCACACACAAAGATAGACGTAACGTTGTAGCCGAGACCTGGGTTTAGACGGCTATATGTTAGCGTCCATTACGGGATTAGTTGAGAATGAAGAATAATCCGAGGTGAGAGAGTCTCCGTCGGCCGTAGTCAGTCAATGGGCCTGTGTGTATTAAACAGACTCCGAGAACACACAGACGGTGAAGGTGTCACCCTGACGGATTCAATGTCAATATTGACATTTCTAAGATTAGGCCGCTGACAAAATAATGAATGATTTTGTGTCCTCCTAGAGAGCAGAACACCTGCTTTCCCAGCACTAACAGTTGTGGAGAGAGTTCAGCCAGAATGGAGGAAGTGAACAGATGGATGTCCTCCAAAGAACGGCAGAACATACTGTTGATATGTCTGAGTGAGATAACTGTCCAAATTAATGTTTATTTCAGAGCTCTGTTGCTGCTGTAGGGCCTGTCGTCTTTGTGGTGGGAAAACATGGAGGAATAACTTCATGATCCGCTTATTGGACAAGAATAATGGCTGTTATCAGTGATGCCAAATTAAAACATCAACTGTGTGACATTGTGAGATGTAGTTTTTTCTGTAAAACAAAGTTATGAGTGAGCTGATTGAGAGGGGACATGTTTTTTTGGATTATATTTTTTTAGCGACCCCTCCTGTGCAATCACAAGTGTTTCTTTTTATTTGGTTTTTTATCCTGCATTACTGATCAGAACACAGTAGAGCTTCAGACTGTAACTGCACTATATTTACATTATATATTTCATATTTACACAAGTAGAGACTGTTTTATTTCTACTGAAGCCAAGGGTTTTGAACCAATTCAAGAAACGAAAATATACACTGGAAACTTTTAGCATTTTGCTTGGAACAGACACAAGTTGAAGACGCAGTGTCAATGTAGTTGTCCATGTCAATAATGATTGGGTAAAGCACAAAAACAAACAAAAAAAAAATTATACTTTTGCCGCTTCTTCTGTTTAGATGGGACGAGAATCCCATGATACAACAGCAAGGAGTCTGTACAACACAATGCAACATGTGGGGCTGAAATTGAGGTAAAATCACAAGGATATATATATATATATATATATATATATATAGATATATATATAGATATATATAGATATATATATAGATATATATATGAATATATACATACGTATATAATAATATAATAATAATAAAAACGTATATAATAATATCTATACATCTATCTATATATAATATATCATTACATTAATTACGTTCCTAGTCAGCTGACAAGTTTAACAAGTTTATATATATATATATATATTATATATATAGTTAATATTGTCAAACAGCTGACAAGGTACGGAATTAATCGTGCCAGGAACATCAATCTTGTGGTAGAACCTTTATGGAACCATTGAAATATCTGTTCAGAACGAACCGATCAGAAAAAAAAAAATCTGCATCAGTGCCTTGGTCTTGTTGAAAAACTTGTTTTTCTCTATAGAGATTTTGGTTTAGGAAAACCTTCTTTATTTTGGTGGTGGGAAACATCCCACTGCCCCTTTTCTCAAAGATTGAAATGTGTATTTTTTTCTGTGAGACTTGCGTCCAGCTCCCATTCCTGGTCCTTGGACTTCCAGTGTGATAATGACCCCACATCAGGAAACTAGATATATTTTTAAGCCTTGTGCAGTGAAGGTTACTCTCTAGTATCATTAAAAACGTCAGCTGAATACACCTACACACATTGTGTAGCTGCTTTTAGCTGACGTCCAGTGAGTGACAGTAGGACAGCATTAAAGCACTCCAGTTTAATGCAAGCGAGGGCATGATTTCAAAGAGACACAGATTAATTTCTAGCCTACTTTCCCGCAGACAGCTTGGGTCGGTGAATTATTAAGAGGGCGACATATCTCTCATTAATTATTCATCGGAGTTGGAAAACTCCCATAACTATCTTAATGTGGCCATCAGCTCCCCACATCGCCATTGTCATACTCATTGTGATTACTGTTTTAATATTCAAATATTCAGACCTGAGACAGGATCATTGTCTTTGTTTAATTAAAAAGCACAGCCTGTAATTTCCCTAAGAAAACAATTTCAATGAGGAAAAAAAAAAATCTTTTTTTTTTTCTTTTTTGTTGCAAGTAATCAGACAAAATAGATAGATTAAATATTTGTATACATCTGTTGTTTTTTTATAAGATAATGTTAATCTGGTAGAAGGCAGTTAGCAACTTGCCAAAAAACAAGAGGCGGATCAATTCATCATATAGTCATGGAAAAAATGATTAGACCACTCTTTCTTTAATTTCTTGTCCATTTAAAAGTCTGCTTCCACCTAATCTACATTAATCTGGACTGAAATATAATAACAACAAAAAAGGCTCACAATTAAGTATAATTTCAGAGGTGATTTCTGGCCATTTTGCATGGTTTTATTGACAGTTACAAAAATCACTTCCGTTCCTACATCACTAGCAATAACATTGTACTGACAAGTGCTTTTAGTCATTGCATGGTTTTGTGTTCATTGTTTCCCCCAGGTGATAAACCTTTAGTGGAACAAGGCATTAAGATGAACAAGGAATTGAAGAAAACAGGAGAGTGGTCTAATCATTTTTTCCATGACTGTAGATCCGCTCTATAAACAGGCAAATGAAAGCCTTTTGTAATATATACAACACACTTTGAATAACGTTTAAATATTAATGTGAGCTTAGGTCATGGGCTGTGACAAAATGTCTGTGCTCCACTAATACACCACTTCTTCTACTCCTTTCAGCTTGTCCCTAATTTAGGGGTTGCCACGGCGATTCAACATTTCTCACCTCTCCCTGTCTTCTGTATGTTCTGCTCTAACTCCACTAATTTACCACAGTATTTGTTCTGGCACAATAATATTTTTGGCAACTTCCACTAATATCTTTCTTCTTTTTTTTTCAGGAATATCACCCATAGCAGCATCAACATCACTGTTGTGACTGTCATCATTATCACCAGAGTTGCTTTCTGTAAAAAACACCTTTGTTCGTGACATCATCAGCATCATCCTGCTAATAAATAACACCTACATCATCTTCCAAAATACCATCATCATCATTTATACCAGGGATGGGCAAACTAAGGCCCAAGGGCAAGATGCGGCCAGTTGAGCATTTTAATGCGACCCATCATCCTTGTCCAAATTAAATAATGAATTTTTTATTATATTACTGTACAATTTTTTTTATTTTCCCTGCAATGCCTGCATTTCCCCAGAAGTTGGCAATGTAAAGGCTTATTTTATCTTAGTTTAAACAAATGCTCCATCTCTCTGCTCTTGACTCCACCCTAGTGTCCAATTTTAGGATAAATTGTGGAGGGCAAAAAGTTTGCCCACCCCTGATTTATACAGTTGTAATGCCCTTTACAATTCAATATTCTATTGTTTTCCATTAGAAAAAAAAAATGTATAATGTACATTTTTAGCCATATTTATCTTACATTTATTGTGTTACTGTATTTACAAAGTAGCAAAATCCAATTCTCCCACTTTGGGGACAAACAATGATGCTTCTTATATTTTTAAAGCCCACTTCTAGCATTGACTGACTGCTGAATTCAACTGAATTGACTTCACTGATAGGAAATGAAAGCAACAGATGAGAAGTTGCGTGACAGAACTGATCTGCAGCCAGTCTGTCTAACCCAAATGTAGGCAATTTTTTTTTTCATGCCACAGTGGGAACAAACATTTGACACAGGGCGGTCGTATCAAAAGCAGAGAAATGGAGCATCTGTGGGAACTAAGATAAATGATGTGTAAATGTCAATGTAATAAAGTCCAAAATGTTCACCTTTACAAGATTTTTTACAGCATGTATTGGGAAAATGCTGAGATTGCAGAGGAAAAGCAAATGGATAATGATAATGTAAATGAATAGTACTATTTGGACACGTTTGGCGGGCCAGATTAGAAAGCCCAATGCGCCACATCTGGCCCCCGGGCCATAGTTTGTCAAGGTTTGTTCTGACCGCTGCTCTGCACTCTGAACCAGCGCAGCCATCCCTCTCTCACGGACGTCGACTCTCTCTCACCCTGACCTCATCAGGTCTCCCACCCTGTCCCCCCTGTGCTCAGCTGTCACCGCATTTACGCACGTAGACCAGCTCGGTTTGAGCAGAGGAGCGAGACAGAGGAAGTCCTCTGGGGATGAGGACAAACATCAGCCACACATCACAGTTCCCCAGTGACGCTCTGACGGTGTGTAGTACCGCACACCCTCGTGCGTGGATCTACCTGGTTCTTTACGCACGGAGCGATGCGCGTAAACGTAACCAGTAGACTCAGCTGGTTCTAAGTGATGACTGAACAGTCCACGTTTCCGGTCACTTCCCGAGCTCCTGACTACGGTACTCACTCCCGGAGCACATGCTCGCGCACGCAAACACTCCATATGCATTCACCCGCGCACGGCTCTCATCCGACAACCAACACAAGCCATGCGTTTGCGCAAAAAAAATAAAAAAAGAGCAGACAGATGAATTCAACCACGCATCGTGATGACGTCTCTCACCTGGACGAAGAGGTCGGAGAAGATCGAAGGTCCGTTCATTCAGTGAGTCACTCATCCATCTGTTTGTTCATCCTCTGTGTTCCCTCTCCCACTGTGCACTGAATGACGGTCTACTCTGCTTCTGAAGCTGCGGCGACGGAGCAGGCGCATTTCCTCCTTCTCCTCCTCCTCCTCCTCTCTCTCTCCTCCTCTCTCTCTCCTCCTCTCTCTCTCTCTGGCTGGAGTAGGATTAGCTGATGTAGTAGTGGAGGGAGCAGCACAATAACAGACACTACGGAAATCCACTGACCCTATCAAGCACATTCAGATTCAAATTCAGAAAACTTTATTTGTCCCCGAGGAGCAATTCGAGGCATGAATCCGAACATTAATCCGAACTCGACCACATACAATCAAGGAAAAAAAATGATTAGACCACTCTGCTGTTTTCTTCAATTCCTTGTTCATCTTAATGCCTTGTTCCACTAAAGGTTTATCACCTGGGGGAAACAATGAACACAAAACCATGCAATGACTAAAAGCACTGTATATGTCAGTACAATGTTATTGCTAGTGATGTAGGAACGGAAATTATTTTTGTCACTGTCAATAACACCATGCAAAATGGCCATAAATCAGCTTTGTCTTCTTTGTCTTTTCAGTTTGTCTTCAGAGTGAGCTTCACGTGTTTCTCAATTCTGACCCTGTCTGTTTTGTCCAGTCTGTCTGTCTATCTAAGTCGGTGTCAGTGTCATCACAATCACCTCTGTCTGTCATTAGTCCCACATGTGGCACCTGGTGCCTCAGATTCCTTCATCCATGCAGTCTTTATTGGGTCATAGTTTGTCTCAGCCTGTTACGATTTGTCCTGTTTCTCTTTGAGTCAGTACGTGTTTTTTTGTCCGTGGCCACACTTTTAATGAAGTCCGTGTTTCTAAGGAGTGTGTGCTTTTGATATGTCAATGTTTGTGAAAAGTCCATGTTTTTGAGAAGACCATTTTTTTTGAAGAGTCCATGTTTTCACTATGGCCACATTTTTCAGAAGTCCATATTTTGAGAATGTCATGTTTTTGAGGAGTCTGTGTATATGAGATGTCCTTGTTTTTGAAGAATCCACATTCTTGGAGAGTCCATGTTTGTGAGAAGTCCATGCTTTCAACAAGTACAACGAGTCTATGCTTTTGGGGAGGCTATATTTTTGGGGGGACCACGTTGTTTGAGAAGTCAATGTCTTTTAACGGGTCCATGTTTTATAAGACGTCCACGTTTTAAGGAGTCTACACTTTTGAGGACTCTATGATTCTCGGTAGTCTACGCTTTTGGGAGTCTAAGTTTTTGGAGGGTCTAAGTTTTTGGAGAGTCTAGGTTTTTGAAAGGTCCATGTTTTTGAAGAATCTATGTCTTTGAAAAGTCCACATCATTGGAGAGTGCATGTTTTTCAACAAGTCCATGTTTCGAAGAAGTCCACGTTTTAAGAAGTCTACGCTTTTGAAGAGTCCACCTTTTTGAGAAGTCTGTGTTTTTGAAGAATTGATGTTTTTGAGAAGTCCATGTTTTTGAGGAGTCCATGGTCCTTCTGAGTCCACATTTTTCAGAAGTCCATGTTTTTTTAAAAGTTCATGTTTTTGTTCTTGTTTTTGAAGAGTCCACATATTTCATTTTTTTTTTTTTGCAAAATTGAGGAGTATAATTGAGGAGTATATTTTTGAGGAGTCCATTTTCTACTGAGTCCACATACCTAAACGTAACACAGTACTCTGTGAATCCTGTTAGACCTCCAAGTAACATGTCTTCCACACTTGGTTTTGGGCAGAGAGAATGTCAGATAAAAATATCCATCAGCGGAAAGACATTGCAAGCACTACAGACAACAGGTTTACTGATGAATATCTGAAATTTTTTATTCAGCTGCAGAGATTTAACCATTATACCATTGACTTAAGATGATCAAAAATATCTCTTTTGGTGTCATATGTTGCAGATGGTTTGGCTTAACAGGATATTTTAACCTTATTGTGAAAATGTATTCCTATATGCAAATTTTAACTGGGAACAGGGAGACAGGGAGTCACTAAAACATTTTTACAGTTGCATGTGTAATGCAAAGTGTTATGTTGTCTCACCTCTGTCAAGGGGAGGAGGAAGAAAGGCTAATAAAGAAGAGAAGGGCAGTGAAGACATTGCATTAGAAGAAAAGAAACAAGGAGATGAGCAGAGGAGAGATGAAAAAGAATAGGAATGTGGAGGACGGAGAATGGAAGGTGACGGAGGAGGAATGATTGCTGTGACGGATGGAAGGGGAAGGAGCGAAGGAGCTGGAGTAAATAATGGGAGAGGAGAGGAGTGGGTTTACATTATCTTTCTTTTGGACACACTTGATCAGAGTTCTGTCTCGGCGTGAAGCATAGCCTTTACACCGCCAGCTAATTTGCACCCTGAAGGGACATCATCACTCACTCCAAGAGACACTCGCGCACAGACACACACAGACACAAGCTGATTCTGACTGCGAGTAAATACGTAGCATCCACGAACAAACGAGTGTTTACATCGAGACCGATTCCATCTACATGAATATGTTAATAAATGCATAACATATTGTACGAGTTACAGTGTACGTACACAAAACCTTTCACACAATACATGATCAAATATGCATTTACGGCCAAAGGCAAATGGCATCCTAATCAATCCTTGTATGTCAATCACCACTGGACCTGTCCTTTAACCATTAGGTAGTGGTGGCCTAGTGGTTAAGGACCTAGACTTGGTTCTTGAAGGTTCCAGGTTGGAACCCACACTGAAACCTACCCACTGTTCTCTTTGGTGATGGGTTAAATGTAGATTTCCTATTTTTGTTGTGTGTATGACAATGACAACAAGATTTTATTTGTCTTACATTTATGATAAAGTCATTTTGAAATTTCATAAAAATCCATCATTCATACAACCCAAATCTTACAGCACTGTGTCACCCCCTCTTGCACCTACCTCTGTCCATGGGACGGATTTCATGAAAAGATGGGAGTCTATACGTAGAAGCGATTACAGCAGCAAATCCTCAAGAAGACGTATGAGGCTTTGACTTTCAAACATCACCAGCACAAGAATCCTAATTAGGAGCTGTAGTTTGTAGTAATGGATTCTCTTTAACCTCTAAATCAACTTCTAATTGGATGATTCAAAATCGCATTTCCCCCATCTGCGTTTCCCCATCACCCTTTGAACGTTACGCAACGGTAATGAAACAATAGACCCAGAAATTATTAACAGGTGTCAAACTCAAATGCACATCAGCCAAAATTAAAAACAAAGACAAAGAAACGGCCAAACTCTATATTTATAAAAGAAATTGACAGCAAATGTTTTGCATACACTGTAAATCTTATTTTTTCCACTGGCTAACCTCAAATAATGTTAATACTAAGATACCTGAGTATATAGAGCAGGGGTAGGAAACTCAAGCGGCCCTCGCAAGTTGAGGGTCTCTGCTCAAATGTCATTTCACCAAAGGGCCACATCAGCTATCAATGTTCAAAGCAAAAGGCAATAAAACGTGTCTCGAACATTCTGCCATACAACATTGCAGATGAGTAGAAAAAAACAAGAAAGAAAACAGCTGAAAATGAACCAAAAGGGGTCTGTGGACCATAGTTTTAAAACTATAGGATTTACCACAAAAAATACAATGATGTAGTAAATTCCAATATAGTACAGCAATCTGTGTGTAATGTTAGAGACATGACAGGCAGGATGGAACAACTGGAGAAAGGTCTCTGGAGTGATCTGTGATAGAAGGATGTCAGCTAAGGAGAAGGGAAAGGTTTACAGGACAGTTGTGAGACCAGCCATGATATATGAATTAGAGACACTAGGAATAGGTAGAAGACAACAGGCAGAGCTGGAGGTGGCAGAGTTAAAGATGCTGAGATTCACTTTGGGGGTGAAAAGGATGGACAGGATCAGGAACGAGGTGATCAGGGGGACAACACGGACAGGAAAGTTTGGGGAAAAAGCTGGAGAAGCCAGACTGAGATGGTTTGGACATGTTCAGAGGAGGGACAGTTTATATTGGGGACTGATTATATTGGGAGAAGAATGCTAGACATGGAGCTACCAGGTAAGAGACGAAGAGGAAGGCCAAAGAGAAGATTTATGGATGCAGTG
>JAFBJS010054976.1:16335-89573 GCA_016785265.1 Paraplagusia blochii | reverse complement strand
GGACATGGAGGTGGTTGGAGTTGGAGTTGAGGATGCGGAGGACAGGGTGACATGGAAATTGTTGACTTGCTGTGGCAACCCCTGAAAAACGGGATAAGCCGAAAGGAAAAGAAGAAGAAGTACAGCAATCTGTGAAAAGACTAAGTGCTGTTCTGTTGAACATACATCCTCATCACTGCATAATCAACCCTGTAGTCGTTGAATATTGGTCTCCATGAATGAGAAAACTGTGGAAAGTCTCCATTACAACATGGGTTTGACCAATGAGTGCATCCAACATGGTGATTTTTTGACCATTGGGGCACCAGGGGGAGTGGTCCACCAGCTGCCAGGCTATCACTGAGTTTCACCGAGCATGGCACAGTCCCCACACACTGCTCCCCCGGTGCACAAAGCTGCCCACTGTTCACTTTGGTTGTGGGTAAATGCCGAGGTCACATTTCATTGTGTGCAGTGGTCACAATGTCAGAATGACCAGTTGGCTGTCCTCCCTTTCACTGTTGACTTGAAGTGAAACACCAACTAACACTAACATTACACTTTCATGTCAAGACGGGGGCCCCAAAATATCGGCCCATGGGCTGCAAACTTGAGACCTATGATATAGAAGCTTTTCTGACCCACATAACCCCAAGTAGGCCCACAGGAAGGCTCACGGTGTGGTACAGTGTGATTTGGGTGGCATGGACATGGAGACTGCCACCCCTGAAACCCAGCAAGGGATAAGATGATGAAGTTAAGTGAATGAATGAGTGAAAATAGAGGCTATCTACTGGCTGCCAAACAAAACCAGCCACTAGGGAGCACAAGACAGTGTTTTTTAGTGCCTGTTTCAAGCCTGGATAAATGATGAAGTTTAGGTCAGGAAGGGCATCCAGCATAAAACTTTGGCCAAATAAATGATGCGAGACAAGAAAAAAATTTCGAATCGGATTTGGCTGCCCACATGCTACATGTCTGCTTAAAGTTGAGAGGCCAAATATAAAAAAATTATGGGCCAGATTTGGCCCTTGAGCCTGAGTTTGACACATGTTGAAATGGCTAAGTAGAGACATTCTATTTGTAAGAGATTCGCAAACAAATAACTTTTTTTTTTTTTGATGTGATTCACACCGCAGCGCACAACGGAATTTGGTCTCTGCATTTAACCCATCATCAAAGTGAGCAGTGGGCAGCTTTTGAGCACCCGGGGAGCAGTGAGTGGGGACGATAACATGCTCAATGCACCTCAGTAGTAACTTGGCGGTAGGGGGATTCAAACCTGGGACCTTGCGGACCCAAGTGTGCTTCCTTAACCTCCAGGCCACCACTGGCGTCGTAAATAAAACAATTAGCCCAATCCCCAGGGATTGGAAAATGTAAAAAGAATACAGTATGTCAGCTTGTTTCTCCCTCAGCCTGTATATTCAAATAATAAAATAATAAAATAAAATAAAGAAATATATTAATAGGGAGTATCCTTCAGGAAATTATACCTCTGCATTTAACCCGTCACCGTAGTGAACAGGGGGCTGCCGGCTGGGGAGCAGTGTGTGGTGGATCATGCGAATCTAAGTCCACATCCATTAGGCCACCACCTGGCCCATAAGATATCTAACCCACCCATGAAGGGAGTCGAGCCCTCAATCTTCTGATCCGAAGTCAGACGCCTTATCCATTAGGCCACGTGGTCTCGATTTTCACTCTATTTCAAACACCAACGTACCCAAACACACAATTTCTCTGCTTAAAGGCTTAAAAAAATGAACAGAGGGAAGTGCTGTCTCATTCCTGAAGGTGTGCAAGGTGCGAGACAAGAGGAAAATGTGTGTGACTGTAGTAGTCTGCGGGATGGAAGGGGCAAAGACAGAGGAGGACAAATAAAAGAGTTTGGGAACAACAGCAACGAAGTCGCAGACTTTCTGCACTCAAATGCTTCAGAGCTCCAGACTTAATGTGACCTTCAGATTAGCCCAAGGACAGTACGCAGAGAGCTTCATGGAATGGGGTTCCATGGCCGAGCGGCTGGACAATCCCATGCTCCCAAACTTGTGGGAACATTTTGTGGCAGGGCTCAGCATGACTTTTCACCAGTGCCCAAAGTGAGGTCCATAAAGACATGGAGACTTGAACCCTATAGTTCATCTTTGGGATGAATGAGACTGAAACCCAGGCCTTCTTGACCAACATCAGTGTGTGACCTCACCACCAGATGAAACTTACAGCGTGCCTCATCTAAAATCGAAGGTTTGGACATCATTTGTTTTTTTTTTTTCAAGAAGGAAAGATAGATAAAGGAACGCGATTTACCGACTCTGTAGAGCAACAGTGGAATACACTGGAGGTCCAACAATCCTTAGCAGACACCTGGAGAGACGGCAGAGTGGGACTGATGACTGGGTGAAGGTGAAGATGATGCTGGCACAGCACGAACCACCAGTAGTCAGAGGAGCGGACAAAATAAAATACAAAAGTTTTTCCAACCACAGTTCAGCAAAAACTCGGCAAAGTCCAAGGCAATAACGGAATCTATCTCTCGTTATATTACAAAACAATGTCCTGTGTGACAATCTGCTTACAGGAGTGCTGTCTACAGCTAAACCTTTCTAAAACTGAAAAATGTCTTAGTTGTATATAAAGTGTTTGCATATGTATTTTATATTGTATATGTATGGTGTGCTTCTTGCCTTTTTACATCATGGCCAGGGGACTGAAGAGGAAAACTAGCCTTTGCCTAATTATTTCTCATTTAACCATGTGTAATCATATGTTTACATGGAGGTGGCTGGAGTTGTAGTTGAGGATGCAGAGGACAGGGAGAGATGGAAGTTGTTGACTCGCTGTGGCAACCCCTGAAAAACGGGATAAGCCGAAAGAAGAAGAAGAAGTAATCATATGTTTGTGAAATTCCATTTTCCCCTTTTAAATAAACTAAACTAAAACTGAAAAAGACTGGCAGCTGTGCAGTGTAGTTGAAAGCAGAGTTGCACATTTTTATTGAATCGAACTGAACTGAATCGGATCGAACTGGATGGATGGTTTTATATTTTTTTTTTATGAATCGTTTCTGAATCGGATCGAAGCTTGTTAATCGAGATATGAATCGAATCGTCGTGTGAGTGAAGATTCACACCCCCGATAATTACAGTTATATCTAGGATCTAGAAAATCAAATAGAATAGAATACACATACTTTATTGATCCCCGGCTGGAAAATGGCAGCATTCCAGTGTCCAACCATTTGAAGTTAACAGCAATAATAAAAATAGCTGTAGTTCAGCAACATGATTATCTACTAACCAACACTACCTCTATATTTCTTCTTAGCAGTTGCAGCTTCACAGCATTAAAGATTCAGAGCCTATTAACCCTCCCCCATCACCTCACAGTACACGTGAATCCGTCTGCTACAACGTTCTCAAACAAACCAGGATAATATCATCACAGGAAGCTACACATCTACCCAGTTTCTATGGCAATGAGGGGAAAAAGGCAGAGCGATGCCTTGCCTGGCTGCTCTGAGATCCACGAACATTCCATAATAAGTATGAATCTCCAAAAGTCAGCGGCGGCAGCAGCAATAGGAGCCATATCTGCCGGGAGGATAATTGCTGTTTTCTATGAAATATTAAGTTGCCGTTTTAGTTTCTCACTGGCAGACCTGTAAAAACACTTGTATGGTTCTGCTCATAGTATACCACTTAAATGGGTCTTTTATATTTCATGCAGACAGAAAAAAAATGTAAAAAAAAAAGGACTAGGATTCATTCAGCAAAAACACTCTGCACGTACTATAAACAGGAAGCTACTACTAGTTAACATTTATCGCTGACAAATCATGCTTTATTGCTGTTTTGTTGGGTTATTTAAATTACTTTTGCTGTGTATTTGCGTATAATTCTTAAGATTGCTAATTGGGCTTTAGTTTCCATTTACATATGTTAAATTTAATCTATTTAGGATATATTCCTGGTCGTATTTAGAGTAAAAATAAGAAATACAATATTAATATAAAATACTGGCACAGACTGGCAGACATGTAATTAATAGATATTATTAAATTTGGTCATTTATTTGCTAATAAGTTAAATTTATTGTTAAGGTACTTCGTAAAAATCTGACTTAACTCTTGAATAACCAAATTACTCTGCTCAGCTTCTAGGTCTATTGAAGGAGCAATAACTGTGAAACAATGTCGGTTCTGTTTTTTAGTGCAAAAGAATTTTTGCGCAAAAAAAAGTTTTTGTCATTACAAAATATGGGCGTCCAGCTCTTGACTCTTCAACTCTCACTTCTTGTTTATTCCTAATACTTCCTTATGTGTTATGTGAAAAAAGTACAAACCATGTAGTCGCTGTATCTCATGCACAGTGTTTTGCAAAAGTATTTATGAGCTTTTGTCACCTTACAACCACAAACATGGATAGACCCACAAAGGTTGCATAGAATAGGCATAGAATTATGGAATAGAAAGAAAATAAAAACTTAAAAGTGTGGTGCAATTACAGCCGCAAGACTTTGGGCGCATATCTGAACCAGCTTTCCACATCCAGATTTCAATTTTTTTTGCCCATTCTTCTTTGCAAAGCAGCTCAGTCAGATTAGATGGGAAGCGTTTGTCTTTTAAACCGTTTTCCTGCTGGAAGGTGAATCTCCGCCCCAGTCACAAGTGTTTTGCAGACTCCAACAGCTTTTCTTCCAAGACTGCTTTGTATCTGTCTGTCCGTCTTCCTGTCAACTCTGACCATCTTCCCTGTCCCACCTGAAGAGAGGGACCCTCAGAACATGATGCTGCCAACACTGTTTTTGTTGGACAGTGGTGATGATGTGTTCAGAGTGATGTGCAGTGTTAGTTTTCCGCCACACAGCATTTGTCATATAGGCCAAAAATTTTAAAAAACCTTTGGTCTCATCTGACCGAAGCACGTTCTTTGATTTGTTTGCTTTGTCCCTCACATGGCCTTCGGAAAGCTGGAGTTTATGTACTTTTTTTATGATGGGTTTCTTCTTGCCACTGCTCCATCAAGGCCAGATTTGTGCACAAGCTGTGAATCCCTGCAGTTCACCTAGAGCTGAGGCAAAGTAAGGCACGAGGGTCAGTTGTGGCCCATTGCGCTTTTAATCCAGCCTGCCAAACATGTCCGAATTATATTGTTATTTTATGTTTTCAAAACCATCATTTCACCAATAGCTAATGTCCATCCATCCATCTTCATCTGCTTTTGGAAAGGAAAGGAAAGGAAGCTCCTTGTCATTGTGACATTGTGATTCACACCACAGCGCACAACGAAATGTGACCTCTGTATTTAACCCATCACCAAAGTGAACAGTGGGCAGCTTTGAGCGCCCAGGGAGCTGTGAGTGGGGACGGTGCAATGCCCAGTGGACCTCAGCGGTAACTTGGCGGTAGGGGGATTCAAACCCAGGTCCGCTTCCTTGGCCAACAACTGCCCCAAAAGGGTTGACTTGGCTTCCAGGTATCAACTTCTAAAGAAATGCTCTAGGTGAGGCTCGAACTCACAACCTCGGCATGACTCTGCAGGTTACTGTCTTATAAGTACCGCGCGCTAACCGATTGCGCCACTAGAGCCCTTATCCAGCAGTGGTCCCCACAACTGCTCTAACTGGGATTGGAACCTGCCCAGGAGATGAAGCCTGGAGTTTCACACCCAAGGCAAAGACATTGCCTCTGGGCCAAAGTGAAGGCCTCAATAAAAAAGTATTTCAGCATTTCAGCCATTATTCATGACCTTCAGATGTCATCTACCTTAGTTCCTACAAGTTCTTCCTCAATCTGCGTCTCCTCTGTTTCAGATTTTAGCCACTGTGGCCCAGGAGTCAAAATATTTGCCAATGCCTGATCCAGTGTTAGCATGGGTCTCTTGGCTGGATCTCTGTTAGTTTAGGTGAAGTTCGTGTCTTGGTAAGTTTACAGTTGTGCCACATTCTTTCCATTTCTGGATGAGGGACTGAACAGAGCTCCGTTGTTGTTCAAAGGTTGGGAAATCTTTTTATATCCGAGCCCTGCCTTACATTTCTCCATGACTTTGTCCCTGACCTGTCTGCTGTTTATTCCAATATTCTCTTAACAAACCACTGAGGCCATCACAGATTTAAGTTTTTTGGATTTAACTACACACAAGTGGACTCTGCTAAGACCACAGGCGTCAAACTCTGGCCCGAGGACCAAATCTGGCCGCAGTGTGTTTATATTTGGCCCACATGACCATATCAAACATATGATAAGTGTTGGGAAAGTTACTTTAAAAAAGTAACTTGTTCATTTACTAGTTACTGCTCTGGAAAAGTAACTAGTTATGTTATTAGTTATTAAATTATAAAAGTAACTAGTTACATTACTTTGCTTTAAAAACACATTAACCCTTTTGTAGGGCAAGTGACTGTTTTTGGTAATTTCCTCACACTTTACAAATGCTCCCCTTACTCTACCTCAGTGAGGTCAAGAACCATCTGGTCCTCACTCCCACCCAACATCACACATCACATGACTGTGTCATTCAACCAATCACCAGGTACCTGGAGTTTACCTGCTGATTGGTTTAAAGGAGTCTGTATCAGCACTTATGTTCTAAAACTGATATTCTAATGTGAAAGATACACGTTCCTTTTATCTTATAGGTGTTTTTATTGTAAATTTTGCATATACATATTTTTTACCACCAAAGGGCGAGGAACCAAATACGGTAAATTTGTTTCCTTTGATTTTCCCCAAGACAATGGAATATTTTGAAAATATTGAAATAATCTCTGGTTATGTCCCCCAACAACACTCTAAAGTTGTTTTTTGAATTTCATAGTATTTCAATTCACACCAAAGTAACTATAACGGCGGTACCGCGTTACGTAACGGCGTTAAAAGTAACGTGTTAGCCCCAACACTGCATATGATACATGGTCTTTGTTATAGCAAATACATTGCGTTTGATTTTTTTTGTTGTAGGTCTGAGAAAAACATTAAAACATTAAAATGATCTGGAAAGGCTACAGATAAAGGGAAATACCACTGATGTGTGTTTTTTTTTACTAATTTCATTTCTCATGTGTTGAAAATATTGAGCAGCTGTTCTAGATTCAACGTTCCCAAAAATCTACAATTAATCTGGTGGCGGCAATTGAAGAGTGCCAGATAGTTGTTTGGGGCTCCAACCACTAGGGGGCCCAGTGAAATCACTGATAGAGTGATTTTAATATCTGGGGAAGGGGAAATATTTGCAGTATTTTTATTAAAAGCCCATGACTTCATGTCGGTTCTAATTCTGGCCCACTGTGAAATTGAGTTTCACTCCCCTGGTTTAGACAATCGAGCAACATTCGATCATCAGGCAACTTCTGAAGACAATTAAATGCACGCAGAGAAAAAGAGGCTGAATACTTTTGCACACCACCTGTTTTAGTTTTTTTATTTGTTGAAGAATATTTATGTTTGTTGTCATAACGTGACAAAATGCTTGACATGTTCAAGCTATATGAATACCTTTGCAGGCCACTGTAAGAGCCATGAGTTTTGCAGCACCTGCAGTCACCTGAAAACTATTTTTTACAAAATAAAAGCTAATGGAGGCCAGTCTCCCTAAATCCCTCAGCACTCTCCTGTCGTCTGCTCCAACGTCGGGAGTGATTACAGAGTAGCCTGCTAATCAATCTGTTACAATTAATCTCCAACATGAAAAGGCTTTGTCGTCGGCTGCTAATTACTCACATCTCCCCAGTCTCTCAGTGTCAGACCACAACAGACACTCAAAGGTTCTGCAGCGTATCCAGCGCAGTGATGTGAAACAGAACTAAATGATCATAATCACTGCCAACAAACGGATAATTTCTCACGAACGTCTACGGAGTGAGTCACTCCTGGCCATGCGAGCGTCTGCTGACCCAGCCCAGACACACGAATGGGTCACATAACCTGCCGTGTTCTGCTCCAGGTTATTGCAGCGCTAACGGTAAAGCAAGTGCGCCGCAGCATCTGTCGCTGTGATGTGGCGGCCGTTAAATGTGTCATCAATCACAGTGGAAGTCAATTGCCAAGTGCTTATGTGTCTCTAGTCACTGATAAAGTACACAAACCTTCTCATTCTCGAGATGTAGCCAATATTTTAGTACGTATACATGGAGTACAACAATTTCAAGACTCAAAACATTGACTGTCACTAAACAGTTAGAAAGCAGGTTTCCCCATACAATGAAAAACTTACTTTACTTACTTTAAATCTACTCAAAAAGCCAAAAAAGATAGAGATGAGTTTAATAATTGTTCAAGAAAGTTACGAAATCAGCTGAGAAAGACACTAAGGATACAAAAACAAGTATATATATAGCCTATAGCTTAAATTAGATTAGGCATGCCCCGATTAGATCATCTTAAAGATATGCTGCTGTAGGCCTAGACTGCTGGGGGATTCTTCATTTTCATCTCGCACATAAAATGAGTACATTGATTTTATGGTCCTATTCTCTAGCCTGTTCTAAAATCACATTACCACCATGTACTCACTTAAGTAACTAGTCCCACTCTTTTACAGTTTCTGCTGCTGCAAATGCGCGGGACGAGCACAAAACAAAAGCGAGGACTCGGTCATCGACAAGACCAACCAGGACTTGATCTTTTTCTTTTCATTGTTTTTTGTGTATTGAAATTGTAAACTGCGTGTTCTGAGTAACATCCACTGCACGTCTGTCCGTCCAGGGAGTGGATCCGTCACCTGTGGTTCTCCCTGAGGTTTCTACCTTTCTTTTTTCCCCTGATAAAAGGGGTTTTTTGTTTCAGTAGTTTTTCCTTACCCTTGCTGACGGTCTAAGGACACAGGATGTTACCAACCCTGTGAAGCCCCATGGGACAAACTGTGTTTTGTAAATGTGGGCTATATAAATAAAATTTGATTGATTGATTGATTGATTGAAGTATAAAGGATGTTTGCGGTATTTACACAAGGGCATAAATAGTTAGTGCAAATGAAGGTCCACAGTATGAATGTGCACAAGTAATGTCCACTGTGTAAATGTGCAAGTTTACAGTAAATGGTTGTAGTGCAAATGGGTCATTTCCACTCCTGTCATGTGTTAAGGAGTCTGATGGCAGAGGGAAAGAAAGTGTCCTTGAACCTGTTAGTCCTGCACTTCAGACTCATGTACCGCTGTGTTAAAGGGAGGAGAGTAAAGAGAGGGTGTTGGGGACGGGTGGACCTGCTTCTATAGTCTTTACAGCTCTCGGCAGTATTTGTGGTCTGTGGTGGTGGTTCTGTTGGACCACATCATGCTGCAACCAGTGAGGATGGCCTCAATAGTGCAGATGCAGAAGTTGCTGAGGATTTTGGGAGATTCTAAACCTCCTCAGCCTCCTTAGAAAGTACAGCCATTGCTGAGCCTTCTACACCAGTTTTCAAAGGCACCCAAACACCTATGGATGAGAAGAGGACCACCTTCATCATTCTGCTGGGTCATTGATCACAGCTGAAATGGTTCAGCCAGTTTATCAGGCGACAGGAAACCAATCACATCCATGATCCACCCATGGATGTAGATATACATTCCATTGTTATTCTGCCAGATCTGTGGAAAATAAAAAAAGTGGGACAGTGCAATAAATCAAACCAACCTAGGAAGATAAAGGAGAAGAAAAAAACCCAAGAGGAGATTCATGGACTATAATACAGAAGGCAACGGATCTTGTGAGTTAGGGAAGAACAGTAAGAACAACAAGAAAAACCGTTCACTGCATAAGTCAGGGAATGCCCACATTATCACAATTTCAATCGGGGACTGATTACTGTGAAAAATGAGAAGTATTGGGTCATTCTAGGACATCATTTGTCTACGTCTTCTTAACAGACATGACGAAAAAAACGTGTGTCAAATCAGGCCCAAACATCTGTCCCTTCATCTAGACTTCCTCTTTCAGAAAGAAGAAGTCCTTGCAAATAAGAGCAATAACAAGGGTTAACCACGTGGCGGTTTACCCTGGGAAGATTTCAGCGTCCTGGAGCGATGACGTAACGTTGTAACGTTTGTCAAAAAGATCTTCAAGGAAATCACTGTTTCTTCCAAAACATCACAACAAACATTGTCCAGTTGTGACTTTGCACAAAACCAAGGTTTTAATTGATGGCTATATCCTGAACAAATGGCTCTCAGTAAATGCAGCTGAGCTCTTTCTCTCTAACTCACAACTGCACACACACAAACACAGAATTCAATACCAACAACTAGAGAAATGGTCTCCAAGAGCCATTCATCACTTCTGTCTTCTGCATTTCTTCTAGCCTCGAGCCGTTCACGATGACGTTCACGATGATTCATTTTATTATACACAAGTTTCTCAAACACATATCAGTATGGGAACATGGATCGACGTGTTTCATTTTCATTGGTATTCTCCAAAAGACAACGGCTTTAACGGGCTAACAGCTGATTTAAAGTGCACTAAATAATGGTCAGTGTTTTCCAGCGTTCTTCTCTAGAGCAACATCCATCTACTGTACCTCTTTACTGTAGATTTGGGTAATTGTGCACCTATTTATCCTATTTCTGTTGTGCTGACGAGGACTTCATGAAGCCAGCAGTCGAGTTCTCATAACCAATCACTCAATAGTTAATGTAATTATGTTGCTCCTAACACTACACCTCTGACTCTGTAGGGGTTTTAAGGACACTCGGTGACAGTCCGTCCAACACTGTCAAACAACCAATTTCAGCCACATTACCATGTTTCTAAGGAAGTATTGTTGTCACAAAAGCCTCATCAAAATATAACAATATCCATATTATATTTCATTATACTATTATATTTCTATATATACTTAAAATCTCATAACATAGTATATATATTTAGCAAAATATGTTCTCAAATACTAAGTATATGTTACTGATGTACTGTATGTGCTACGCGATGCACATAAGTGTATGTCCATGTACACAAATTAACAACATACTGTATGGGCTTGCTTTATGTGTCTATATTGTGTATATGTGTGTATACATGTTGATATATATATGTATATATATATATATACATATATATACTGTACATATATACTGTATATATGTATATATAAACACTGAGATAGATAATTATGTAATACAATACAATCTGAACTCACTCTAGTAATATAATAATAAGAATAAGAATAATAATAAAAATAATAATGACATATAATAAGACTATTAATTGAGATTTCAATCATTTACAACACCACACAGCAATTATTACCTACTAATCTAGTAATGCTATTAACATGAACCTATTAACTATCTACTACTAACCTATTCATTGTCTATTAAATACATTTGTAACCTATTTATTGTTTATCATCCATCTATCTATCTATCTATCTATCTATCTATCTATTGATTTATCCGTCTATCCATCCATCCATCCATCTGTCTGCGTATTTGTCTAAAACTGATCAATAAATCAGCAGTGCATTTTGATGTGCTTAAAATGCTATTACAAGTGCTCTGCAACATGATACATGTTCTTTCCAAATTCAACTGTTCAACGCAGTCACCATATGAGATCATGAGCAAAGTACTGTATGTTTTATATACTGAAACAAAGTTTTGGTCAATAATATTTAACAAAGTACATTAAATAATTATAAGGGGGGTGTTGCATGCTTTATTGTTTTTGGTTTTGCTTTTTCCCACTCCGAGTAAATCAAACATGCAGCTGTTGTTAGAGAATGATTCATTTTGTTTTGTCTTTGTATTGATGTTTTGGCCCCTAAATTATATGATGCTGGTTTTTTTATTTCCCATACTCAGTGGCAAAATGAGAATGATTAATCAATGAATAAATCTAGTAAAATAAATAAAAACTTCAGTTAAAAAGGTTTTAATCCAACAGTTTAAAGAAAATACAAAATGATGGGAAGAAAACTAGAAAAGAGAGACAGAGTTAAAGCAATGAATGAAGAAAAGACTCTACTAATGCGCATAAGTTGTACTGGCTGGCTTGAAAACGAGTCTTGTTTGATTCCATGTCTCTCTGCTCCATTTCAGTTTCCTGCTTCCAATCGCTCTCGAAACAAAGCAAATAGGATCTTTAAGGAGGATGGATTACCCTGTGTTCTCAAGAAGGGGAGGAAACATAGACGTAAGTCAAAAGTCATTTAACTGTCGCCTGATAATAAACGTTACATGGGAGGTAAATGTCAGCTGTGATGTAACGATTTTCAGATTTACGCTGAAAATGTGTTCGGATGACAATTTCATTTACTTTGACAGATCAGATCAGATAGATATTTACAACTGAGGTGTTCAAGCAGTCGCTGTGGGGGAGGGGAGATGGATACAGGACATTTCTGGAAACAGACACATCTAACTATATAAATCATGCATTAAACAATGAAGAAATGATATATCTACAACCATAAGACCCAGTGTAATCTCTGAGAACTCTTCACAAATTCTCGACGGCGTGCCAGGCTAATAAGTTAAATAAAATGCATTAAAAAAATGTTAATGTAACAGGCATTTTCTATGCAGAATGGCCTTGTATTTAATGTAAACGCTAAGATGCTCATTCAGCAAAAATGACGGGTTATTTCTGCAGCAGCCACTGAGCCACAGCACTTGTGAAGCTGTAAAGTGAGCTGATTAACCACCTGAATTTACTGCCGGCAATTAGAGCAGTACATTGACAGTGAGCCTGTTCTTGGCAGAAACATATCAAGAATTAATGATCCTTCGTTTAGTGACGATGTGCTATAGAGAAAAGGAGTGGAACTCAGGAAATGGTGGAATCCTGACAGTAAGAGATTGGGGTTTTTTTCTCTCTTCAAAAGAACACTGGGAAATCCGAGTTGGCATCCTATTGTTGGAAATATGAGATACAGAAAACATCACCACCAACACCACATGAAAACAGATTACCTTGGTTTGGGAATATCAGAGATTAAGCAGAGACAGGGGCTGAGAACGACAAAGAACAGCAGTGTTTGTGTGATCTAAAGCCAAACTACACATTATCTAAGTAACATTTCATCCAAAATGTTCTTTTATTCATATTGTTAAAGAAACGTAGCGTCATATTGTGATTTTAATGCCACAGCCCTTCATTGGTTATTACAAAATAATCTTCAAGGCTTCAGGGTTCAAATCCACCAGCTGCCAGGTTACTGCTGAGGTGCTCTGAGCACAGCACCGCCCCAACCCACATAAGTCTCAGTGGGCTCACCACCCACAGGAAGGCTCACAGTGTAGTGCAGTGTGATTTAGGGTGACTGTTGTGAAGAATCCCGCTTGGTAACCAAACCTGAATCAACAGTATGTGCTAAAGGGGCTGCCGCAGCGGGCCTTGCCACCAGGAGGGGTCTCAGGTTGCTGATGAAGTGACTAAAATTAGTAGCGCTAATTCTCATTTTACTCTATACTTATTCTAATTTTACTCCAATTCAAGTAGAATAAAAACACGAGAGCAGGGCCAAAAAACAAAGTTACAAGCCATCCATCCACTTTCAACTGCTTATCTGTTACCAGGTCATGGGGCAGCAGTCCCTACAACTGCCACCCAAATCACATCACACCATAGTCTACCTTGTTGCAAGTGGTGAGCCCACTGTAAGTTACCAGGATTCGAACTTACCGAGGACGTGAACCCTTGAGTTTTGCAACAAAAACAGTGACATTGCCTCTGGGCCAAAGACAAGGACACACTTGAAGCCATAAAATGTAAAAAGGTGAGAGTATTAGTAAAGAAGACACCAAAACTAAACAATACGTGGAGTTCAAGTCAGCCTGCTGCAGCACACACCAGCAATGAACGGCCAAACCTAACTCGAAATCTTGTGTTGTAAATGTAGAATTTAAGGACAAACATACTTTTCCAGGGGACAGTGTTGGCCTATTGGTTAAGTACGCATACTTGGGTCCACAGGGCTCCAGGTTTGAGTCCACCAGGGGCCAGGTTACCAGTGAGGTTCAGTGAGCATAGCACCGTCCTAACCCACATCGGTGAGGTCCAGTGGGCTCACCAATCACAGGAAGCCTCACAGTATGGAGCAGTGGGATTTGGGTTGCAGTCGTGGAGACTGCTGCTTCTGAGACATGGTAATGGATAAGAGGATGAAGATGAATGAATATTAATGGATGAGGTCTGATCATTTGCGTGCATCCATACAAAACTGTTTGGTGATTGACAAAAAAAAACAGGAAAATGATTTAAGTATTCAATTTAGATAGATTCATGTACAAGTTTGGGTATATATATAGAGTATTTATAGCAAATATATCAAGGAATGCTTGTTATTGTGGTTTGGATTATTCAAGTAAATGTACTGTAGCTCTTAAGAAAAGAAAGTTCCTTCAGCGACGACTGTTTCACAAGAGCAGAAAGATTACATGCCTTGCTGAGCTGGACATCTATGTATTTATATCCACCAGTGAACCAGGCAACGGCCCATTTTTGGAGCCAAAGTCAAGTTAAGAAGCTCTGCGATCCAGGAGCAGCCAGTAAGATGGGGTGGAGTGTTTCTAATTAGAATGCTGCCATATGTCAGCCTTGTGATCACTTACACAGCAAGGGAGTGGTCCATGCATAATGAGCATGTAGTGAGAGAAATGATGAAAGGGTTGGAATGGAATAAATGGGCTGGAGGAGTGCATGCAGCCTAGGTTGGGTTTGTACTTTCCATGTTCCCTTCTTTCACCACAGCCATTTGTAGAGCAGACTTCCATTTCCACCTGTCGTTGGAGTTCCTTGATTCCCCTCTCCATCTCCCACGTTCTGTATGTGTGTGTTCCTCTCCTCCCTCGGTCTCCCATCACTTTCAAGCGTCTATTCCTTCATCCATTCTTTTGTCTGCCTCTCTTTTTATTCCCCATGTCTCCACACAGTCTGCATGTCAGCTGCGCTTGTCATCTCTTCTGAAAACGGAAAAGAAAATGCATCCTACATCATCTCATTTTACATCCTGCCTCCTGTCTTCTTCCGATTTTTCAACATTTCGAAAGCTTCTCTGATAATTTTTTCAACTCTCACAACAAAGTAGCTCAGTGAACCTGGAAAGAAATAAGAAAGACAATGGCTGAAGTTGCAGGCAGAGAGACAGAGCACCGGCATCGAACAGGAAGGACAGTATTTTTGGAGTGACTTTTAATCTGCTGTCACACACATACGCAGGCACACACGTTCACACACAATGAGTGGTGGTTTGGAGATGGTGTGGGCGTGCATACGCCTCCGTCTCCAGAAATAACCGCCAGATGAGGGGCAGGGAGGCAGGGTGAGGTTGGTACAGAAAGATATAAATGGACGCTAATTGTAAGGCTGCTTCAGTGTACGCTGGAACCCCACAGACATGTGTGTGATCTTGTTGCATGTAAAATATTTGCTGACAGTATATAAAGTGCGAAACAAAAGCCTCTTTTCGCTGTTTTAGTCAGGCAAACAGATATCATAAATATGTAGGTTTCTGAAAAGGGGAATCAGGTCAAAGATGAATAAGTTGGAGTTCACTGAAGTCAGTGTCTGAGTAGATGAGTTTATGAAAACGTCACCCACCACTGTTCCAGTCTCTTTGGCATCAGGTAGTTTCATTTGCACATCAAGATTAATACAAGAGACGAGAAAATGTAATAAAGTGGATCAGATACATTACTTTAAAGCAAAAAATAAACAATATTATTTGTCTGCAACTGCATGATACTGATGTGGGTAAGAATAAGCAACATGTACTCTACTACCACACTGGTACAGTTGCAGGATTTGTAAGACTATAAAAACAGTACTTCTGTATAAGGTGTATATTTTCTAATATAAAAAAAAACCGAAATATTACTTTATTAAGGCTCCCCTTGAACAAAACAAAGAGAAACTCTACCTGAAATAAAACCTTTGCTGTATTTGTATTGGAACTGCTCTTAAAAGTGTGACCACAGACTACTTCTATTAACTGTAGCCCCATATCTCTATCTAGTGGTCATGTAATGAATTACACCCTGCAATAAGGACACTCCTCGTACACTGGTTCGTTAGTGAAAGTAAATAATGTACCTTCTGCGTTTAGTGGACAAGTTAAAATGATAAAGATGTTTACACAACACTCCAATAACTTGTTCCATATCTCCAACCTTCCCACTTATTCACCATGGTAACAAAAGCGAACCTTGAATGACGTTTGTGGAACACGTCATCTGCTCTTACACGCAACCGCGTTTACCTTAGTTGGCCTCTTGTTTATGTTGTTTAACGAAAAATTACTGCTATTTTCTAATAAATTGCAATTGCCGTTGCACCTACCAGACAACCGGATATTTTCATTCTCTTTATAAGTGTAGTAATTTAAATATATTTTTACGTCCGTAGAGTTTAATACACAGTTGACCGAAATTTTATTTTTCTGACGCCCAGTCCGGTTAAAACCACATAGCCTCACGTAGTGTTGTGTTTTATTTGCAAAGGAAAACAGTTCCGTGTTATCGTTTTTAACGGCGTCCACTTGTAATCTATGACAGGTCAATTTTAATAGAATGTGGTCGGTCAGACGTGGTAAAAGGTTGTTGCGCCTCTACTCGAGACATGACATCCTTTTATACAAACAAAGCCCGAGCCCAGTCCTAGTTCGCAACAGTGACGTAAGCACGCAGCGGCCGATTGGGTGAGCGCGTAGCTGAAGTGTGTTCCACGGCAGAAAAAGACAAGACAGGGACAAAAACAGCTGCCGCCGCATGAGGCGAACCGGAGACACTTCTGCACTTTCTGGGCTCTCACTGTGAACATTTCGTGTAAGTAGGTCGCTTCACCAGCCATGTTTTTCTTTGAGATCCACTGAGGGGCGGGCTGGGGCAGCGGCAGCCGCTGCCGCCCTGCAGGAAGTTTCTTTTGTCCTCTCCAGTCAACAACACAAACAACAAGCGACTCAGTGTATGGTGGTTTCGAATAATCGGTTTCTGCCAGGTATATCAGTGAACTAACTACAAACACATTGGTGCGAATCGTGTGTGACTATCCCAGAAATGGCACCGTTTATCTCGCGGGTTGGTGCACTTTAAATACCTCCGGACAGGTTCGTGTTGAAGGCGGTAGCTGTGGTGAAAACATTGGCCCGACAATGGACGGTGACGGTGATTCCATGTCCATTAGCTTGGGATCATGAGCCTGCTTCTGTAAATGTAGTGAAGAAAATCAATATCGGGGTTGTCACTGGTTACTACATACTGCTGTAGTAACATGGCAGTGTGCTAGTTGTAGTAATAAGGAAATGTTATTTGTCCTCATGATGGTCCTTCTGCAGCTATGACACATTGCCATTATCCATAAACCATCTTAAATGTTGGCAGCTAAAGGTATCTGGGCACCAATAAAAGTTAGAACTGTGATTGTTGTGTTTTAAGGCTGTATGGTTTTGTAGTTTTAAGATCAGTTATTTAAAAAAATGCAAATTCTTTGCTACATTTACGGTCCGCAAAGAAAGTGGTTGTAATGTATCAGTGGATTGATATTAGATTTTGAAATATGAGTAGTGCTTCATACATAACACTGTGACAGTTTCCTTGTCATTAAAGGATTTCGTTTTAATGTTTTTTGCCACCATTCATTGTAAATGTGTTTGACTAAAGTATGAACATTATTTTATGAAAATAATACAAATAACTAGTTCATTTAACTGTACAACCTCACTGTTTCAAAATTCTATCCTCATTTGATTAAAGTCTGTCCTAGAAGTTGTTTGCAAAGTACTAAATTCTGGCATATTAACTATTCTGTACTGTATTCGGAATCATTCATTCATCTTCACTCTGCTCCGTACTGTGAGTATTCCTGTGGGTCGGGGAATACTATGCTCTGAGCACCTTAGTGGCAACCTGGCAGCTGGAGGATTGTTTTCTGATCCATTTCCAGATTAAGCATTAAACCGAAAAAAAAAAAAAAGGACTACTATAAAGACCGCTTGGTACCACACTGTCACCCTTTTTTTTTTTTTTTACCAATAGCGACACTGAACTCTTTGTGAAATCAGGGTATGAGAAAATATAAACAGCCACACAGTCATACAATTTTTAACACTAACATTATTCCCACATCAGTGACACATAGTGGCAAATTGGCGTAAATCACTATAAAAGTGTGATCTGACAAACAATAAAATAAGTGACATGACTTTAACACTGTTATCATCATTCAGTCCCTAATTTTTACTACTGGGCTGATAAGGGAAACCTGCTTTTTATCAAAAGTAGGGCTGTCGAATTCTGGGAATTTTCAAAGTTGTAAACCACCCATGGGAATAAAAACAGACATGTGCATAACTTAAGGTTAACCAACAACAAGAAATGTGAATATACTAAGAGAAAAATATTATATAGCATAATCTTGGCTAAAATAACCACATTTGCAAGTACGCACCTGACCTCACTACAGCGCTATTTAGCCCTCGCCTCCATCACATGTTGATGATTGGTTGGAGGTCACACTTTTAAGCACAAATCACAAGACTATTGACAACAACTACTTTTTTCTCATAATATTATTGGGTTAGTTATGTGCTTTACGAATAAGCTAACTTGTGATAGCCCCTTTACATTATGTTTTTTTTCTGTACCTATACGAGCATATAGAAGTAACTCCCTCTCAAATCTGCAAAGCAAACTCCAGATACTTATCATATTATTTATGTATATTATATATTTCCCCTTTACCAAACTCCCCACTCAGAAGACAGGAGGCAGAGCAGGAGATGGCAGAGTTAAAGACGCTAGGGTTTTCTTCAGGAGAGACGAGGATGGATAGGATCAGGATTGAGGTCATTGGAGGGACAACACAGACAGGAAGGTTTGGAGAAAAAGCTAGAGAAGCCAAATTGAGATGGTTTGGACATGTTCAGAGGAGGGACAGTGGACACATCAGCAGAAAAATAATCCTGGCGGTGTAGCTACCAGGTAGGAGACAAAGAGGAGATTGATGGATGCAGTGAGGGAGAACAGGGAGGTAGTTGGAGTTAGAGTTAAGGATACAAAGAACAGAGGGAGATGGAAAATGATGACTTGCTGTGGCAACCCCTGAAAAAGGGACACGCTGAAAGGAGAAGAAGAAGACCAACCTCCACACACTGTTATCAATCAATCACATTTAAAGTACAGTACATGGACATCATGGTGGTGAAGCAGAGGTTCGCGCTCAGCAGATTCAGCTACAGCAGAGAAAGAAAGTAGTAGTAGTGTTTCTGGGTGGATGTGAGCGCAGTTCCAATACAGTATCAAGACTGTTGTTATATGAGTATTAGTAGTTAATACTAGCAGGAGGACCAAGGAGAGCAAACAGAGGAGTGTCTACTGTCTGAGAAAGACAGACAGTATAACAGATGGACACAGCGCAGGATCTCACATAATTGGGTTTAATACTTTTCTGCTTTATTAGGCCTTTGCCTACCATATCTACATTATGTTTGTACATTATTTAATTATATCCTTGCCAAAAGTTGAAAACACTTATTTATCATCGTCTTCTGTCCATCGTTCCAGATGTCACAATGGCTGCACAGTTCAGTATTTCAGACAACGAATCCGATCCAGAGGAAGAAGTCGAGGGAGCACAAATCAAGCATTCTTTGAGCCAGAATGAGCCAGAACAAGTTGTTCCTCGCCGACCCCTCAACCTACCTGAGCTCAGGGTACCAGGTGAGAGAAAAGTCTCAAATAAATTATATGAAATTATAGTTGTTATTCTGTTTACTTTTGCTGACTGTAAAAAAGTCAAATTGTAAAATTCTTCAATTTTGTCCATTTTCCTTTATTTATATTTATTTATGTGTATATACAGTATATATATATTAGTGGTAAACATTTTCCTATTTTTTTTTTATTTTTTTAATAAACTTTAAGAGGCAGTTTGTGTATTTTGCCAATTTCTACGAGGATTTTACTATAATTTATCCATGTTTATATATATATATATATTGTAAATCAAATCTTCTATTCCCTCCTGTCCTCACAGCAACTGGACGAATCAGGCTCAATTCAGAGTCAATTATTTCCACCATTTCCAAAGAGGAAGCCTTCCAGTCCTGGGGGGAGGAAGAAGCCGGCACACCCACGGAAGGAGCTCCTTTCAGGGGACGGTCCAGGTCGGCTCCTCCCGCCCTATGGGCAGCAAAGAAGTATGGCAGGCAGCTCCGGAGGATGAGTGATGAATTTGACAGCCTTTTGGACAAAGGGGTAAGTAGAAGGCCTCATTGGGTTGAGGCAGGGGTTTGCAATTGATTCTTAGTGTCATGTGGTGCTTTAGCCTCTTTATAAAAACTCATGGCAGCAGAACAGAGTTATCCCGACTGTTGTGACGGACGGGGCGTCCACACTTTTTTGTCTTGTGAGCTACTTTTCAAATGACCAGGTTGAAGTGGTCTACCTAGATTAAAAACTCTTAATATGTTTACCTATACAAACTGAATATCTTAATCTCACATATAATAATGTTATACTTTTTGACTCAATGCCAACAGTATATTATTCTCACTTTAGGCCAGTGATTAGTATCTTAAAATAGAATTACATCCCTAGTTTTTATTACTATTATTTTTTTTATCTTGTTGCTCAGGATCTACCAACATTCCTTTGGAGATCTACTGGTAGATTAGACAAACAAAAAAAAATTATTATGGCTAAGTATAGCACTGAACAACTATATAGAGATGTGAGTGAAGGGAGTCAACTTTGAATATGCACAACCTGATCATATATCAGTAGATGTTAGTGGATCAGTAGATGAATGTAAGTAGTGTTAGTGTTATTATAGCTATTACACATCACTATGGTAATATTACTACAGAGTTATTTTAGTATTATTATCTATTTTTTATGTATAAATATACTTGGACCGCGTATTTAAACTGCATTATTGGAGATAAAAGCTGCTTCATCATAAAAACAGTTTGGGGTTTTATATATGTTCCATATTTTTTCAACGAAAAGATACAGTGTTACTGCTACAAGTTTATGTTATTTACAATTAACAGACACAACAAAAATTACAAGGATTTTGTAAAGGAAAGAGTTTCTATAAGGTTGTTTGTAAAAGTAAAAGAATACTCACCGTGTGGTTCAGAAGAAAATGTCGTGACTCCTGAAAGTGAATACGGAAAAACTTGAGATTTAAACGTTTAAAATTTTCCTTTTTTTTGGTTAAATTATCGATATAGACCGTCTACATTGCACTGTTTACAAACCACTTCTGTGACTTCTCCCAGAATTTTTGTACCACGTGTCCAGATGACAGTCATGTGATATTTTCTCCGCGCTTTTCTCACCCGGTTTTGCACCATCACGATGGTAACAACTGGTTTACCAACATTCCTTTGGAGATCTACTGGTAGATCCCGATCTGCCTATTGGCCACCACTGCTCCATACTGTCAATCTTGCTGTGTGTGGTGAACCCTCTGGAAGTTATGTGGGTCAGGACTATGCTGTTAACAGTGTCCCTTAGTTGCGACCTGGTAGCTGGTGGCGTTGAACATAAAGCCCAAGTCTGTTAGGCTACTACTGCTGCCCTTTGTCACAACAGTGTTTTGCTATACTGTAGTTGGATGTCACATGTGGTTGTAATCTTTGCAAATCTGAGGTGAAACCAAATTTTCCTGTTACTTAATATGTCAGCTACCCTACTACAAACAGTACAACACTGTCCACTTAACAAAAGGTCTGTTTTTTAAGGGTGTTTTGCAGCTTTTGTTGAATTGTAACTAGCTAGCTTCTGCACAACAAAATTTGGCCTCTGCATTTAACCCATCACCAAGTGAGCAGTGGGCAGCTTTTGTGTGGGGCCGATTCCTTGCTCACAGCTCCTCAGCAGTAACGGGATTCAAACCTGGGACCTTGAGGACCCAGGTCCGCTTCCTTAACCACAAGGCCATCAACTGTCCAATGATTCATAGGCCACAGTTGGTTCTAAATGTGGACAGTGAAGCCAGATCAGGAGTATATAAAAGTAGCGCTCATGTGAACTATGCATGTTAAAGTCATCTATAAAGGCTAAATATTAGGTTTAATGCTACCTTTTTATGAACCATCTATAGAGTAGGGGAAAGGCAGAAGTACAATCGCAATCAGGGTTTTGGACCAGTTCAAGGACATCACTCTCTTGGTGGAACCCAAAACCAGAAACATGAAAATACCTTTTCAGCTCCAAACAAACTCAAGAAATTCTGGTTCATTCCCTGTCGAAAAAATACTTTTTAGGCGATGAATGACTTTGAGTCTAGGCTACACAAAGAGAACGCAATGAACCAGACACCATCATTTTTAAATACACAGTTCTGTTCTGGAACAAATTTTTCGTTTTTTCTTTTCATTCCTTGAACTGGTTCAAAGCCCTGATCACAATACCAACTAATTATATCTTATGGAGAAGTTTTTGGGGACCCAGATTACAAAGCTAAAGGTGCCACATCCTGCCCCTGGACCTTAGTTTGGTCAAACCTGGTCCAAACGAACTGAATGATTCTCACTTCTCTTCTAGATGAGAAAGGTGAAAAGCGCAGGCACGGCCAAACAAATGCACCACTCTAAAAGCTGGTGGAGCTACCTCTTCAGTCACCAGGAGCAGGAAGGAGAAAACAACCATCACGAGAACCACACGCACCGCACAGAGTAGAGGAAGAAGCCGAGAGAACAGTCGTGAGGATACGAGTCCAGCTCTGAGAGGGAACCAATGATGGTGTGGTTTGATCAAAGAGATAAAACAGGTGACAAGCAGCAAAGCACTGAGGTCCGAGCTCCCCCGCTCGTGTAATTTGAACTCGTTTCTATACATTTCGTGGTTTTGTTGGTTGTGATGTAAAGAGCACTGTGAACTGTTCAAATGTGAGACAAAACGGCCAGCTCTGTGAGCCGAGAAGATGCTGTCACTGAAGAGAGAGAATATGAAAGGGGACTGAAAGTTCACCAACAGACACTTAACTATTCTGTCGTCTCTGACATCAACACTATACAATGTACTGTAGATGGAGACGGAATTGTAACCAATAGGGAACACTTGGATGGACGTAAGGCCTACCTGTCTGCTGTTAGAACTTCCTTCCATCTTCATTTCCATGGAGGAACTTGTTGTCGACGTGTTAACATTGCTTGTTTTAATCCAAATGTTGGTGCTCCCAATTGCACAAATCAAGGAGATCACTGTATTGTGTGCCAAAAGAATCTTTTGGGCAGTGAAATGTGTAAAACGGAAGGCTTTTAACCAGCAACCCATGTGGGGCCTTTACCCAGCTTCCTGTTCCGCTCCATGCAACAGAAAACCATTTCCACCACTGTACTCGACTATCATTTACTGCTTTATATTTCAAATTTACCAGAAGAACAATCTCGTACACGGACAATCTCCGACGATGCAGAAATATCTTTTATACAACTTCAGGGTCAGAATATATCTGATAAGATAATTACATGAAAACATATTAAAGAAAAGCACAAACCAATATGAATTTATCTTTTTAAAGCCTAGGATAAGCGCAAAAAAAATATTAATAGTAATAAGATGTTGTAATTTCAAATATGTAAATATTTTGGTAATATATTGTGAAAAGGGCATTGAGCGAATTAAGAAAAAGCAACATGGTTTGGCCAGGATTGAACTTTTTCGAGGTTTTATACGTGGCTATTTAAGAAGCTAGCAATAGGCAGTGTACAATCTGTGGATGTTGTGATCATTGTTCTGTGCATATTTAAAGGTCGTGGCTGGGGAACTGCTTTACTAGGTTGAACCACTCGACCATTTTCTGCAAGTTTTCTCAGTGTCTGCTGCAAACAAAAGTGCATTTCCTACTCAGTCACTCTACAGGTGTTGAGTGCTAGTCTAAAGTTTCCAGGCTATTTGAGAAGTTACAGTCACATACATTACAATTTACTGTATTTTCCGGCTTTTTCATCGCACAGGGGTTTGAGGTACAATTGTCTCAAACGAAGAGAAGCAATTTCATTTTGAAACACTGTTAAGCCTAAGGTTCCACAACCAGCCATAGTACTAAATAACTCTGGAATATACGGTATATGGAATATGTATGTTTTCCTATTGTCGTTGCTCCACGACTTAATAAGATTACTCTATTTGTGATGTGTCTATTGAAGCCTAACTATTGAAATTGTCCATAGATTCGTCCTCCTTGTGTCGTCTTCTCTGGACTTGTGGGGTTAACTCGTGGGTTGCAGGTCAAGATTTTTTCTTACCATCTTTATACTCTTTATGAGAGACTTTTTTAAATCAATACTTCCGACAATCTGAATTTTTTTCTGTCTTAAAGATGAATTTGAATCTGAACATCATCTGTTGTGCGTTGGTTAAATGCCTCTGAATCGACAGTAACTCTACTGTTTCGTTATTCCTGAAAGTTCTGTCTATAAACACAGTCATGAGCCTGGTTCCAGGCCTGGTAAGAATAGAATTCAGCCTCAGACGGCCTTGAACAAGCTGTAACCTGTGACGTCAATCTAAAAAACCAGACTTGCCTGTTTGCTCATTCGCCGCCTAAGAACTTTTACAGCTCACTGTTCTAGATAATGCTCAAGAATAAGCACAGTAAATAACAGCGCAGCGTTATCAGTAGGTGTGTTAACCGGCAGTTTCATCTAATGACTCACTCTCACTCTTAAGAAAAACATGGATGTATGACATTTGGAGATTTTCTTTTTTTTCATCATTTTACATCTTCCTTGACTTGGAATTACTTGAATCCAGAGACACATTCGAAGAAAAACAATTACATTTTTATTAATTCTTTTTGAAGGATCTTTGTCCAGCTTAACAAACATTTTGTAAATGAAATTTCTCTGACGCTGTTATACTTCTGGTATGCTTTTCTGAAATAAAAAAAAAATATGAGTGGTTTTAACAGGAACATTGTGGAACACTTTGTTTTAACTGCTGAAACTTATAACTTCAGTGTCCTCCCACTGAGGGAATTGAACCATTAACAGAAGATCTGCTGGAACTGGCTTTAACATAAGTGTAACAATATTAAGCTGTATAGCAGAGAACGGAGGGGTGCACCGAAGAGAAAAAAAAAGTTTCATTTAAGCAACGTCTGAAGGATCCCAGCACCAGTGATGGCCACAGTCCAAGGCTGACATAGTGTCCATGTCTTCGTCACTCAATGTGAAGTCAAAAATATCAGCATTTTCCTGTATTCGGTCTGGATTTGAGGACTTTGGGAGCACTGAGACACCCTGCTGCACAGCCCAGCGCAACAGAACCTGAAAATAATAATAAAAAGAATAACATAAACATAAAAATAATAATATTATAATATAATATAATAATAATAATAAAAATTGATTTTAAATGAAAGTTTTTTCCCAAATAAAAATTTAAAATCTAAATTGTAAACATTAAAAATGTTCAATATCCATAGTTTAGCCACATTTTCCTAATTTGTAGGCTATTGGTTGTTTACTTTGAGTTGTATTATTTACTTGTTTATGGGTGTAAGTCGATCATATATAAAGATTGCTTGTGTAACCATTGTTGTAAATAATGTAAATAATGTGATAGCATTTACAAACATTCCCTCACTGTTCGGTGCCTTACCAGCTAAGTTTTACATTCTATAATGTATAACTTTTGAGTGTATGTTTACCTGAGCAGGAGTGCGTCCATACTTCTTCGCCATTTCCATCACTATGGGATTAGTGACCAGCTCGCCTCTCCCTAAAGATGAGTAGGCTTGGAAACACACCCCATACTCTTTACACACACTCCTCAGCTCAGTCTGACACAGTTGTGGGTGAAACTCAACCTGGAGCATGAATAACACATGTAAACACTCTGAAATAAAGTCAAACACTCAATATGATTCATCAGACCGATTAGTGCAGCAGTTTATTGGACCTGAAGCAGTGCCGGGGGGGTTCTGCAGTTCTGCATCAGCTCCTTCATGTGTGCTGGTGTATAGTTGGACACTCCAATGGCCTTTAGTTTCCCCTGGCTGTGAAGCTCCTCCAATGTGGCCCAGCTCTGAGCTCGGTTTCCTGTAATCAAGTATTAATTTGAAAATCAACATACCATTGAAAACAGACGGTGCGACGACGTAAACAAAACCAGCCGCCAGTGTGGGCTTGTCTCAAAGGGCCAACATGTCTGCAGTTTGGACACACAATAGGTTCAATAAACACAGCACGGATTTAAGTAAGTCAATAGATCTGAGGTTGCTGCAGTTGCTCAAAGAATGAGGTCAGCTGACTACCTGAATATAACTAAACTAAATGACCAAGTTATTCCATTTATGGATTGTTCTTGGCAAATTCCATGATGATGAGGATGCCAGAATTCATCGGGATGAAATTGCAAAAGAGTGGTTCAGTGAGGTATCATTTTCACACATGGATTGGCCACCACTTTAGTCACATTAGGAATTTTAGGATGAACTGGAGAACGTTTTGAGCAGTGATCAAACTCTACCGGCGTCAATGACAGATCACCCAATGAATGCGCATTAACACTGGATGGAAATAAATCTTGTGACCTTATAGAAGCTCATCACAGTAAACACATGTTGTAATCAAAGCTAATGGCAGTTATGATAATAAAGATTAAGAAAGCCTTTATTTGTCCCACACTGGGGAAATTGCTTCAACAATTAGATGGAGATGGAGACTGGGGATTGAACCCATAACCTCATTCATACAAAACAGATGCTCTACCACTGAGCTACATCCCCATCATGATGTTGGAGTATTTCAGTTTCATTTAATGTTCATAAGTGGGTCAGGTTATGCATTTATTTTTATTTTAAAGCTCTATTGCGTATTGTTGGAATATGCTTACATTTTTTTCCCCATAATTTAATGTAATTTTTTCCCTATTTTGATTAAATTTATTTAATTAATATTTATTATATTCAATTTCAGTGCCTTGATTTTATTTAGGTTTACTTCAATCATAGCCATAAATGCAACGGTACTAATTATTGGCAATCTAGTACGGTACTTTACGGTAGTACTAGTACGGTACTTTTTTTTTTCGTTGTTTGGCCCTTGGCTGTCACCATAACACATCATAAACCTTAGCAAACCTGAAAATAATTACAGGCAAATGTTCTCAAATGATTAACCTGGATTGCGTTGATCAGCCATGACCAGACCCTGTGTTCCTGGCCAGTGGATAAGGTAGAGGTCAATGTAATCCATGTCCAGCAGTGTCAGGCTGTGGATAGCTCCCTCCATGGCCCCCTGACCCTGGTCCTTTGGAGCCAGTTTACTACAGAGACATGGCAAAAAAAACCAACCACAATAAAACATTGCTGACATGCATCCATGCTGACTCAGAGAGAAATAGATTTATGATATGTGATATCTAGATTGGTTACACCACGCTTTTGTAATACAAAAGACAATATATCACCTGGTGATGAATACGTCCTCTCGATATAAACCATATTTGGGCAGAAGTTTCTTCAGAGCTCGACCCAAATCAGCCTCGTTCCTGTAAACGGCTGCACTGTCGAAGGCACGGTACCCGGCTGCCAGGGCAGCGTCCACAGCCTGGTAGACAATGTCAGTACCACTCAACTTGTACATCCCCAGACCCAGAAGAGGCATCTGTACCCCTGTGTTTAGTCCAACAGAGGTGGGACAAGTGCAGGAGGGAACTGAAGACATCCTGTGGAAAGACTGTCACATAGATTAGATAAAACAGATTACATAGGTAGATAAGACAAACTAAAAAGATAGATTATGGCTAAGTATAGCACTGAACAACAATATAGAGATGTGAGTGA
Organism: Paraplagusia blochii; assembly: GCA_016785265.1. Taxonomy (NCBI): domain Eukaryota; kingdom Metazoa; phylum Chordata; class Actinopteri; order Pleuronectiformes; family Cynoglossidae; genus Paraplagusia; species Paraplagusia blochii. Next base: position 61,876 of record JAFBJS010054976.1, on the reverse strand, counting down.
AGGGAGTAAACTTTGAATATGCACAACCTGTAGATGTTAGTGGATCAGTAGATGAATGTAAGTAGCGTTAGTGTTATTATAGCTATTACATTTCACTATGGTAATATTACTGTTAGTAATTTAGAGTTATTTTAGTATTATTATCTATTTTTTTTGTATAAATATACATGGACAGGGTATTTAAACTGCATTATTGGAGATAAAAGCTGCTTCATCATAAAAAACAGTTTGGGGTTTTATATATGTTCCATATTTTTTCAACAAAAAGATACAGTGTTACTGCTACATGTTTATGTTCGTTACAATTAACAGACAAAACAACAATTAGAAGGATTTTGCAAAGGAAAGAGTTTCTATAAGGTTGTTTGTATAAGTAAAGGAATACTCACAGTGCGGTTCAGAAGAAAATGCCGTGACTCCTGAAAGTGAATACTGAAAAACTTGAGTTTTAAACGTTTAAAATTGTCCCTTTTTTAGGTTAAATTATCGATATAGCCCGTCTACATTGCACTGTTTACAAACCACTTCTCTGACTTCTCCCGGAATTTTTGTACCACGTGTCCAGATGACAGTCATGTGACATTTTCTCCGCGCTTTTCTCACCCGGATTTGCACCGTCACGATGGTAACAACCGACTGTGTCTTCGCTGATTGGTTAAAACTCTGACTAATCACAGGGTCGTAAAGGACCTACAAGCTGAGTCTTTCCTCTGCCAGCCAATCAGCAGACAGTTCAAAAGTTGGGGCTGACTCAAATTAACTGTTTCGCGGCTGAAGTTCACAGTCTCAAAGCAACTCAGCAACCACAAGCAGATCGTTTACTACAGAGGTTACGGTAATTAAGCAGTTAGGCATCAATTTAGCTAAAAAGACATATTTGTCGATATTAAGTTCCACAAAACGTCAAACTAATATTTATTAATCAATATTTAATTAATATTGGGTCAAATTTTTAAGTAAAGTTATGACTTTGCAGGCCTTTTCATGCGTTCGTTCTGTAACAAGGTTTTTCAGAGCGGGTAATTGTATCTACAAGTTTAAAATCAGTGGAGGCACTAGCTTCAGGCAAGAAAGAGACACGCGAACAATTTAATGTTAAAATAATGTCAAAGTCTGTAAGGCAGATTTTAAAATATCCTTTCAAGTGTTTCGTCTCGGTGTTTTACATCTGAATTTCTGAATTCCACTTTAAAACCATATTTTTTTAACCCAGCAGATGTTTACTGATATTTTTTTTTTCAACTAGTGACAAGGAGACAGTAAGGGGAATCATCATCAGTGAGGAACTGGAGGTAATTATGTAATTTTTTTAGATTTTTCCAGGCATTGTCTTGACACCAGAATTTTAGTCCAACTACCCTCGTTTCTCATTTCACCAGGACATTGTTAGAACTGTTCTTGGAAATCTGGACAGACTCCAGGCCTTCTCTACTGTCCACTTTAACGTCTTTCCCAGTATCCTTAGTATAAATGCAACTTAAACATAGCATTCTAGACACGTATTATTATAATTATTGTCATTTTCACATATAAATGACTAGACTAGTTTGTAAAAAAAAGTAAATAAATGTAATTATGTAGTTTGTGACCAGATTATTATTATTATTTGCTCTGGGATCCATAGACTGCCCGGGACAACTTGGTATGTCTTCCAAAATCCCTGTGTTTCTCTAACAGCATTGACCAGGTAAGATTGAGTGGAGGGAACTGTCTGTGAAGTGCAACCAGTGCAGACAGAACCTCAGAGTTTACCCTTATGTTCTCATCCTTCGTATGGAAATAAACACACACACCGGTGAGGAAAGAACACACACTGATTGCACAGATAAAGTGAGTTGTGTTCACTACAACACTGTGTATTTTTTGTTTAAAGACACAGCAGCTGTAAACAAAAGTTCAGGTTGTTAGTGTATGATCAACATAACGTTGTACAACATTTTAGACAAAGAACTACAATTCCAAAACTGTCAAATAATAGTGTTATATATGTTATTTTCTGTTTTTCTTTTATATTTGTTTGGTGACCAACAAGCTGCGAAGAAACAGAATTCTGTAAGTTTTACATAAACTTTAAAATTAAAATCTAATTCTTTATTAAAATATTACATTATAAACGTACTGCTCCAATATATAAACATGAGTTCCCACTGTGTCTGCAGAACAACGTAAGAAAGCAGCACTACCCTGTCTGTGAACCAATGGCAAAGCGCTGTAGGAAAAACTCGCCACTAGAGGAGGCCATACTCAAGGACATTGTTCAGGATATGCGCGCTGACAGCAACATGATCCTGAAAAGGTACCCCCCAATCCCCCCTGCATGGTTTAAAGACACCAGCAATAGGCAGAAGACAGGAGACAGAGCTGGAGGTGGCAGAGTTAAAGATGCTGCAGGTCTTTTTAGGAGAGACAAGGATGGACAGGATCAGGAATGAGTTGATTAGAGGTCAACACAGACAGGAAGGTTTGGAGAAAATCTAGAGAAGCCACATTGAGATGATTTGGACATGTTCAGAGGAGGGACAGTGGTTATATTGATAGTAGAAGGCTAGAGACGGCCCACAGTTCCAGTCCGTGGGGAAATTGGTACAGAGAGATGGAGCTCATCTTATACAATTTACGTTTTATTTATTTTTTGATGCAAAAAAATTACCAGATCCGCTCATGTTTGTGTATCCAGGCCAAGTCCAATATGTTAAATAAATGGCAATTGGCCACCTCCTTGTGCCACCTATCACAGAGTAGCCATTCTCTGTCTGATCGAGGACGTCCACACTGTAGTGGCTCTTAAATGAGACAATAAACCCTTAAAAACTGCTTTGCCACTTAGAGGTGAAAGGTTCTGCATTAAAAAACCTACATATTTCAGTGGTTATGAACATTGTTTGCCAATTAAGATGCACACAGGCCTGATGAACGTTGATTATTTTACTTTTAAAAAATACCATTTTTATGCTGGACGTTTCATTTTTATTAATAGTATTTTATCTGCTACACCTCAAGGACCAGTCCATGGCGCAAATAGGGTTGGGGAACACTGAGGTAGGAGATGGATTCAGTGAGAGAGGACATGGAGGTAGTTGGAGTCAGAGTTGTGGATACAGAGGACAGGGGGAGATGAAAAATGTTGACTAGCTGGGGCGACCCCTGAAAAAAGGGACATGCCGAAAAGAGAAGAAGAAAATATAAAATCATAATTCATAACACACATAATCATAATGTGTGTTGTAAAACATGCAGTAAACATACTGTATATACACTAACATCTGAACACAGTCTGTTGCTACCTTCTTAAATAGCTGCTCTTTTATTTTATCACCACTGTTAACGTTTTAAATAATAAGATTAAAGATTAAATTCCTTTTTTTGTCATTGTGACGTTGTGATTCACACCACAGCGCACAACGAAATTTGGCCTCTGCATTTGACCCATCATCAAAGTGGGGAGTGGGCTGCTAATGAGCGCCCGGGGAGCAGTGCATAGGTACGATACCATGCTAAGGGCATCTCAGCGGTAACTTGGCGGTAGGGGGATGCAAACCGGGTAGCTTGCGGACCCAAGTCCACTTCCTTAACCACTAGGCCACTGCCCTAAATCTGTTCCTGGGATCTCAAAGTGCTACAGACATATTTTTCTGTTTTGGCTTTAACTTTTGTCTGTTTTTTGTTAGTGTTCCTTTATTTATTCATCTTCATCCTTTTATCCGTTGTTGGGTCTCAGTGGTAGCAGTCTCCACGACTGCCACCCAAATCTCACTACACCATACTGTGGGCTCACAACCTTCATGTGGATGGTCCACGAGGCCACCACTGCTGCCTTTTGTTTGTGTGTGGAGGGAAATGCGGCTGATTGGCTGCTGTTTGATTTTATACATAACATTGAAAATAACATGTTCCCTAAAGCGTCAGACGGGGCAGCACATGGTAGTTTTTTTTTGTTTAAAAATAAATCTTTGAGTCCGTTGTTAATGGTACATCATCATGGTAAGCAGTATTCATACTCAAGTTCAACATGTTAAAATGACCACGACAGCCTACCACACATTTCCACACGCACAAATTTTTCACCTAAGAAACCCCCCAAAAGGTAAATTGGCACCACCTCAGTCACCCTGACAAGAGGTGCAGCTTGGCACACACTGACATAAAAATTAGCTTTTCTCCTCCACTGAGTTCCTATTTAAATTATATAAACACAATTGTCTCCTCTATTTAAAGCTTGAAGAACACAGTCAGCTGCACAAAATGTATAAACAAAGGGAGCAAAAAACACCGGAGGCCTTGGGCCTTGTTACTGATTCACAGGAAATAAAGGTTTAGTGAGCAAATCTCATTGAATTATTGTCATTGCCCCAACTATTACATTTACATGTCCTCACAAGTGTGGCGCACCAAGGACTGCAGCGGGAAATAGGTGTCAAATTAGGCAACAATAGTTCCATAAATGTTTCTCATGAAATGAAGAGGGGAGTCCGTCTGTTCCTGCTTCTATATGTTCCTGCTCTAAATATAGAACATAAACACTGGTCTCTGTCTTAGCTGTTTAAGGTAGTATGTACCAGTCACATTGTCTCATTCTCAACAGAGACCTGCTCCAAACAGGCATACAATAAACAAACAGTTGACTAAGGACCACAGTACTGATGCTGATCAGAATAAACATGAAAACACCAAAGCAAAATGCCAGCAGAACAGATAAAGGAGCGGATAAACAGAAGTTCTTAGGTTCTATGACAATGTTTTTTAAGTTCACCTGGACTTAGACTGGACACCTTTAAGTTTTGCTACAGTGCTCTTAATTTGAAGTGGCAAATATACAACAAACTGCCATTTCGTTCAATGCTGTATACACTGATGAGGCTGTACTCTTAGAGCAGTGCTTCTCAACTATTTTCTCTTACGCACCCCCAAGCAAGAAGAAAACAATTTGCGCCCCAACCCACTCTCCGCCGCAACTATAAACAATAGCATTTGTCTATAAAATAGTTCTAGCTACACCTCTGCATAACATCGTATCCTTGTTAACATGAAGAAAACAAAAAGAAAGAGATATAGTGTGGCCCCCCCCCAGCATCGCACCGCGCCCCACCAGGGTGGCTCACCCCACACTTTGAGAAGCACTATCTTAGAGGAACTACAAGTTATAACAGATTTTTTATTGTCAACACTGGACCAAACCCTGAAGAGCTCCCCTGCAGGAATTCTTCCAGAGAAAAGACCAATATCCTATCTAAGATAAGCTTGATTATGCCTGATGGAAGAGAAAATAACGTATTTACGAACAAAAGGAGGCTACTTCTCACATTGTGTTTTCAGTTCGATCAAATTTTGACTCACGGGCCACAAATGATTCTAAACTTTGTGCTGGATCTAGAGTAGTTAAAAGGCAGTATTTGTCTAGACAAAATAAGTAACATACATTTCATACATAGAGACTGAAATTATCAACACAATATCTTAGGGAAATGTGGTTGTGGCAGCAAAAGCTAAAACTATAATGATAACATTAATTATTTGTTTAATTAAGACCAGTGGTTCTCCACTGGTCTCACTCTGGGACCTTTCACTTCTTTTAACATACTTATTTTATTCAGCAGAGTGTGCCTTTCAAAATAAGAGATTTTCTAAAATAAAACACATGCTCAACAGCTGATTCACATTATTTAGATTATTGACCAGCTGTTCATGACCCATTCAGAACGCGTCCGCAACCCACTTTTGGGTCCGGACCCACCAGTTGAGAACCACTGATTTAGACTTTTGAGGGCCATAGTTAAATACCGAAAGGGCAACATCCAAGCAAAAGTTTTCCCAGTTCTGAGTTAGACAGATCATTCGATGGGGCCCTGTCTGAATTTGATGTAAGTCGAGGAGGAAGGGAAATTAACTATTTGTCATTGAAACACCATTGGACACAACAAAATTCGACCTCTACATTTAAGCCATCAACAAAGCGACCAGTGGGCAGTTCTGACCACCCTGGGGTGGCGACATTGCCATGCTTGGTGTACCTCAGCTGATGGAATCGAACCTCAAAGTCAGCTGCCTTTACCACTAAGCCACCATTGCCCAATGGAAGATAGTAAAACCACTTTTGTGCATAAATTCAGAAAATAAATCATGCCATAACGGAATCATTTTGTCAACATATATTCAGATACTCTAATGATATGTATTGAATGATAATAAGTCATGGTTTTGATGTGTGTTCCTCATCTCACAGTCAAGGTCCAACTTCCAAAAAGCGCAAGGTAGTGAACAATTCTGACTTTGAGGCAAAGATGACAGAAGACACAGGACGTGTTGATGAGGTGACTCCTTTTATTTAGTCACTTGGTTCATTCATCCTCAAACTCCTCACTGCTTTAGTGGTTTTGTCATTTTCTTTAGTGTCAAAAGACAAACTCGCTCATTTCAGGCAGCAGCCTCTTGGAAATCAAACAATTTCCCCTTTTATTCTGTTTCCTCTCCATCACTTGTGGCGTCTCTTCCTTTCTCTGCCTCAGGCTAACATTAGTGCAGACAGGTGGGATAACAAGAGTGATTAAGGTTAAGAATGGGAAGACGTCAGACAAAGAGCCAAGAATAGAGAGTAGACTTCAAGTTTCTCTGTATGTGTGTGTGTGTGAGTGTGCTGTGTCAAACAAGTGTCGAATCAGTCCCACCCTGTCCTCCTGTCTCCTCTGATCCTTTTCTCTTTTTTACACTCACTGATATTTCTTTCCATGTCTTCTTTGTCTGGCTTCGTTTTTTCCCCCCCGCTTTTGTTTCAGATGGAAAAATGACTTAAAGTGATTATGTCAGCCCATCAAGCTATTTATTTTCTTAACAGTAAGAGGGAAATGCTGATGCAAGTCTGAAGCACCTTACGTTAGGGATTAGTGTGGACAGCAGTGGTAACCTCAGGATTGTTTATCTTATGCATAGGTTTAAGGAACATAGATTCCGTTTCATTTTTAATTTTAATCCTAACTCTCACTGAATCAGCAGCAACTTTCATTCTGTAACAGAAACTCTTCATAATCTGTTTTTTCTGAAACATTAAAGTGAGTTGGACAACATGGCCTGTTGTCATTTGATGCTTACATTTAAAAATTTAACGTATCATACCATTTCCTCTCGATTTTTTATATTTAGAGAGATTTGTTAAATACACAAAAATTTACATTTTGTGTTAAATACTTTGTTTTAATCTCTTTTATAAGCAGAACAATGTGCATCAGATGAAATCCAATGACACCATCAGAGAAGGCCAGAGCTCAGAGAGTCCAGAACATGAGCCTGAGACCAGTGGAGACACTGAGGGGCCAGGGATTCTCACCTATGTGGCCAGGTCAGTGATAACCCTGTGTGTAATGGGCTGGTAAGGAGCAGTAGTATTTAATTGCAAATTATAATTTAGATTAAAATCCATGGAAGTCATACATCATGGTCTCAAGGCAGTGGTTCTCAACTGGTGGGCCCTGACCCAAAAGTGGGTGACGGACCCATTCTGAATGGGTCACGAACAGCTGGTCAAAAATCTAAATAATGTGAATCAGCTGTTGAGCATGTGTTTTATTTTAGAAAATCTCTAATTTTGAAAGGCACACCCTGCAAAATGAATATGTTAAAAGAAGTGATTTTTCAACGGCTTTTTTTTTGTTTCGTTTTTTTTATTCAGAAAATTCATTTTCTTGGTTTGAATTCGATGGGAGTGGGTCACGATTTAATGACCACAGGAAAACATGGGTGCCAGAGTGAGACCAGTTGAGAACCACTGGTCTAAGGCACAGGTGTCAAACTCAGCCCTTATACGCTACCAGAATTTGCAGAATTAGCGACATGTGCTCTTCGTTATAACATATACAGTATTTCTCTTGTTGTAGATCTGTAAAATATAGCTTTAAATTAAAAAGGAAATCTTGAAAGACAACAGATAACGAGACACAATAAGCAACAAATACTACTAAAGTGTTGTTAATTTCATGTGTGTTGATGTATTAATCTTGGGTTCAATTATTTTATATGGAAAAAATAAACATTTCATATCTGGAGAGCAGGAATAACATGCATATTTAGGGTTATTATTCAATAATTATTGAGTTTGGACGGAGATGGTCCTAACATTTGACAGGGTGAGGAGGAGATAGGGCCTTTTCTCTGTTTAGAGATTGATCACATTCCAGTGGGCTCACCATGCGCAGGAAGGTTCACGACGGGCTGGTATGGTGCTGTGTGATTTGTGTGGCAGTTGTGAAGCCTTCACTGTGACTTGAAAGAGGAAATAGATGAACATGAGATGTTAAAATCAACCAACAAGGGCTAAAAGTCTTTCAGTCGTTTCTATGTAAGGGAAAGGCAGAAATGTAATAAAAATAGAAGTTAATAAGATAATCTGGACAGACTTGGGGCCAGATTTAATGCAAAATGGGCTGCATATGGCCCCCGAGCTTTAGTTTGCTTACACTTACTAGTGTGTGGTAGTTACCTAAGATCAAACTATATACTAGTTTGATCTAAGGTGTTGATATGTTACTTTTGCTTTGATTCTATTAAGCATTTCTGCTCAGATCTGTTGGGAGTGTTAAAAATGTTTTATTTTTGTGATCTTTTTAACTTGAATAGGCTTTTAATCACATCCCAAGCCACACCACACACAGGAATACTCACAGTATGGTGCAGTGTGATTTGGGTGGCAATCATGTAGACCGCTGCCCCTTAGACTCTGTATTTGATAAAAGGATGAAGATGAATGAATGAATGACTGACTTTTAAACATTCTTCTCTCTGACATTGCAGCCGGGTCTTCCCTTTCTCCCTGTTTTTCAAGGATCGTTGAAAAAGCCGCAAGGAGCTTGAGAGGATGACCACAGGGTTTGTTTGTTCCTTTTTTTCAATACGCGTTTCATGTATATGTCAATACCATTTCTGCATTTATGTTCCTGACCTGTTCTGAAGTAATTGACTGTTACAAAATAAATGTGTTCTGCTCTTCATTCCTATTCCTGTGTTATTATTGCGAAGACACATCACCATTAGGGTAAAACTAACCTGCCTTAGGACTAGTGAACAATCTTGCTTAATAAAAGTTGCTTCATAATGATAAAAAGGAATATAACCTTGGTTCTTGTTTGGGGCGGCGTTCTGAAAATCAATTTGTTTTGAATAATTGGTCACCTGTTTTGAATAATTGGTACCTGCTGAGAAGTCCTCAGGTACTTGTCAATCATAAAGTATAATAGTGGTGAGGCAAGGGTGCAGTACTATAGATCTAATTATTTTCTCTTTTTTTTTTTTCATTTGTACCACACTGGGAAATTATTATTCTACTTCAGTGATAATAACAGGAATCATTCATTTATTCATCTTCTTCTGCTTGAAGTAATGTGGGTCTGAACCACATTACTTACAGGCTATGAAGCCTTGCGGACTCAAGTCCACTTCCTTAACCACTGGGCCACCACTGCCGACTATCACAGGAATCACAGTGTCTTAAATCACGCTTTGTTTTTAAGCAGTACAGTGGCTGTAAAGTGTGGATGTATGAGCAGTTCATCCACTGCAGTATATTGTAGTACTGTTAGTAGTAGTTGTTAAAAAATGTCTTTAGGAAAAAAAGGTTAATGCTCATCTTTGGTATTAAAATGTCCCAAATATCTCCGTCACTGGTGTGTAACTCCATCATACACCTCCTGTGTAAGAGTGAATCCTGGTTAGATTTGTTTTCCACTTCCATTGGGTTCAGCATCTACTGGAAGGTTGTGGTGCAGTGTGATTTGGGTGGTGGTCATGGAAACTCCTGCTCCTGTGACCTGGTAGTGGTTAAGTGTACAAAAAAAATTATTGGAACTAAAAATAAAAATACTCCTGTAGTTATGTTTAATAGATATTAATTATAAACAGTAACGTGTCCAATATGTATGGTTTGGGTTCAAGTTCACTAACTAGTCCAGAATTACGTTACATTTTCCCAGCGTTTCCACTGACTGTATGGCCACTGGGGTTTTTAGTCTTATAAATACTCACGTTTGTGTGTCTGTGTATTATGATAAGTACACACTCTTGTAGCCTCAGGGAGCATCACTTTGTGGAAAACCCATTTCCTTTTGTCAATCTCACTTCTTTACATGTTTGTGTCTTAAAAGTTTGACTTTCATTCCCTGGTGTGTTGTTGTGTCCCCTTGTTGTTTTACTGTATGAAAAAGAAAGTTGAAAATTGTCTTTGTTTGCCTGTGTGTGTGTGTGTATGTGGACGTCACAAACCCATCCATGCGTACGAGTGCGGGGTAAAAGGGTCATCTGAAACATTATCTCAGAAACAGGAAAAGTTTGCCTAATCCTCTCTTTGCTTTGTCACACAGCCCAAAACAACACACACATCATTTATAATAGACATGAACTTGCACACTCCATTACGCAGACACACACACATAATATCCTGTCCGACATAATGATGCACTCATAGTATTGAAAATGACACACACACAATGGGCCACCCCCTAAATTTCAGCTCCAGCACAGTCATGATGCACAGTCACACACACACACACACACACACACAGATGTGTGTGCACTGGCACAGGGATTAAACTAACAGGGCAGAAGTGGAAGCGGACACATTAATGCTATTATAGTTATTCAAGACGCCACAGTTTCCACAGCAGCAGAGGGCGCCGAGGCCACCGAGTGATACAAACATAAGTTACCCCGCTGAGTCACACTGGGGAAGTGTGTGTGTGTGTGTGTGGATGAGAGCGAGTGAGTTCTGAGTTCCCAAAGTTCATTCATGTTTCCCCTGTCCCCTCTCTCTTTGGAAGACACTGCAGTCCATCCAGGTGTGTAGTCTCTCACTCTCTCGCTCTCTTTTGCTCTGGTTGGCATGGCATTAACAGAAACACACACTGTGGCTGTCCGTGCAGCTAACAAGTCAAAGCATTAATAGTTTTGTGTGTTTGTGCTTGTGTAGGTGACAGGTTAAGGTGATGATGTCACACATTCCGTTTTCCATTGCCATAACTGGATTGGGAATGTTTGGGGTAGAGGGGCCATAAGATGATAATTGTGTTTTTCTAAGAAGGCGTGTGTGAGTGTGTGTGGTGCTTGTTCATTTAGCGTGAACTGAATTCTAAATTAGGCGCAAGAATCCTTTCATGGCTGCAAATATAATTGTCTTTGTAATTATTAAATGTAGCACATAAAGACGTACATGGAAATTTTATAAAGAAATACAGTCAACAGGACCTGGACATATGTTTTGGTGTGCAATAGACTGAAACTGAATATTATCTATTAATCTCTCGAATAGGCATCACCTCCATGGGTAAGAACCCGAATTTAGCCCACCCCCCAAAGGAACATGGTTCAAAATGTTTCATTTCACAGGTGTCAAACTCAGGCCCAGGGTCCAAATCTGGCCCGTAGTGTAATTTTGGCCCACAAGATCATATGAAATTTGTACTTGAGTTGGCCCTTCAGTACATAGCCCTTATATACTGGTAGGAATTGTTTCTTAGCACAGATATTTGTTAATTTTTGGCTGTAAAAAACATTGAAACATTCAAAGGATCTGGAAAGGCTACAGATAAAGGCATAAACCACTGGTGTGTGTTTTATTTCTGATTCAGTTTCTTATGTGTTGATTATATTAAGTGGCTGTTCAAGATTCAATGTTACCAAAAATCAACATTAAACCAGAGGGGGCATGGTCAAAAAACATTTTTTTTTGCTTTGGATAGTAAAGGGTGGGGGTCGGGGGGTACAGAGATATCTTGCTAATATATCTGGAGAAAGGGAAATATTTCCATTCCATTGTCCCTCTACTTTTCAATCAATATTCAGTCTAGCCCGTGACTTCATGGCAGTTTTTATTAGTGGCCCACTTTGAATTTAAGTCCACACCCCTGTTTTATGTGAAAGAATATAAATATACCGTAAGTCAAAAGACAAGATAATCCATCCATTTTCACTAACTTATTGCTACCAGGTGCAGTCTCCACAACTGCTTCCCAAATCACACAACATCAACACCTCGTGATCCTTCCTCAGGTGGCGACACCACTGGAAGGAGCCAAACATCGCAACCAAGATTGAGTCTGGGGTTGTTTAAAAGCCAACCGAGCTACATTGATGCTCCAGTGTGTCCTAGGTCTTTCACAGGCCCTGAGCCTCTCATTTTGGTCCCTTATTCCTGGATCTTTCTGGATCATTCTTTCAGTTATGACCCAAACTTCATGGCCATAGATGAAAGTAGGAACATGGATTTACCAACGAATAGAGAGCTTCAGCTCTGTCTTCACTACAAACGACGATACTGCAACTGCATCATTGCTGTCGCTACACTGATCCCCTGGCAATCTTTCGGAAATCCTTTCCTCACTGTTGTTCATGACCCCAAGATACTCCTCCACCCAGGAATCTTTCCCCTGATCTGCAGGGTGCCAGCTACTTGAACAGAATTTGTGACAAAGAACAGCCCTGCTGTAGTCCAAAGTGCTCTGGCAACACGCTCTGACTTACTGCCGGCAATCACACCCTGTGTAGGGTGTATAGCAGTGTTACACAGCCAGGATGAGAAACGCATTTTTCTGAACTGAAAGGTTAACTATTGTGGCCAATTCCCCAGTCAAGTTCCCTAGAAAGGACTTTCCCTCGGAGGATGACGAGTGCCATGTCTGATAGCTGGAACGCACCTTCTGGGCCTCCCTTTGTTGAGGGAATAACCAGTCTGCCAGTACTTTCCCCAACCTCCATGGTTATTTTGCAGAGACGTGTCAACCAAGACAGCATCGCAACATCTAGAGATCTGGGTATGCATGTGCGTCCAGTTTCACCCCTTGCAAGCCGATCAAAATTAGTACCTGGTGGTGATCAGGTGACATCTCAGCTACTGATGTCACAAGCACATATGGACGCCCTTATACTCGAACATAGTTTTTGTTACGGACAACATCGTCCAATAACTAAATACCACTCAGGTTCAGATCTGCAAGGGAATTCCTCCAGAACATACCCATCCTGTGTCTCTATTGCCCATGTGAGCAGTTAAATCATCCAACAGGACAATCTCCAGAACTGCACTGCGAGAGACATATTCCTGACCAAAAAACTCAGTGGGGAAATCTCCAACCGTGTGGCCGCTGAGCTGAGGGCTATGATCAGTGTTGGAACTTGGTAACTAATAACGTAATGCGTTACTTTTCCGATTCAGTAACGCTAGGGCTCGTTACTTGTTACTGTCTGTAGATTCTCAGTCATCCAGGTCAGTCAATCCAAAATTAGTTACTTCGAAGGCAACCTACTATGCCCAGTTGCCCTCGAAATAACAAATTGTGGATATATTTAGCCCTGACACACACTTGACTCTTTGTTGATAAGGAGGTATCTATGGGTATTAGTCTGAATAAACCACTGTGTGTTTATGATAATGGAGGAAAGTGTTGCCAGTGAAACTGTGTGTCTTACTGATGTGTTTTTAATAACTGTCTGACTACAGTGGAAGAATAAGCTCGGTCACACTTTGACGTCATAGTGCATAATATCTGTTTATGGGAAATATTACGTTTTATTGAGTAATTAGGGTTAAAATTTGTCGACCATACATGTGTAGTTAATGAATCACTCCTGTAAACTGAAAATGCTACACTAGAGAATGCTCCTTTCTTTTTCTGATTATTCTTATTGATGGAGGCCCATCTAACTGTCCAGTGTACCACTGACCGTCACAATGGTAATGTAAAACCTGTAGGCATAAAAACTCATAAAACCTCCTTACACAACTACTCATGTTGACAGTGTGTTAATAACTTTGTTTATCCTCTTCACTTATTTATATTCCACTGGACAACAGGTAGGGCCTTCATCTACTGGACACACAAATGTTGCTTCATTTCAATCAATTTTGTTGATCACATGGTTTCTAAACTATGATGCAAAATAACTAGGGCTGGGTTAAAAAAATCGATTAATCGATTTTAATCAATTTTTTTGTTAATAGGACGATATTGATTCATAAATCCAAAAATCAATCTTTTTTTTTCTTCTTTTCCCAACAACTTTACATGAGCTCATGCGCCACACGTGATTACGTATTATGTGGTTACGTGCGAGTTAACACACTCGCACGTAAAACAAATGTAAAAACAACATGGCACTAAAATCTAAAACTAGAGTCTGCCTTGTAATTTTGGATCAAGTCATGTTAAATAAAAAATGCATGATGGATTAATATGACTGCCTTGATGATGGAAATAAATTGTAAAAAAAAACATTTTTTATTAGCAAATGGATTAAGTTTCAATTTTAGCTTTGATTCTTCTGAGAATAACGTTGGTACTGAACTATAATTGATATGACAAAAACTGAATTGAAAACTGAAGCGAATCGTGAATTGAATCGAATCGAATCGATTTAGAAAATTCGAATCAATACCCAGCCCTTAAAATAACCACAGACACTAATGAATTGCAAAGAGCTTCGTTGCCATAAAATTATCAGCAGAGAAGAAAGTGTGAATGAAGTCACACTATCATTTCCTTTTAGTTTAAGAGGTGAATAATTATTATAAAAGACAGAGACGTGTTGCAAAAATCCAGTGCAGCAATCCATAGAGCTCTTCTCTGGCCTTCCTCTTTGTCTCCTACCTGGTAGCTCCATCACTAAAGCAAACAGGGGATCAGGACTGACCCTTGATGCAGTCCCACCTCCAGCTCGAAGTTTTCTGTCCTTCCAACAGCACTTCTATGTCATGCACCAATCTAACATACTTCTCTGCCACTCCTATCTTCATACAACAACAAAATTCCTCTGTTGGCACCGTGTCGTAGTCCTTTTTGTGTGGACCAATTATCAAAAGCATCAATATGGCCTCATATGCAAGGAAATTGCTGCTAAGAATATTGCATCTGAAAGAGCTATGTCTGCCACAAAAAAAAACTTTTGGACATACCAAAGGGTCCAGCATGCGGCAGAACCGTCCCCTCTTGATGAGTCAGTTACAGACAGTACACCAAGTGAAGCAGAACATTCTCTTTTGAAGAATGGATGGAAGATGGAAATTCTGCAGATTGAAATTCTGCAGGAAGTATAGAGAGTGGACATGCCATGCTCAGTGGTAACCTGGCAGTAGGTGGATTCAAACCTGGAACCCTCCAGTCCGGTTCCTTAACCACTAGGCCACCATTGCCTTGCAATGACAAGGCGTGATGGGACTTAATTTGTTCCTCAGTTCCGTTCCTGGGTCTCACCCTTAAAACATGCAGGGGAAATATTCCTCCAAAAACCAAGCAACAAATTCTAGACAAACAAAATTTGTTTCACTGACAAGACTTTTGGCCAACACTGTAGTGTGACCAGTTTCTGGGGTCTCTGCAGGTTTTGTTGGCAAACAACAGCCACCATTCTCAGCATAGGATCTGACTTGAGAAAAGAAAAACATGGAAAAACCCACAAAGAAACTTCAGGAAAGGAAGTTTAAATTTGGAACACCTCTCCTCCTCCCCTTATCCTCAGATGGTCGGGGGAGTTTTATTTTTTTAAGGTAGCCTAATTTGGATTTTCGCCAAAAGAAAAAACAACGGAAACCCTTTGTGGGTTTTTGGTTACGGAACTGAGACATATATGAAACAACCGAGATGCTTCTCAGTTCTTCTATCAACCAGTTGATGGCCATTGTTACCTGTCTCTTAAAAATAAACACACAACGCAACAAATAATTAAAACGAGGAGTTTAGGAAGTCAGGCTTCTTAGCTGACATCTTCTGTTTAACAAGACAATATCCAGAGCCAGACATTTGCCCAAATATACCCAATGAGTACCACACACACACACACACACACGCATACATGAATGGAGGAAAAGAAAGTTGACACAAAGCCACAATATCTTTTGACCCAACCTTGCCCTTCCTCCTGAAGCCACAAATTGAAATCCCAGGCCTCTGACTGCATGGGTCTCCTTCACTCTAATGTGTTTGTCCAATTGCACTGTGTACTGGGGCTTAGAGTGACTATTTTTGGTATGTGTGTGTGTGTGTGTGTGTGTGTGCTCCTTTGTGAACATGTGTGCACCTCCTTGCATGTGTAGATACGTGTGAGGTAGGACCGTGTGTGTTGGGCTGTGCGTTGATGGAAAACCTATCTAGTTTTCCTCTGTGTCACTGCAGAGGTCCCCCGAATGGTTTAAAACAGAGTGTGAGGATGTAGGAGTAGAAGGAGGGACAGAGGAATGTCCACACAGTCACGGACAGGGACAAAGACAAGCTGTAGACGACTCTGAGTTTTCTGTCTACGACAGGAGCGTAGGCTACAAAGGGTAGACGCTCAGCTCCCTAATTGTGGGTGTGTTCAGTGCTTTTACCTGAGTTACTTATAGGAGGGTCTGCGGAAACACACTTGCTTAAACACACACACACACACACGCGCACACCTGAACTGCACTGAGACATTGCACTCTCCTCTCTACATCTTCCAGGTAAGACCCGACTCCTTTTGACTCCTGCAGATTAATGCATTTTAGAGACAAAAAAGGTGAAATAAGTGTTTGACGTGCATGCATCATTACATATCTATACATTTTAATATATATGTAGAAATAGATAGATGGACAGATAGTTTGTTTGTTTGTTATTTCTAATAGACCAAATAAAATTATCTTCATACATTTGTCTATTTGTATGAATGGACTTTTTAATGCTATATTTTTATTTTATATGATGGGACCATGTGTTTATTTTCAATTATATTTCCCTTTAATGTATTTTTGCTGAACAAAATTCAAGTAGTAACAAGTAACAACTGCATATAATTCTGTTACTTATTATATTATTATGTTATTACCAGAATATTCCATATTTTAATGTTACTTCAATGTTAATAATCTGTCAGCACGGACAACCCTGGATGAGCCTAATGTTTGCAATTGTTTTATATTAACTGTTTATTACTAAATATGAAAATGTGGACAGATCTGCCTGCCGTACTATTAAGACACAGTTTCATTTGGTAATTCCATGCAAAAAAATTGTAACAGGGTATAATGATCTCTGTTCCTGTCTTCTCGTGTGCATTAAATATTTAATATAAACAACATCCTTAAAGAATGTATATTAGGGGAAAATAACAAATTTTATCTTTAAACCATGTTTTCAAGATATATATATTTTCAAGAATCCTGATTTTGCAGTGCGGTGGACTTAACTCCCCCTCTACCATTTCCAGTGTTGGACATTACAGCCTACTTTCCTCAACAAGGAAATCTTAAGGCGTGGAAATGTCAGAGCAGCATTAATGTCATCCCCTAGGGCTTGTTCCTCCATCGCCATAGCGACCGTTCCCAGCCGGGCTGGAAAGACCCACTTTAGGGGGCAGGGGTCGGGATCACCAAATTCTCGGGAAAACCTGACTTTTCTGTTTACACACGTGTTAGCAGGAGAAGGGGGACCCTTGGCACCCTGCATGTGTGCTCGAAGAACTTTGTTTTTGCTGTTCAAGACACGATTTAAGGAGACTGTTGTGGCTTTATATCAACGGTCTCAAACTCAAATAAGATGAGGGCCACTGCCCCTGCTGTCATATCGCCAAAGTGCTGCATTAGTAATTAATTTTTAATACAGAAGAAAAAAATGTTGAAAATGATATAAAACATCAGTTTCCCACTGTAATACAGACCAGTGTTGTAATACTCACATTCATCCACAGCAGACCATAAAAAAAGACCATTTTTTTAGCATTGGCTTGCAGTAGAATCCTTCTACAAATCTCGGTGACCCTGCTAACATTCAACTTTCACATCAAGGTGGGGGCCACAAAATACCGCTCCAAGGGCCACAAATGGCCCACAGACCACATGTTTGGAACCCTGCTAAATACACGCATGTTTGAGAGCCTTGCTTTATATGAATGTAATGATCAAGGCAGTTACTTGAGGCAGGGTGATGAGCTGAGCAGAGGTTCTTTTATTTATTCATTTTATTTATCCAGGATGGGAATTTGCTATGGTTGGGAATAGGAGGGAAGATCAATAGCACTTAGCCCGTGCTACAGCTGGATCTGTTTGCATGTAAAACTTGTCAGTATGATGCTGAAACATTATTGTACCCCCTTTATGCAATTTTATGTTTTTACAAAGAGTAAAAAGCTTTACTATGATTACATTTTCTTTTCTTTAAAAAAGAAAATTATAAAATCAACAGAGTGACTTATTCGACACGTTGTGTATTCTTTCTTTTGAACCATCCAGGCTACCGTTCACATGTCGCCCTGTCTGACCTCACATCTTTTCATCCTGGTGGTACCAGTGATGTCACTGCTGCTGCTTTTCTCCCCCATTGGTTGGAGCCATGACAGCCTCAGCCCTGGGTGTCACCTATACCGTGAGTGACTCTGCATGTAGACCTTCTGTGTCCTCTCCATTCCTTTACAAGCCAGTATTTACGCCATGATGGTAACATACTACATGAGGAGTTATATGACAATTGCAAAGACCCCAACAACCTTGACACAATTTCAGCTGTTGCATAATATCTCAAAATTTACAATCTAGTGTATTTGTGGATGAAATAAAGAAAATATTCACACTAAACTTGATCTACCTTCCTGTGCCCTCCCTGCAACAGCTCTGTATCTCCTGCATGTGGCGCACCACACTGTGAGAACCAGTGGACTATGTACTGTAGAATCATCCATCCTCTGATTGAGCTATTAAGGGGAAAAAACAGCTCAGTACAGTGGTCCAAAAAATTTAATAAAACAACACTTTAACCAGGATTACAATACTATAAATACAAGAGAATACTACTATACTATAGTAATAAATGCCATAGAATAATACTATAAATACTATACTATAAATTTTCACATCCAGATCTTTGTTCAAGCATATGCAATGTAGTATGTTGGGTAAGAGGGGTGATCACATGACTTGGGGGTTGTGATCACATTCTATCTATCGCGAGGTAATCATAAGGTAATCGTGAGGCGATAACCATCTGTCGCAACCAAGTCTACACTGCCCAACTTAAGGCACCAATCGGGTCGAAAACGCCGATCGTCGTAAAGCTGAAAAATCTTAGCAAAATAGAAACTGTCTACGAAACAACTTGGCACAAACTTCAAGGTCAAATAGGAAAAAATAATTCTCGCGTTTTTCGTTTCTACCTGCAGCCTTTAACGTGACCATTCGCAGTGATCGCCGCAGCACATGCAAAGGAATCCATCTCGTGTACGCCTGTGTGGGCTACTGTGAGTCCAGCGCATTCCCATCCAGATACTCTGTCCTGGTGGCTTCCAACTTCACCCACAACATCACCTCTGCATCAAGATGCTGCACCATCAGCAAGGACGCAAAGGTGAGGAGTGGAAATGAAATCACAGCTGTATTTCCAATCTGTAACAGCCTGTTGATCAACTCTCTGCTCTCAGGTCAAGGTTAGCCTGGACTGTCCAAGCGGTCGTCACCATGAAGAAATTGAAATAATCACAGCCAAGGCCTGTCGGTGTGATATGTGCCGCAAATCCCGGTACTGACAAATCAACGTGAATACAACCCAACAGGATAACTATACAATACAATACCATACAATACAATACAATACAATACAATACAATACAATACAATACAATACAATACAATACTCTACTCTACCAAACCCAAACATTAGAAAACAATGTTTGATTTGTTAGCAAAGACCA
Source organism: Paraplagusia blochii (assembly GCA_016785265.1). NCBI lineage: Eukaryota > Metazoa > Chordata > Actinopteri > Pleuronectiformes > Cynoglossidae > Paraplagusia > Paraplagusia blochii. Next base: position 42,211 of record JAFBJS010054976.1, on the reverse strand, counting down.
GAAAGCATCGCATCCATTTTCCAAGGCTTGATTTAAATGAGTTACATGACTAGTGTAGAAGCCAATAAGTTCTGAGAAATACAATAGTGACCCCTCTTGGTTGCACCCATTAGATTAACCAGTGCAACCTCTTCCTTAAAAAGTCCAGGAACCATACCATTTTGACCCTTGTTGGACCAGTTTTGTTTATGCAGAACACATCACACAAACAGCGTAGGTAGACCATGGGGGCTACCAGGTGCCCCCTGGCACCAGGTTGGAGAGCCCTGCCCTATACTGTCATTATGGGCTCTAGTATATCTAAAAGTCAGGTCCCAATCAGTCAATCAATCTTCTCTTTACCGTAACATTTCTTTGCTTTTGGTTTTGCGCCTATCTAAACTCTGTGCGCTTAAAGTAGTGATGAGCAAACTTATCTTGCTTGCGCTTATCATAATGGACACTTTGATCAATATGAGTGCGGAGCCTCGTTTTTTTTTGGGTTAGGATGCCATCCTATGTCGGTGTGTGATGAGGATGACACCAATTCAATTGATATAATCCTCTGTTGTATGTGGAAATATGCCATGCTTTTATTTATTTATTTTGTGTACATAGATACAGGATCACCCTTCACTGTCACTCATTCTAAAAAAAAAGAAATTCAAGTGAAATGTTTTCTTGATGCAGTCATTTACAATCCAGTGAAATCCCACAGCAAATGATGATGAATGAGAACAATTCAGTGTTGAACCAATCACAGCGTTACAAGGAAAAAGAACAGAAAAAAAAATGTGTTTTTCTTTTGACAGTAACCACTAAACACAGACATGAGACTAAAGAATGTACAGAAGAATATTTATATTTATGAATTTGAACTGAACAATTTGTAAATATAATCTATGAATGATATTAGGAATGTTTGAAATGTCAGTGAAATAACAAAAAAAACAATGCACTATGTAGATTACAATTGTGTTTCAATAAATATGTAATCCACCAATTGTACTGCTGAGTGAATGTGTTTTCTTTAAAAAAAAAAAACAATAAAAATGCAATTAAGGTTTTTTGTTTTTTTTTTAAACAGAAGATTACTCATAACCAAGGTTTTAAACTAAATGAAGAAGCAACATTCAGAAACCTTCAGAAAGCATTTTGACTGTAAAAAAACACACAGAAACATTATATATCTATATATATATTTTTGGTCAAGAAGAGAATCAGAACAACAATATAATGGTAACCGGTTATTGACGGTTTTATTTGCCTTCCTTAAAAATTTTTGTGTAGCCTACAATTAAAGTCATTGGTCTCCTATACCGTTTTCACACTGGCACTTCATTCGGTATTCGCTGCGACGCGAAACCAGTTTCGCTCCCGGTTTGCGTTCACATTACAAACTAACGCGCATTCGCTCCTCAACTATTGCGCATTAACTAATCCACCTCTAGCCGGGGGTTTCAATACTGAATTAATACGGGTGTAAAGCAATAAAAAGTAAAATGGTTGTGGCCCTGTGTGTGCGTGAACAACACCCGTATTAGTTTAACGAGCTCGTAAAATGGAGCGGCTCATCTCCTTGTCAACCGCTAGATGTTGCTGCATTATTAGGAACAGGATTACAAAACACTTAACTCATATTTTCTCTCCTTATCTTCTTCATTCGTTCTTTGTGTCTCCTTCTCATCACCTTTATATGTCGCCTTGATCTTTCTTTAACCTGCTCCATTCATTCCTCAAAATTGCACATGCGTTTGTTGACAGAATTCATGTTGAATAAAACCGGATATTAACGACATCTCGTTATATAACCACGTGATCAAATTAAAACTGGACCATGGTTAGACTAATGCGCATTCGCTTCCTTATTGTGTGTGAATGCAAAGCGGGTATCGAATGCGCAGCGAATACCAAATTAAACTGAATGTGAATGCAAAGTGAATCAAATGCGGATTAGTTAAAACTGGATCGAATCCCGAATTAACTACTTCAGTGTTTGATTCCGAATTGAATGAGAAAACAGTGCTAGTCTAGTCTATGGTAGCCTACAATGACCTGATGATGTTGATTTCCTGTGACGTGAGAGTGGGTGGACCATCAGACTATATGGGGAGGACTGACTACCAACTATTGTCACATCTCAAAGGCAACAATAAGAAGTTAATATTGTAGTCTGTCAATATGGAGATGTTAAATTCAGACTTGACATAAATATATTTGTCCTTGTGAATGATGGACTGGTCAACATCAAACATCATTAATGAGCGCCAATGCATTATCAGCAGCTTGTCTAGCTGGACTACAGTATTTTTTTGGTAAAACACCAATATTCTCCTAAAACTAATTCTATATATTTGCCACTTGTGTTTAGACAGGAAGACATTCTGGGAATGAAAACATGTTTCACTTGACTCCAGTTTTGCGGTGGAACCCTGAAACCAAGGAAGGAAAGCAAAGTCCTTGTCACTGTGATTCACACGACCAAATGTGACCTCTGCTTTAAAACATATCACCAAAGTGAACAGTGGGCAGCTCCACCTCTAAGCGCTCAGGAAGCAGAGAGTGGAGATGCTGCCATTTTGGGTGCTCCTCAATGGTAAACTGCTAGCCGGAGGATTTGAACCTGGAACCCTCCTGTCCCAAGTAGGTGTTTTAACCACTGCCCCAGAAAACCAGAAACGTTAGTTGAATATTTCTTTTTTTGGCAATAAATTCCTGCAAAACCCTGGTTATGATATAAATTGCTGGCTAATGGCTTCAACAATTCATCTGGAGTTTTGACTGTTAAAGGATGTATATTTGTAGAGAAACATCAGAGACAGAAAATTCAGGATACACATAGTACAAGTTTTATTTTTATTTTCAAAGGTACATGTAACAATCCTTTACTGTTTTACACATTGTTTTACATCAACCTCACCTACAATATAAACATAAGCTTTGATAGTGCTAGTATAAGTGAAAACAAACCCAATTCCCAAAATTTATTTTGGATTATGGTGAAATTCCCTCAATAAACAACAGTTTGCCCATCTGTTTGTTAATCTTTTCAGTCCCTTAGAACAGTGCTCACAAACCTTTATTTGCACCATAGACCGGTTTAATGTCTAGTACTTTTTTCACGGACCGGTCATTTAGTTGTGGCAGGTAAATGCCCCCTACTAAAATGAAATTTCCGGTGATTTGAAACATTTTCCTACCTATAAAATCTTCCTACCCAAATTAAGGATTTCTCAAGTGCACACAGCCTATAACTTTCTGCTACCAGACCGGTATACAGGGTTAGAATCTTGTATCAATGACTCTGCATCATTCTGAGTTTATTGCTGTTGTCTTCACTGAGAAAATATTTTCTAATCAAATATAGTTGCATTATTGATGATGGTTCTTTTGTTGATATGGGTATGGATCAAGTGGAAGTAATAAGCCAGATGGGGCCAAAAGGAAACATTATTTCTCTGCAGCCCGGCACCAATTCACCCACTGACCGGTACCGGCCCCTAGCCCAGTGGTTGGGGACCACTGCCTTAGAAGGTCTCACACTCTGTGTCCTGTGTGGAGCAGATGGCACAGTGGCAGTGCAAGGCCATTGGATAGTGGTAGAGAGAAGAGATGTTGGGTTGGCAGCCGGGGAGCCGGGCGGTCATGTGACGTATACGACTGTACGTGCACACACGGTGATGTCTCTGGATGTAAGGAGGTTCCGGCACTGGTTTCTGGAAACAAATAAAGCCCAGTTTAGCAGTTGAAACTATTAAGATTGTGTCTCTGTTTGTTGAATTTACAAGCAAAAACAAGTATTGTGAAACACAGTATTTTACAGGGCAACATATTTGTTGTTTTTCTAAACCAAGCCTCCATGCAGGTTGACCTCAACTACCTCTAGCTTCAACTTCAACGTATTTGGAGTAATAAATATCATATTGTTACTCATGTCACTCATTACTCATGTTATTTATTACAACCACAAAGTGAATAGTAATACTTCCATCTGTCTGTTTCCTGTAGTATGAAATAGACATTACGGGAGACGACAGGAGCTTCTTTATAGACATGAGAAAATAACATGGCAGAGATCAGACAATATAAGTGGCCCTTCTATTGTCATCTGACAAGAACCAGTTGTTCCTTGGTGGTCCACTTTACCCCACAGCATGGCTATAATAACTGTTAGATGCTGTAAAAAGACCAAAAATAAATTATTACACAAACCCAAAGCTGGTTTCTTAGTTATGTGTCAAACCAGTTAAACTTTTTAGAACCTTACAATAAGTCATCTGTGATGTTGCTGACTCGGAGCTTTCCCTCTCCTTTCCCCGGCTTCCTAATTCAATAAATTTGGTTTTTCGATCATTCTGAGATGAAATAATGCATGAAGGGACTGCAGACAGTTACCGTTCCCAGTAAAAGTTCTTTTTATGACAGTAACACATGGGTCAAAACTAGGTCCAATGGGTTAGGTCCTGGGTCATTGATCAGTTATTTCATTTGTGAATATTCCCCTTAAAGTACCTCGACGAATAGCAAAACAAATATAGGAGTTCTGCTAGAAAACTGGCGTTGTGTAAAATGGTGCAACACACCTTAGGTCAGGAGTTAGCAACCTGGTAACCCCCAAAGTCCATTCCTAAAGTAAAGCTAGTCAACAAGAGGGTCAAAAGGACCCTGTTCTCAGTTTCTCAGTTTCTGAGGGTACCATACTGAAGTACAAGAACATCACAGAGATGATAAAACAATGTTCCAACAACAAAACTAAGGTATTTCAGCATTCAGCCTCTGAAAGATGAGCAGCAGAACCTTTAACTTTCATTCATTTACCGCCAGCGATTATTTGGTCGGACGACAAACGTCGTGCCACTTGAGAAAAGCTGTTTTCACAGCGTTACAACGAGTGATTATTACCTCACAATCGCATCCCGACTATCTCACAATCAATCATGTAAGTTATGGGGCAGTTGGTGGCCTAATGGTTAAGGAAGCAGACTTGGGTTCGCAAGGCCCCCGGTTCAAATCCCAGTACCGCTAAGTTAGCGCTGATGTGCCCTGAGCATGGTCCCCCTAAACTGCTCCCCGGGCGCAGGCTCAGCCAGCAGCCCCCTGCTCACTACTGTGATGGGTCAAATGCAGAGGCATAATTTCCCTGAAGGATGCATATGCTTGAACATGGATACGGAGGTGTAAACAAGTAAACAGCGCAGAGCAGCATGACAGACCAGACTGACCACGTCTGTTAAGACATTTCCTGGTCCATGCATGTCGTAGTCGTCACCTTTTCTTTGCCACGTTTGCTCACAGAATGGCGAAAATTGCCAGCAAAAAGGAGTTTTTGATGGTTGAGCAATATTCTCATCTTGTTTCAGAGAGAAACTGTGAGCATCCTTGCATCTCCCACCACTGGTTTCTTCCTCCCCATCTTTATTCACATTTTAGTACATTATATAAGAACACATGTGGCAGACACTTTCATCCAAAGCAGTTCTGGCTTTCCACAAGAAGATATGTCAGTCGGAGCGGTGCAATGCCCAGAGCACCTCAGTGGCAACCTGGCAGCTGGTGGATTCGAACCTGAAGCCTTGTGGCTCAAAGTCCATTTCCTTAAGGTCTAAGCCACCACTGCCAACTAGTAAACGTATTTGATACCTAATCCAACGCATGTATATTAAGTAAACCATTATAAGAATACTAAATAATTCAGATTCATAGTGTAGCAGTTAGCACCCCTGTTTGAAACCACAGAGCTAAAAGTTCTGGGTTTGATTCCTAGAGGAACCACACAATTGGCTGCCATTGTCAGGGGTCCACTAGTTAACATCAGTCCAAAAAATTTAAAAACGCTGCTGTTAACAAAGACAAATTGCGATCAAAGACTTTTTTTGCTAATACATTTCCATAGCTAACATATTTGGCTACTTTACAGATTTTTTTTTATTTATCTCTAAAAGATTTTAAACAATCACAAAGCTTTGTTCTCGAGAATACCTCCCAGGTGTAGCAGCGCCCCCAACAGGCCTCTGTGGTGATGCGTAGTCCCTTGCAGCCAGGTTTCTGGGCAACAAAGGAGAATTCCCGCACTGCACAGCCTCGGAACCCATGGAGGGTGGTTGACACGGCACTGCATATCACGGCCACCTTGGCAACCAGGAGGATGAGGAGATGGAGGGGAGGAAGTTGGAAATGCATTCTGGGAATGATAAATATAGAGATAGTATAAAAAAGAAACATTGTTTACAATGAGATTGGGGCACGGGAAGAGATTACCTATGGTTATTTCTTATGAAATCAAAAGTTCAGAATGGTAGTAGTGGCTAAGTGGTTTTTAAAGCAGACTAAGGTTTGCAAGGGTCCAGGTTCAAGTCCCCTTTGTCATTTAATCCAAAAACTGTTTTAGAAGGTGTCATCCTAGAGGCTATTTCAGTTTTATCCCATTGTTAATGTCTCTTTATTCAATTTCAACAGTGGTGGCTTATGTTTAAGAAGCAGACTTAGCTCTGCAAGGGTTCAGGTCCAAATCCACTAGCTGCCAGGTTGAAACTGAGGTGCTCTGAGCAAAGAACTGTCACAACCCACAGAACTTCCAGTGGGCTAACAGTATGGTGCAGTGTGATTTTGGGTGTCAGTTGTGGAGACCGCTGCCCCCTGATGAAGATGAATGAATGTTTCAAGATGTGAGGTTGATGAGTGTGAGCATTAAGTCACACCACCATCTGGTGTTTGCTTTAGCCACTGCAGCCACTCAAGCAACGCAGTTATATTTATTTGTTATGAAAGAAATAGCAACAATGAAATGGGAAAAAAGGAGAGGAAATAGGCAAACATAGCAACAAGGAAAGGAGAAAAGTGGAAGGAAGGAAATAAGGCGTTAATGTTTGATTTGGGAGTTCCTTAATATGACTTTATTGTACAGCAGCAGTTTTTCTCATTTGGTCTGAATCAGAAAGTGCTCTGGCCTCTAATGTTATTGGAGACATCCGCTCAGTTATTCTGCACATTGTCAAGCAGACTGCTTAAACTGCACTGAAACAAATGGATTCAGCTGCAGCGAAACAAACCACACAGATTCAAATACTTCCTGTGCAGAGACAACAAACTCAAAATACCTGCAGAAGTTCTAACGCAACACACACGCACACAGTACAAAGTGGACAGACTATACTTCTGCTCATGATTACTCTCTCTTTCTGCAACTATTCAAACAATTTCATTCAGTCCCACACACAGTGCACTAAAAACAATCTCAGATAGTGTAATAACTAACTAATGTATCTCTGTTTAAAAATAGTAAATTGAAAAATCGGATTATATTTTACCTTTTTAGCCAGGAACCGCTTCCACTCCCAGGATCCCGTGTTCCTCCTTTCTCAAAGAAGCAGTGAATGGAACCAATCTGTTCTTGTTATTGTTTTTAGAAGGCCATTAGGGCGGACGGACACTCTGACATCATAGCAATTACAATGAAATACCATTAGAGACCCTGAGCCAAAAATAATGGGTACTCCCTGGAAAATGCTGATACTTGTCTATGTTGTCTTAACCCAAGCCTGTATCTCTCTCGGAGTGTGTGTGTGTGTGTGTGTGTGTCTTAAGCCAACTAGTCGACTCCCAATGATGTCAACTTGACACTTGTAACAAAGGCGAGAACGTGCCCAGAGAGACTACAGAGAAGACCCTTCAACTCTTTAAAGCATTAACTTAATTAAACAAGAAAACATTTGTTATGACTGTCATTGTGATGCTCTGTCACAACACAGATCCATAGGATTTCACATGAAAATGTGTGAAATATATAGTTTCATGCATGCAATTTCCTCAAATTGTTGCACAATAAATTAAAATATTCAACTTTTGTGTAGATTTTTAAATGATTTGGAAAAAAATAAAGAAAAGACACTGTCGGATCCCTGGGACTAAATATCTGGACAAGATGTTTTCATCTTTATCTCCACTGCACATCAACATAAAGTGTGGGTGCCGTTATTCCTATTTTCCTACCCAAAATTATTTCCTATTTGTAACAAAAAATTATAACCAGATTCAAAGTTTTTTTTCCCGCCCATAATATTATCCTACCCTCTGTTTTAAAAGTAGTAGCATATTTTTATTGATGTTAAACAACTATAATATCTTCTCACCCTCTGTTTTATTTTTATAGATAAACTATTTTTTATAGTCATTTTATAGTTAAATAGCCATAATCTATCTAACACCTATAAAAAGAGGGTAGGTAGATATTATGGGTGTTTGAAGTACATTTTACATTTTTAAGTATTTTTAGACTGCTACCACTAATTTTGTTAATCCTGTCCTGAGACCAGGAAAGAAGATGAAGCTACAACTGAATGAACGAATATTGACCTACTTTTATTTTATTTCATTGTTATCGTTTTACTGCTTTTTTCCTTTGTTTCTCAGCAGTTTCAAGTGCATTTACTTGTGTGGATTATGGTTTAACACATACTTTAAATACGAAATACAAGAGTAGTAGTAGTAAGTGTAGCTTCAATTTGTATTAAATAAAAGACGGTCAACTGTTGACTTGTCTCTGTGTCCTAAAACCGCAAACCTTGTGAAATATTTCAAATTTATTATCTTCTTTTGGACCCGGTTTCTTCTTCTCCGGATGTGTTCAGCAGAGCACAGATGTCAGACGACACTGCACAACTTCTTTCAGGCTTTCAGGAAAATTTTTCTGGAAATACATTGCCATTCCACTGCCATGGAAATGCTGTGAAGCAGAACAAGTCCAAAACTTTCCACATAAAGTCACAAACCAGGAAGAGATTGGAAACATAGGGTGAGATAACGCCACATTTTGCTGTGACATCGATTAATGTTGCAATAGCGTTATAGTGCGAGATTCTCAAGAAACCTCTCGGAGCTGTTATGGGTCCTGACCACTAGGGGGCCAAGGCCAAAAAAATGTACTATTTCCTGTGTGCACTAATAGGTTGGGGCCCCGGTGATTTCCTGCTTGGAGTTCCAAGAGACCTTAGCACTGCCCCTGTCTCGGCGTGAACTCTTCAGACTTCTCCTTAATCTCTTTTTTTTGTCTCAGACTTTGACCTGTTATCCTAAGGATTAAGGTGGAGTCAACATTGCAGTGTGAGTTGGACTCCTCACTGAAAATGCTGAGGGACTGAAAGCAGACTGATATAGATAAACAACTTTGCAGTCTCTTAATGTTGGTGTCCAAGACAAAATTATTGGACATCGTCCAACACACACTAACATGCTTTTTTTTCCCAAGGAATCATAATGTCCATCTCAATAAAATCTTATTTTCTTTTCAGCTTGTCCTTCCAAAGCAGATCATTGTTTTCTATCTCCCCCTGTCTTCTGTATCTTCTACTCTAACTACCTCCATGTCCTTCTTCACTGCACCCATAAATCTTGTCTTTGTCTCCTATCCATCTATCCTCCTCCATCTCTAGGATCATTATTCTACCAATATAACCACTGTCCTTCCTCTGAACATGTCCTAACCATCTCAATCTTTTTAGCTTTTCCCCCAAACGAAATACAAGAGTAGTAGTAGTAAGTGTAGCTTCAATTTGTATTAAATAAAAGACGGTCAACTGTTGACTTGTCTCTGTGTCCTAAAACCTCAAACCTTGTGAAATATTTCAAATTTATTATCTTCTTTTGGACCAGGTTTCTTCTTCTCCGGATATGTTCAGCAGAGCACAGATGTCAGTCCTAACCATCTCAATCTTTTTAGCTTTTCCCCCAAACCTTCCTGTCTGTGCCCTGCTTGACAGGATCTCAGCATCTTTAGCTGTCTCCTGTCTTCTACCTATTCCTAGTGTCTCTAATCCATCCATCATGGCTGGTCTCACAACTGTCCTGTAAACCCTTCCCTTCACCTTAGCTGACTCTCTTCTATCACAGATCACTCCTGACTCTTTCGTCCAGTTGTTCCATTCTGCCTGTCCTCTATTCTTCTCCTCAGTTGATCCTCAGTATCTGAACTCCTCCACCTTCTCCACCTCTGCTCCTTGTAGCCTCACCACTCCACTGTTCTCTTCTCTAACCTCCACCTCTCTATGTTCTCTTCTGTCTTCTGTCATTCTGTCCTTCTGTCAATAAAATAATGACCTTCTTTCTGTTTGACCTATTTCTAACAATTTGTGTCTTAAACTGTATCGTATACATGTTTTTACGGCCTGTAGCAGGAATCCTCCAGCAGGTGGCACCCATGTTGCCTATACCAAGAGCCATCAGAGGAGCGGAGATTGTCTCTTTCAAGTGACTTTGTAGCTCTACCCAGTCTTCAGCCTTTGTAAGCTGCCACCTACAGGCAATACGGAGTCACAACGTCAAACAGTTGATTATTCAGCTGCGTATTGTCATCAGGCTTATCTGAGCTAAATGGATATTTTAAAATTGACTTTTTATTATCCTTAATAGTATTGATGATGCTACTTTTTTGCATTTTTATAATTATTTTGTTCGCATTTACCCATTTAATTAGTTATTAAAGCTCTAGTTTTCTTCCAGTTTTGTGTCCTGCTCAACTTTATCAAAGAAAAATGTTATTATTTAGTTCATTCTTTTCTGAAATAAGAGAATGCAAAAAGTTCTAGTAAGTTACACTCACTATTTGAAGCTACTTTGATACCAGTAATAGATTAAACAAGGATTCTTATGATTTTTTTATTGTTTTTTGCAGATTTTTGCAGCTTTTTGAGTTTATAAATAAAATATGTTTGGATTAAAATTATCTTTGTGTCAAACACAACAGCAATCCTAAGATAGTAACACAACGTGGGAGGTTGAGGACTTAAAAATACCACAAAACACTCTCACTGAGAGCATATGGTTTTGCACTAAAGAGATTATTTTTAAGACAGACGTAAAACACACAAAGAAGACAGCACACACTCGAAGATGGTTTTTCTCAAAGTGAAGTTTCATTTTCATTAGCACATATTTTTTTTTCTTCCATTCTACACCCACTGTAATGATACATACAGCAGTAAGCCTCTCTACATTCAAACCCCCCTAACCACTGTGTTGGTCCCCAAAATATACATCATCTTCTTCGTCTTCCGCCTCAACTTTCACGTCATCTCTAAGGTTTTTCTTCAACACAACAAACACAGACCATTGGGCAAACAGTGCAAATCTAGAAACTGAGTGAAATTGCTACGTTATGCGGTTGAATGTTCTCAATAACATCATATTTTCACTGTTACTACTGCTCTGACTTATTGCCATTCTATATCATCTATCTCTATGTCTCTTCCTTTCTTGTCCTCCTGTATTTTTACTTCTATCATCCGCTGCTGGCTGTGTTCACCAGCTCCACTCACACCTCCTTCATGGTTTAAAGCATTCGTTCGTATATGGACCACAGGGAGGAGATGTGACAGTGAAGGCAGCACTGGATGGCCGTCCGTGTGACCATTTCTCTCTCCTCTCATTCGCTCTGGTGCAGCTCTCTAATAAATAACTGTAATCGATTCCACTGGTCAACTGAAATGGTCACTGGGATGTTTAAAAAAGTTGACCTGCAGAACTCAGTGGCAATGGTGTGGTTTTGTGAACAAGCAAGCCTAATAAAAATAATCATAAATATCAAGCTCAGTTTTATGACAGCGGGGTTAGGTCTATTTAGATTCGCCTGAGTCGAAACAACACCTGAAATCCAGTCTAACTGAATGAGCATCTTGGTTTCATGGGGCCGAGGGTGGAGCAGACCACATATGAGGGCTTAAACTATGGGGCGGGGGTCGGATGCAGCCTCTTTGCCTTTTAAATCTGGCCCACCAAAGTTTTCCAATATAGGTTGAAGCCAGAAATATACAGAAAATATAAATCTATTTTTTAGGCAACAAGGCCCGGTGCATGTGAACCATAAACAAACCCCAAACAATCATTTTTTAGCCTTTACTAAGTGTTTTTTTTTTTGGTATTTGTGAGTTCATTTTATTACTCCACCTCCAACTCCTTACCCAAAGCCTCCGTCAAATCTTAGGACCCATTGTGGCCCACAAGTCCAAAGGTTTGCCACCACCTTCCCTAAGGTGATTAAATGTCAGGAGACAAGAACTGAGGTCCAACATCACTCACTCACAGAAATTAATGTCATTCTAATCGTGTTGTTTTTGTCCTGGTTTCTAACTCTCTTGCGCACCCTTGTGGGACAACAAATCTTGCACTCAGAGAAACCAAAGCTCCAGTCTAACAAGAATGCAGTATAGTTTTGTGATTGCACAACCTGTCAGATATGGGGCTATTATATTATATAGTATATTTTTGTGAGTATAACAGTGATTACATTGCTCATTCTATAATTAGAAATTATTCACTGCAGTTGATCATGCATTTGTCAATGAACCAACTGAAGAAATTTGTGGAAAAGTGGAACAAAGTGATCAAGAAATACATCTAAACATCACAGTTGCATGGATTTCAGATCATTGTCGACTCAAGCATAATTTAGGTGGGTGAATTTCAGGAAAAACTGCTGGTCTGAAAAGTTTGTGAGTGTTTGGTTCTGAAGCAGGTATCTCTGCGCATCAAGCCATAAAAAAAAAAAAAGACAATCGATTTGTTTTACAATACATTCAGATCCAAACCCTGTCCTTCTGGAAAGAGACAAGGATCGAGAGAGAAGCGTCTCCCCCTCGTTCTGACGTTCAGTCCATACACATTTCCCATTTTTCTATTTCACTCAGTGCTCACTCACACACACACACACACCAGCGCACACACAACCTTTCCGTCATCTTCAAATAAAGTTACATTTCCTGATCAAATAGAAAATAAATAGCATCAGTATCAGTTTTCCACAAAAATGAACAAGATTATACAAAGACCAAGAAAATAAACATAAATACAAAGCCAAAAAAAAAATTTTTTTTTTCATTAAATAAATGTACACAGAAAGTACCTTTAAGACAATGTGAATATCAAGGACGCAACAGGAGTAAAAACAAGAGTGTGGGAAACTTCTGAGTCTGATACCCACGTTTAAAAACACAGATTATCCTGAAAGAATGAAAATATTGCTAAAATTTTTTTCATTTTTTTTTTTTCACCCTCTTTATGCTGTCACTCAATTATAGGAATCAGACAAGAACAAACAGATCACCAGCACCATCATCATCATCATCATCATCATCATGCTGATCAGGCAGCACCAGATCAGCTGAGCCTAAAGGAACGGATGTCGTGGGATAAGAAGGACAACTGGAACTTTGGCAGTGTTTTCTCAGTTTGACATACAGAAAGTGTGTTTCATTTCACGTCCTTAACATCTCTGTTGGGTGGAGACCAATTACCAATTGGGAATATAGGGTTTTTACTAATAACAAAGAGATTAATCCAATGGCAGAAATACATCTTTAAAATGAAATATGTATAATTCCTATGACTTTTTCTGACTGTAGCAACAAGTAGCATTGACCAGGGGTAATTATGGAAGTTTGCAGCTGTAAATGGAGCGCTATGGAAAGCTGAAATAGTTTCTACTGCACTTGGACATTGGACATTTTTATCAAGTGCTTTATTTTCTATATACATGCTGAGATTCTGTTGAAGGGAGACAAGAATGGACAGGATCAGGAATTAGGTGATTAGAAGGTCAACAGAGACAGGAAGGCTTGGAGAAAAAGCAAGAGAAGACAGATAAAGATGGTTTGGACATGTTCAGAGGAGGGACGGTGGATACATTGGTAGAGGAATGATCCTAGAGATGGAGCTACCAGGTAGGAGACAAAGAGGAGATTGATTGCAATGAGGGAGGACATGGAGGTAGTTGGAGTCAGAGTAGAAGATATAGAGGACAGGGGGAGATGGAAAACCTGTATTTGCTGTGGCAACCTTTCAATAAGGGACAAGCCGAAAGGAATAGAAGAAGAAGTCAAGTCTTTTATTTTCTACTCTCTTAATCTTCGCGTCGATTGTTTAATTTGTCCTTTTTTGTCTTCAGTTGGCAAGCAAGCATGATAGAGAAGTCTAATGAGTTGGTACTATGGTGTAGAGGTTAGCACACTTGCCTATAAAACCGAGAGTCCTGAGTTCGAGTCCGTGCAGAACTGCAAGATTGCTGTTAATGCAACTATCGATGGAGGATAACTTTCTTAGATGATTTGTTGCTCCACCCACACGGAGACCATTCGCCACAAGACAAATCAGAGAAAAACAGCCACCAAAATCTCAGTTCTGTCCTTCCCCTCAGTAAGGTTTTCTACTCCAGCTGAATTTCATACAGTTTCGCCATTGGGTGACGTGATTACAGAATTCCAGATGGCACCTCCCCTTTATGGAATCTGCTACACTAGTGTTCTTTCATTGTACACTACAGAAATATCCAGAGACATATGTATATATATTTATATATATATATTTATATATATAAAAACATTATCATCATCATCAGTAGTACTTAGAGTAGAGTAGAGTAGTAGTAGTAGAGTAACAAGTAAGAAGAAGGAACATTATTGTACTTCAGGTCATCGTCATCTTTATCCTTGGTTTAATGGACTTCAGCATCGCCCCTGTTCTTCGGGACCAGACAGAACGGGAGTAGAGATAGAACCAGAACCATGTGTGTGTGTGTGTGTGTGTGTGTGTGTGTTTGTATAGAATGTTGGTGCATCAATTTACCATAATTGTTGTGTTACATTAGTCTGAACTGGATAAACTCTGCGTTTGCTGTTTTTTTCATATTTACAGATAATACGTGTGTGTGTGTGTGTGTGGATAATATTGGGAACTTTTGTGTGTAAAATTGCTTCTTTTTCGTCAGTAAAGTGTTGTGCTATCCACGCATGAAACAAGCATCTGTGACCAAAAGATGAATACCGAGCCACAGTACAGACTCCGGTTGATAAAATGCAAATAAAATGCAGTGAAACGACCCGGACACGTGAGAAACTTGACAGTTTTGCACCAAAAGAGACGTTTTTTTAAATCTCTTTTCTAAAAGGCAGAGCAGCTTTTAAGTACTGACCTGCAGTTAAATAGACAACAGTCTGCACTGATGGTCAATATTTATCTTCTGATCTGAAACGTAAAAACGTGTACAGCGAAAAATAAAAGTAAACCAGTTTCACACAAATCTCTCGGGTAAAAGGTGATATTTATTTTTTCTTTTTGTACCTTGGATCAAAAAGTCTGTGCTTCTAGATCTAAAAGCCACATCCTCCATGATGCAAGGTTAAAAGAATCTTCTACCTCTCCATCTCTGTCTCCCAGCAACTACACCATCAAAACCATGCCTTTCTTCTTGTCCCTTAACCCCTGTGTTAACCGAATGCAGAAGAGCGACACCTAGGTGGCGCTCTCCCCAGATCCAGAGGAGGCCCCGCACGCTTTGGGCTCAGACTGGTTGGAGTGAGCCGTCTGCGGGGACGAAGGAGTAGGCGGGTCCCCTCGTTCTCCTCGCTCCTGGAGGTTGCGTTGGTTCCTGGCAGCCTCCGTGAGCATCTGCATGCGACGGTCTTGGTATTCCTCCAGACCTCGCCAGAGCTCTGCTCGCTCCCTTTCTCGCTTCATCTCCCTGTTAGTGGCATTGATAAGTAATAAAAAGGAGAAAAAAAACGCAGTTAATGTAGACAGGGAAGTGGAGAAGTCAAGGGAAACAAATGAAGTAGCTGTTAGAGCGTCTAACGTCTGAAGGAGGCACAATTGTGTTTTTCCTTTTTTCGTGGAGCA
Source organism: Paraplagusia blochii (assembly GCA_016785265.1). Lineage (NCBI taxonomy): Eukaryota > Metazoa > Chordata > Actinopteri > Pleuronectiformes > Cynoglossidae > Paraplagusia > Paraplagusia blochii. Next base: position 26,572 of record JAFBJS010054976.1, on the reverse strand, counting down.
GAGGTTGAAGCAGCGATAAAAACTGTGCAGGTGTGAGATGAAGAGGAGAAGGAGAACACTTAGCAGACAAGATGAAGAGTTAATCAACTGAAACCTAGTGCAACAATGGCCATCAACACGGGAATTCAACCCTGAACATGCTTTTTTTTTTTTTAGACTGCTTCCTCCCATACATGCATATTAATTTTCCAAATATATCTCCAGAGGAATACTTCACAGGAGAACGTCAGAGTATTATCATTACAAAGACTTCAAGACGACACTGTTTTGTTCTGGGAGAATGTCTTCCTTTGACACGTTCTCCTGGATCTGTTTGATATCATTGGCTGCCACCTAGTGGAAGAATATTTACGTGTTCTACTTGTGAATGTGGCAAATGAAACAAAACAAATGACTGGCAAGAAAAAATTAATCATTTCAAATCAATTATTTGAATGGATTATTTTTCACCTGGTGGTCGGTCAGAGCATTTGTTGTTAAATGTATTAAAAGAGACACAGACATCAGGGCTTTGAAGCAGTTAAAGGAACAAAAATGAAAACCGGAAATTTTTGCAATTTTATCTGGAACAAAAACAAAAAAAAACTTTTTTTTACCTAAAAATAATGGTAACCAGTGATTACCGGTTTTATTTTGTTCTTTAAATATTCTGTTTTACAGTCAAAGTCATTGGTCTCCTAGTCTAGTCCATGGTGGTCTACAATGACCTGATGAGGTTGACTTCCTGTGACGTTCACTGACTGAATGGAGAGAATGGGTGGACCATCAGACTATATGGGGAGGACTGACTACCAACTACTGTTACGTCTCAAAGACAACAATAAGAGGTCAATATTGGAGTCTGTCAATATGTATAAATGTAAAATGTTACTTTTAGACACAATATCAATATATTTGTCAATGTGAAAGATGGGATTGTGAACATTAAGTAATGTAATTGTGTAGTAAATCATTGTCAACAGTCTGTCTTGTTATCCTACAGTACCGTAGTCTTGGGCAAACTAAGGTATGGGGGCCAGATGTTGTCCGTGGGACTTTTTAATCTGGCCCATGAAGCGTCCAAATTATACTTTCTTCTTTTGCCAACATTTTCCCAACAGATTGACCTCATGGGAGTCCTAGCTTTGAACCAGAATTTTGCCAATCAGTTTGGAACAGAAACGGAATTTTAAAGTTTTCCAATTTATATTCCACAATGAAATTAACTCCCTTAATTTGTTAAAAAAATATTGTTGCTGGAAATTTTTAGGAGACAAATGACTTTGATTGTGGACTGATTTTTAAAGAACAAAATACAAAACTGGTATTGAACAACAAATATTCATAGGTTTTGTATCCACTCCAAGCAAAATGCCGAAAGTCTCCCGTTTTTGTTCATTGAACTGGTTCAAAGCTGTGTTTTTGATATCCCAAATTTCCAATTTCCCAAACTGATATCTCAAAAATTTGTATGACAACTCTAGTGTGTTGCTTATAAAGTCCATAAAGTGATACAGAGAAAATTTTAATTTAACACATTTAAGAAAGTTGAAGGTTTCAAATTATTTAAAAAGTGCATTGTGAGCCTTGATCTCAATTTTAAAATAATTGGGGAAAAAAGCGCTATGTCAACAATGGAAATACAAAATATAAATAACATAGTAAATAATTTTTTACCAGTGCAGAATAGGCTAAACTTATTTTAGAATATTTTGGGTTTTTTTGTCAAATTTTAGTACACAACATGACCCGGGAGTCAAATTATTTGGCCACAGTATTTTTTTGGCCTACAGTATTTTTTTTTGTAAAGCCCAAAAATTTCTAGTTCAAAGCCATGATTATAACTGATTTCAACGATTATGCTGTGAACAGAATGTTGCTCCACCTGTGGTCTTTCTAATTACTGCAACCGATGTCTTAGCAGTACAAGTAGTGTGTGGCTCACTTGCAGTTACCAGGGGGCTGTAGGTCTGCTCGCCAGGGCTGCCAATTACAGACTGACGTAGGTAAAAAAAAAAAAAAAACCTTACAACACTTTGTGTTGTTTTATATCTTTATACGTTTTGGTTGTTGTTCCGCAACCGTATCCATTTTCCGAGTTTACCACAAACAAATGTGATCCCGATGAGGTTGGTGTTCCATATATGACCTCAGTGACAGAGCAGGGATATGAACTGCTGAAGTGGTGTCTAATGGAAGAAACACTGCTGAAAAGCATGACTTCACAACCCACTTTCTTCTCGTTGTCACCGGCGCGTTTTGGTGACACAAACACACACGGACGTAAAGAGAGTGACTCATACTCACTTCTGTTTCTCCACTTTGTAGGAGGCAGTGAGGTCATCAAACAGCTTGCTGTTCATCTCCATGAAGGTCTTCAGCACGTTGTAGATCAGAGACACGATGGTCCTGCAGAGACGGACATAGAATATCATTCACCTCTTCGAAACAATTGGGTTCTGAGAAGTTTACTTAAGTTTTGGGGGCAGCATAGAGCAGCATATGTATCGGTATTGGTTAATATCGCTATTGAAAAATGTGATATTATTGGATACAGGCAAAACTAAACGTAAATCAAAAAATGCAATTATTTAATAAATTAATTGTTGGCAAAATAATTAAGTGTCTACAATGTCTAGAAGAGCAGCAGCCTAGTTGTTAAAGAAATGGATTTTGGTCTACAAGGCTCCAGGTCACCACTGAGGTGCTCTGATCGTAGCCCAACCCACATGACTTCCAATGGGCTCACCACCCACAGGAAGGCTGACAGTATGGGGCGGTGGGATTTTGGTGGTGCCCGGTCGACCCTGTGACCTGGCGACGGACGGGAGATTAGTGAATGAATGTCTAATTGAGAAATAAAATCAAGAAGACACTTATTTTGCTAAGCCCAATGACATGTCCACAGCACTTGGTAGTAGTACAGCATTGGTCACCTTAGAAGGAAGTTCTTCTCGTGTCGCTCCAACAAAATGGTAAAGAAAAATATAAGTTTCAAATTGAATAATATAGGAGCGGAAATTTGTCTCGACATATAAGTGTAATGTAGAGCTTCTACTAAGTTAGTAATACTGACCATAAGGCGCACTGTACTAAAAGGCGCAGTCTCAGTTTTGTGTGCCATTACTATATTATAACACACACATAAGGCGCACCCACATTTCCCCCTTAAACATTCTCATAGTGTCCTCTACTATGTCCGCCTTACAACAACAACACACACGCAAGCATACAAGCGTGCTATTTAAAAAAGAGCAAGAGCAAAACAACGCCCAAACTTCCCCCTTTAACGTTCTCTTGGTGTCCTCTACAACAGTGCTTCCCAATCTTTTTCTGTTACACCCCCCCTAGCAAGAAGAAAACAATTTGCGCCCCCCAACCCACCACCCACTCTCCACCGCAACTATAAATAACAGCATGTGTCTATAAAATAGTTATAGCTACACCTCTGCATAACATTGTATCCTTGTTAACATAAAGAAACAAAAAAAAGAGATATAGTTCAACTTACAAGGATGTGCAATTGCACTTTATTGTAGTACGGCGAAAAAAAAAAGCATGTTCCCCAGGGTCACAAGCGCCCCCCTCAGCATCGAACCACGCCGCCCCACGGGGGCCCGCCCCACACTTTGAAAACCCCTGCCCTACAACATCTGCATTAAAACAACAACACACACAGGGCGCACTGCACTATAGGGCGTGCCGCACATTTTGAAGAAAATCTAAGACTTTTATGTGCGCCTTATAGTCGGGAAAATATGGTTATAACATTGATAATAATAATGATAATAATATTAATAATAATAATAATAATACATCCATCTTTACATCCATAATACATCCATCTGCTCCATACTCCATGCTCATAGTGATCAGTGACCAGTGGATGTTATGTGGGTTAGGATGGTGCTATGATCATAACACCATCCAACCATAGCAGCTGGTGGATTGGAACCTTGAACCTTATGTCCATCCAAGTCCACTTCCTTAACTGTAAGGCCACCACTGCTACCATAATAATAATATTCATAATAAATCAACAAACATTAACAATGGGATACAGTATTGTAAATCGTAGTCGGCACTAACGTATGTCGTAGGTAAATAAAACCTCTTGGTTTGATGTGGTGGTTCAACTCCTGGCTAAGTTTAAATCCCAGATAGAGCAGTTGACCTCCAGTGGTCTCACCACCTGCTGGAAGGTACGGTATGATGCAATGTGATTTGGGTGGAGCCCTTCATGCAGTATCTCCATGCTCCACTAGTGGGACTCGTTCCACCCTTTCAGAAACACTCATTCATTCATTCATTTATTCATCTTTTTCTGCTTCTCTGTTGGTGGTTGCAGGGGCAGCTCGCACCACCCAGATCGCACTGCTCCATATTGTTAGCCTTCCTGTGGGTGGTGAGCCCACTGGAGGTTATGGGGGTCAGGACGGTGCGATGCCTTTCAAAAACACCGACCCGTTATTTTTTGTTGTTGCTGTTGTAAAATAAAATAATTTACTTCACAAAATACCTAGCCTGTGACAATTGTTATTCCTATTATTATTATTATTTTGAAAGTTTCAGATGTTTGCAGCATTTTCTTTAATTTGTGGTCATAACATAGAGTTTTCTTACATACAACACAGAAACTGGAGATGGAGAATATGTAGCGTTTGGACAACTGTCGGGTCGTGTGTCAAGCTGCAGTCCTGTGCTCTTTAATTGACTGCAGAGCTAAGTGGAAAAAAACTTGTGCGTACAAAACCAAGTGGACAGGCTTTAAAAGGTCACTGCACTGATGAAGGTCTAGTCTACGCCCGACAAATGGACAGAATATCTGAATGAATTAGTGAGGTGGTGCTGAGACAAGACACTGACTGGTTCCAGTGCTCCTTAGAGACTCTGTAGAGCGTGGCAAAGACCAGAGGCAGGATGACTTGACAGTTCTCTTCTATCAGACTGAGGATGTATTCGTTGTTCCAGAAGTAAAGAGCCCGCTCCGCTACCTAAGGCAAACACAGGTGGTTGTGAGTATTAAACCGGTTTTAATAGTGTGTGTGTAAAAAAATATTAGTTTCAAGTAAAAAATAAAAAAAAAAACAAGTGTGAAAACAAAGCACAGTGTTGACCTGGAAATGAGGGCTGGAGATGCAGGCTGCGATTTGTTTGAAGAGCGGCTCCTGGACCCTGATGAACTGAGAAGGTTCAATCACATCCAAGATCTCCTCGATCTCCCCCAGGAACATCACCTTAAGGATGAAAGAAGGAAAATCCTTTTCATTGGGATAAAAACCACTACACATAACAAAATGTGGCCTCTGCATTTAAACCATCACCAAAGTGAACAGTGAGCAGCTTTGTGCAGCCATGGGTGGCAGTGTGCCATACAAGGTAGGGTTTAATCCCACGAACCGGAATTGGGGAAATGGTCCTGATCGCATTTCCCGAGAATTCGGAAATGTGAAGACAGGACCTGGGAAAAATTGGGAGGATCTATTTGTTGTCATACAGCAATCCCCAGGCGCCTCCTAGAAGAGAGTGCGAGCGAGGGCACGTCCAAGTGTTTTTTTTTTCCTCTTTTGCAGTCGCTTCGGCCAACAATCATGAACTTCATATTAGGATAGATGCCTAATGTATTAAAAAAATGATCATGAAATAGTTTGCTTTAACATATTTCACTTTTAAATTGGAGTTGTTTAAAATTATTATTTAGGCTATAACGATTGGGCAGTTTTACAAACAAACCTGCCATAATAACGCAGCAGATTTCGCCCACGACTGCAAAGGTGGCTGAGCCTTTATAGGTGGAGATGAAACCTCTTGTTTTGCATCAATTAATGTAGTGAAATAGCAATAATTTCATGTGCAATGAAGGTTGGCACGAAAATTTGAATGATGTTTTAATAAGACCTCTACACGGGTTACAGTAGAAAAAATTAATAATAATAATAAATCCCGTGATTCAGGGGAAATAGCTCGTCTCTTCCTGGGATTTGATTTTTGTCAATTTCTGGAAAAATATTTAACCCTAATACAAGGTGACCTGAAAAACCTTTAGACCAGGGGTGGGCAAAAATTTTGGTTCGCGGGCCACGTTTGTTCCTTAAAAATTGGACAGCAGGTCGTAGTAGGACTAGATAGCTGGAGCACACATGCAAACTAAGATAAAAGTCATGCAAAAAGATCAAAACACAAGTTTTTTTTTTCAAATGGATTCTATAGGGGAAAAAAGGCAGAAGTAAAATCTCAGAACATTACTCAGCAGACGCTTGTTTCGAAAGCAACTAATTTCAACAAGTCTGGCGGGCCGAATTATAAAGCTGAGAGGGCCACATCTGGCCCTCGGGCCTTAGTTTGCCCAGGTCTGCTCTAGACCAAGGCCCCGCTTCCTTAACCACTAAGCCACCACTTCCCCAGACAAAGAAGACAAACGGTTCTTCTCTGGAGTGCAGGGTGAAGGATTTAGGGATGTTAGCTCTCTCACCTCTTTCTGCGTGCAGGTTTTTGGCCAGTACTTCAGCAGCCCTCTGATAATCTGCAGAGAGGAAGAAAAAAAAACAAGGAGTAAGGAGATGTAGCCATTAGTTCGGCAGTAAACTGGCCGACATCCATTTGTACCTCTCAGCTCCATTAACTGTGAGATTCACTCTCAGGCGAGTGTATTAAGAGAAGTGCTGTTAACTTCCTACTGAGAACTATTCCTCTGGTACTGATGTGGTACTGATTCAGCTCTAACTGTGATGCCTTGGACCTGGACACATTGTAGTGTGTGTTGCCTGCTCTCATACTGAAATGTACCAACTATTTCTACTTCTATAGATACCAAAACTATGGATGCATCAAAGTAAAACATGAAAAAAAAAAAAAATGAGGAAACTTAGGCGGAAACACAAAAAAAAAATGACTATGCCAATTATTTGTCATGTTTGATGAAGATCTGCAGTCACCAGGATCAGGTCCAATAGTTTCCATCAGCAGACACAGTATTGAAGCAGTGCTCACACATAGTGCCTTGTTGTCAGAGGGTTTAGTCGTCAGCAACTGGACTTCTTCTTGGAGTTGAAGATGTTTCATTCCTCAACTGAGGAACTTCATCAGTTTCTGGTTGATGTCAGAGGGAACACTAGTACTTCTACTCCTCTAAACCAGGTGAGTTGTTTTGATCACACCTTTTTAGACAGACCTGCTCCTGATGTTAATGAGCAGTTTTCTTGTCACATGTCCAGATGACATGACCTCATGTCATGAACTTTGGGTCATGACCGAAAGAACACCATCCCGGATACAAGCGGTGGAAATGAGCTTTCTTCGCAGGGTGGCAGGGCGCTCCCTTAGAGATAAGGTGAGGAGATCCGTCACCCGGGAGGAGCTCGGAGTAGAGCCATTGCTCCTCTACATCGAGAGGAGTCAGTTGAGGTGACTTGAGCATTTACATCGGATGCCCCATGGACGCCTCCTATGGGGGGTGTTTGGGTCATGTCCCACTGGTAGGAGACCCAGAGGAAGACCTAGGACATGCTGGAGCGACTATGTTGACAGGCTGGCTTGGGAACGCCTCGGGTTCCTCCCAGATGAGCTGGAGGAAGTGTGTGGGGAGAGGGAAGTTTGGCTATCCCTCCTCGAATGTTGCCCCCAGGACCTGGCTCTGGATAAGCAGATGAAGATGGATGGATGGATGTCCAGATGGAAATGGCAGTCATTGTCACACCCATCTAGAGAGGCCGTTGTTGTCAGATCATCTCCCCTGTTTGGAAAGTATGGACCGTCCTCGTGTTGGTGATCTTCAGGAACACTCCAACCCTGTTTGACACCCATTTTCCGCATGATTCCAAGTCAGCTTGCATCAGCTCTGCTCATGAGTGACTTTGGTCAGGATGTGGAGAAGAGGTCCAGTCTATCTGCTCTAGTTCTCTGGCAGCCTGCTTCACCTTTCGGAGAGATCCCACACGGTGAAGTGTCTTCCTGGGATTCCCTTTACTCAGACTTACATGATTTTCTGAGTCCAGTTTTCTATGTTTTACTTAAACTAAGAGACTTTGTCTGAACAAGCAACTATGTATTGTTAAACATATTTTTGTTTTTCTGTCGTTACTGCCCTGGTTTAACATGTTTTGTAATTGTGCTTTCCTGCCTCCCTGTGGTGAGAGGCAGTCTGTTGTAAAGGAAAGCAAACTCCGTTGAAATTGACAATAATGTGACTTCTGTATTAAACTTATCCCGAAGTTGAACATTTAGTGCAGCTTAGTGGTAACTTGGCAGTTGTGGATTCAAACCTGGAACCTTTCAGACCCCAGTCCACCTCCTTCACTATGGGCCACCACTAACCCAGTAAGGACTGGCTGTGGACAAAATTTGGTTTGTGCTTTTGCTGCAGCAAAGCCTTTGAAATAAACGTCCTTCCTTTCTATTCCCGTGTGTTGCATTTGGGTTCAAGCCTGATGTTGGACATTATAAGAACCATGTAGTAGACTGAACTAAACCTAGTTCAAATGGATAAATTAATGATAATGAAACAGAACAAATACAATAGTTACAAAACTACATTATATTTACACTCTCCACAATAAAAAGGGTGATCTCCTGTCCTACTGCCCTGAAAGGTCATAACATTAAATATGTTCTTTCATAAAATAAAGTCCATTTACATGATGTCACTTGACAAATACTTTCTTCTACTTTCTTCTCACATCCAAATATATATGGATGCTTCACCTAAGTATGACGGACCATAACCTGGCAGTTATACACTTTATGCACTTTATGGAATTGCTCTGATTTCTTTTCTATTCACCGCAGCAATTCGGATGTTTGGAATAGTAGTACAGTACTAGTTTATATTGTCAAGATCACAATAGACGCTGGTTGTGGCATCATAACCGTCTGTTTTGCATCATGGTTTCTGTGAAAAACTATTTTCAAAAAAAAAAAAAAACTGATTATTTCAGTAGGAAAGCACTGATATTATTCACTACATGGCACCAACCAGTCAGTGTGGGATTTTATGAATCAAACAGTCATCAATTTATTGGCACACTTACATATTCAGTGACTGTCGCATCTTTCTCCATAAACTGCACCACACAGTAGGCCAGCTGTAAGCACAGAGCACAGGAGGTTAGTACACTCACACACACACACACACACACACACTCACACACACCCTGGAGCTGTCGGGGAGACGAGAGGGATCTCTCAGCACTCGTCCCCCTTGGATTAAAGACTGCTTCAGATTGGACAGACTGCTTTTCCTAGGGGAGCTGGTGTAGAGCGAGTGTGTGTGTCTGTACGATTGTGTGTGTGTGTGTGTGTGTGTGTGTTTGTGCTGGGGTTGTTCCCTTCAACCATGAACCTGTTGTCGTGGCAAAAATGATGGCAGTGCATGTGTGTGTGTGTGTGTGTGTGTGTGTGTGTGTGTCTGTTTACTTGGAATAAGTGATGTCACAGACACACACAGTGGCCTCAGGGTAAAGTGAGCTCAAGTTTGGAACTCTCCAGGACGTCTTTACCTCAGTCTTTGTCTCTGGTCTACTTTTCTGACCTGTCAGTCTCTACAGTTCAATTACAGTAATTACAGTTCATGCTGAGTCTCCCTGATAAAGAATCACATGTTTCAAACTCGAGGCCTGCGGGACAAATGTGGCCCACTTTGCAATTATATTTGGCCCATAAGATGTGAATTGTGAAAAAGAGTCGGCCCAAAGATGATTAGACTCTGGTTTCTTCAATTTTACTTTACTGGCTGTTATCACTAAAGGTGCATTTAGACCTGAAGAATACAATAAACAGGAAGTCTTGGAATTCCTAAAAGCCCAGTAGTTGTCAGTGCGATGCCAGAGCTGTTGATGAAGGAACTGAGATGTGTATAAGAGACAGGTGTGTGTGTGTGTGTGTGTCTGTTTGTGCACGTGTGAGCTTATAAATGTTGCATTGCTGTTCCTTTGTTTTTTTCTTTTCCAATTCCTGACATACATGACACAGACACATACATGGTAAATGTCGTAGTCTGTCAATATCTAAAATGTTAGTTTCTGACATGATGTCAAAATAAAAGTCTATGTTAATGATGGGCAGGTCAACATCTGTCTCTTATACACATCTGTTGGAAGAAAAACGTTGAGGGACAGTTTGGACATGCCTGGTCTGGAACCATCATGTGTTATTCATGAACCGAAATGTTATTATACCCTGAAGAAACTAGTTCTTAAATGCCTTAAAAAAGTGGTAAAGTGGCAGAGGTGGCCTAGTGGCTAAGGCTGTCTCTTATACACAT
>JAFBJS010054976.1:0-16251 GCA_016785265.1 Paraplagusia blochii | reverse complement strand
GGGACGTTAAGCATGACTAAAAAAAAGAAAACTGGAAAAACATGAGGATTAAAATAAATGTGCTGAGCAGTCGTACTATTTCTGGCCTTAGTGAGGCATTAAAGAAACACAGTGAATATTGTGTTGGGGTATTTTGTCAGGTCTCGGTTTGTGAAGCCATGAATCTTGATGGAAAACTGGAAATCGAAGTTTTTCTCACAATTAATCTTCACACTCCTAGTAAATAGGATGTGTTACTGGTGTACTAATCAACCTATCTAATTATCTATCTATCTATCTATCTATCTACCTATCTATCTATCTATCTATCTATCTATCCGTCCATCCATCCACCCATCTAACTATCTATCTATTTGTCTGCCTGTTGTTCTGTCTTTTTGTCTGTCTCTCTGTCAGTCAACCTCTGTGTTCAGAATGTGTGATTTCCTGAAAATCAAAAAGGCAGCACTAAAGGAAAATGTTTCTTTCTTTCTACAGAAAAATACAATTTAATTGTTAAAGTTTACATTTCTCGATGTGTCGTTGAGTTTTCGAGTTGAAGATTAAAAAGCTGCTGCAGAGGCAGAGTCTGTGTCTGCTCTGAAGGTCAAGACCCGACACTGAAATGGGTCACTGTGTCCTACTGAGTGCGGCACTGCTGTCCACCGGCAGTGAGTCCTCCTGACCCTGTCAAAGTGGGCATCTGTGTGTGTGTGTTCAAGTATGTGAGTGTGCACAAGTGTGTGTGTGAATAATATATGTGTGTGAACCACGGGGAGACAAGACAGGGAGGAGAAATGTAGGGCACAGTGATGCCCCTGAATACTAACACACACACAGCCATCGTCGAAGGACTAACCTGCATAATCAAAGTAAAGCAAGGTAATAACCCAACCTGAGCACAAACTCACATACACACCAAAAAAAAAAAAATACAGAATACAAAAATACAAAAACTATATTCGTATATATCAAGTATGTGAAATCTCCTATGTTTGGCTCAACTCTGCTTCCTAGTGGCAGGTGTGGCACACTGCAGAAATGTTTTCTTTTAGTCTTGATGTGGTCGTCCCAAGTGATAAAATATAATCAAATGTATAAAGATGTGATTAATGTGCGGTTAATATAAATGATAGCACAGCAAGGTTGGGCATCAGTTGCTAAAAACATATGTATTGTTATTGGTTAGTGTTAGAAACAGTGTAAACTGAGTGTTTTTTTTGGGGGGGGGTGTGTTTGTAGGATGAGTCTCTAACCTGTGCGTGGAAAATGGAGAGAGACTTCGCTGTGTGCAGCGGGATGAGGACTCGGACCAGGAACTGCTTATGTTCCGCCTTCAGGGGAAGAGCAAATCCATTGATGATGCTGCAGAGGACGCAAAGTAGAACAAACAGACGAAGACACAAAAATGAGGGAAGATTTAGGGATAGAACAAAAGCTCATCGCGTTGGAAAAATAAGTAACAAGATTAGAACATACAGGAAGAACAACTAAAAATCCTGACACATATTTATATATAAAACCTATATCAATTCTATTATTTTTCAAACCCTTGCATTTAATCTATCATCTAATTAAGATTTTAATAACATCTCTGTATTCTTGAAAGTATTTACTTTTCTTTTTGGTTTAAATATCTGTATATTGGTTTTATATTGGTTCAATCTGTTGCACAGCAGCCCTCACTAGGCCATTGGCTCATATCTGGCTCATCTATTACATTTCCCCATTAAAAATAACTGAAAATCCGTTTATTTCTCTTAGCCTAACAGAAATATACTATTATAAAATTTGGTTAATTAACAATGGAACTGAGGTTGAGCCAAACAGTGCAAACGTGTGTGGACCACTAAGTTTCCTAAATGAACGAATGAACAGTTTATTTCGTTATGATATCTTCAAAATAACTCAATTACACACAAATGTGTATTTTAAAACATTTAATATTCTTGCTATTGTCGCCCCAACAGTCACTATGAGGAGAAGTCTTAGACGTCTCCTCCTCTGAATGCACTCCATCAGGCTCATTAAAGGTTCTGACAGAGCTTGTGTTGTCAAACAAATTTCTCTTAGTTGTGACATTATGATCAATATAGTTCCAGGACACTGGACACTGAAAATCAAGTAAAGGACAGATACTGTATGTAGCGATAAGATCGCAATCCACGATGGTTATTGTGACTGATTTAAGGTTGTATTTTTTATTTGACAAACTTACAGTATATAATTTCCATTCATTCATTCATTTATCTTCTTCTGCAGGTTGTGGGGGCAGCTGACACCACCCAAATCACATTGCACCATATTGTGAGCCTTCACAATATGGGTGGTGAGCCCACAAGAAGTTATGTGGGTTGGGACGGTGCTATGCTCAGAGCACCTCAGTGCCAACTTGGCAGCTGGTGGATTCGAACCGGGGACCTTGCGAACCCAAGTCTGCTTCCTTAACCACTAGGCCACCACTACCACTCAACACTTAATTTCCAAAACATTGTAAATAAGCACCTCTGTCTCTATAGCGTCAAACTTGGACACTAGAGCTTGCAGCTGATCTGGGATCAGACATAGAGGCGGGGCTCCAATGAGCAGTTGCAGTCGTAACCTGTTGCTGCCTCGTACCGCCAATAAAATCCAGCCAAATTGCCGGTTTCCTGAAGCCCCACTGTATCTACCTTTCAAGTATTACATAGTACTGACTAGGGCTGGGTTAAAAAAATCGATTAATCGATTTTAATCGATTTTTTTGTTAATAGGATGATATCGATTCACAAATCCAAAAATCTATCTTTTTTTCCTTCTTTTCCCAACAACTTTACGTGAGCTCATGCACCACAGGTGATTACGTATTTACGTGGTTACGTGCGAGTTAACACACTCAGACGTAAAACAAATGTAAAAACAACATGGCACTAAAATCTAAAATTCAAAACTAGAGTCTGCCTTGTAATTTTGGGTCAAGCCATGTTATATAAAAAATGCATGATGGATTAATATGACTGCCTTGAGTAAATTTGTGATGGAAATAAATGTAAAAAATACATTTTTTATTAGGAAATGGATTAAGTTTCAATTTTAGCTTTGATTCTTCTGAGAATAACGTTGGTAACGAACTATAATTGATATGACAAAAACTGAATCGAAAACCGAGCGAATCGTAAATCAAATCGAATCGATTTAGAAAATTTGAATCAATACCCAGCCCTAGTACTGACAGTTCTATTGACGTGTGATCCACTCCACTGTTCACTACTGTACAGAATGACGCTGTGGTCATTCAGCGGTCATTCACAGACTTAAGTCATGACGCCTCAATCTCAGCTGTTTGTCTCCTCAATACCAGTGTGTCTCTGCATCACTCACTGAGACAAACACTCTCAGCCTGCCTTCGTCTTCCAACAACCTCTTCATGGATTAAACGGAAAAAAAATAAACCTGCAGTAATATCTCTCCCTGTTTCTCTAATCTGTCTCTCTGCCTCCCTCTCACCTTTTTTCTGAATGCCACTGTCTTCTCTCTCTCTCTCTCTCTCTTTCTCTCTCTCGCACTCTCATCCTGTACACCGCATTCTCTCCCACCTTTCTGGTTCTCTCTCTGTGTGGGAGGAGCTATAAATACCTCTGTTACCACCAACATGAATACAAACCTCTCTCTCTCCCTCAGTCCTCCCCTCCTCCCCTTCTTCTCACTTATCCTCCCATTCTGACTCACTCAATGGTCACTCTGTCATCCTCCCTCCGTCTACCAACCTCTCAGTCTTTTTCATCCCTCCATTCTCACCTTAAAATCACCTTTCTTTGCCGAGTATTGCAGTAAATGTGATAAAACATCCTTCAAAAAGCCTCAAGTCTCACTTTGACACAAGACTGATGGATTCAAACAATGTATATAGTAAATTCTTGAGGGTTTTTGACTAATATACATAACAGTACTTTGTGGATTGGGTCTTTTGACTAGCGCTGTCAGCAGGATCATTTTATTTTTGGGAGATTATTAAAATAAGGGAATATAAAATTCTTTGTTGAATATTTTTTGTAATATTTTAATATCTATTATCTACAGCAAACTGCTTGTTGAAATGTATGTGACTTTTTCTAATAAATAATATTTTATATAAAATATAAATAATAAATACATTATTTTTATATATTATAATTATCTATTGACATATTGTTGTCAGATTATTATTAATTTTGCAGTATTATATTAGTCAATAGAGAATATGGAGCGAAAGATTTAAGATTAAAGCAGTAGTAAACTCTCTTTTGTTCCACTCGTATACATTAGTGATTTTTTATTATCTTGTTTTAGAAATGCATCAGTTGGTTTGTCATAGTCATTAAACCCACATATATTAAAATAAAAATCTTAACTTGGTTTGTTTGTTTTTTTTCAACCAATAAGGTTAACGTCTCAGTACTTTTTGACAAATGTTGGTGAAAATAAAAATGGTTTCATTCTTTTAAAGTCTTTCTTTTGACATGTTGTGTGTGGTCTCGTGTGGACACGAACCTTCCGAGGATTTCCAGCAGCTCGGCGACTCCGTTGAAATGCTCAGTTTCATAGATGAACCTGGACAAGCAGAGGAAACAGTGGATTTCAGTCCAATTTATTTATTAATCTTTTTTTTTTTTAACTTGATTAATCACTTCGGAGTGTTCTCCAGGAAACAATGCCTCTGCATTTAACCCATCACTGTAGTGAGCCCCTCAGTGAACCTAAGTCTGTTTCCCTAACCAGATGGCCACCAACTGCCAAAAAGCATTGGCAGCGGTGGGATTCGAACCCACGCCCCCGAAGAGACTGGAGCCTTAATCCAGCGCCTTAGACCGCTCGGCCACGCTACCATGAGGCTGGAAGCAGCAGTTTCCACAACTGACACCCAAATCACAATGCACCGTAATGAGAGCCTTCCTGTGAGTGTTGAGAACACTGGAAGTTATGTGTGCGGTGGTAGATTCAAACCTGAAACCTTGTGGACCCAAGTCTGCTTCCATAACCACTAGGCCACCACTAACGCCTCAACAAATGAATGGCTTTAGAAAACAAAAAAAAAATACAGATTTTTTTTTATTATTTATTTATATTATATTATTATATTTATATTGTATTATTTATTTATATTATTTTATTTATTTTTTTTATGATTCTTATCCAATCATTCTGAAAATTAAAATTAAGGAAAAAAGAGAAATAATAGTATAGTTTCAGCGAGGAACAGTTTTTCTAACCCTGACCTTGAAAAAGTCACATGGACGTAACAATGTCATAATGTCATTGCAGCACATTTAAGTCCTGTACACTGGGGAAAAAATGGCAGCCTGTACCTGAGGAAAATGTTGTTGATTTGTTTGCGGATGTAGGCTCTGAGACCCAGTAGTTTTCCATAGACACGGTGCAGGATGGTCTTTAAGTACTCCCGCTCCCTGGGGTCCTCGCTGTCAAACAGCTCCAGGAGCTGAACACACACACACACACAGACACACACAGTCACGCACAGACATATTAGATAATTACAGACACTAGTACAGCATGCATTCACTTGTAACTGCATTTATTCTCTACCCTGATCACAACACCAGACTCTGGGCTATTAATTATTCTTAACACAGGCGTCTTCTATCTTAATTGTAAAAGCATGTTGTGGTTGCACATTTAAAGTTAATCCCATTTGCAGAATAACAGTGAGTATGAAGCCTAGTCTATGTTAAATGTTAAAATGTAAAATGTTCAGTTTTTCTTGTAAAAAAAAAAAAAAGATAGAAAGAAGAGAATTTTAAAACCTGTAGGACAAACTTCTGGTCCACGTAACGTTTGGCCATAGAGGGCTGGAAGTCTGGGCTCTCCAGGAAACGCAAGAAAAACTCATACACCAGCTGTGAAAGAGAACAAAAACATATTATAATGTACGCTATTCTATGAATATTTATCCAGTACAGAGCGAAGGGATCTCCTGCATTCATAAATGATTCAGAAATCTGCCAGGACGACAGCACAGGCTTCAGTTCCAGCCACATACAGCGTGTTCGGAGAGACATTTCCTTATTCTCTTCTTTAAATAACAATTTTTGAGACGTTGAGCTGATCAAGGCAACACTACACAGGCTACAAGACGCAGCAGGAGGCTGGAATAATAACATCCCAGCTCCACAACCCAGGAATCTTAAAAGGTCACACTTTATACCAGCTGAGCAAGAAAGGGTTGAGCATCAAAGATCTCCGGCATATGCTCAGACTCATCACTCCCAAAGGTGTAGCAGCGACTGTATGCTGCACTAAAATGTCACCTGAGAACCTTTAAAGGTTCTGCAGGATTCCCTTGTGATTCGGACAAGGAAAAAGTAGCAGAGTATTGCAGCGTGGTGCATTTGGTAAGACTTAAATGCACATAAAGGCCAGAGTTTTTTCAGTCGTACGATGATCGGCAATCGGGCGAAATTTTTGGTCTGAGTTGTGCATCTCGAATTGTAGAGTGTAAAACGGGATTAGGACTAGCGATTTTCACCTGATCACTTCCCGACTACCTCACAATGGATCATGTTAAAATCAAGCATGTTTGAAATCCCGCCCACGATTTCAACCTCCACCATACCACACTGCACAGGTGTGAACACAGATACAGCAGAGTAAACAGGTAAACAACAGGGAGCAGCTTAAAAGAACTGACAGTCCGGACTGACCCTGTCCACCAAGACATTTCCTGGTCATTACACATTGTTACGTCATCTTTTCTTTTCTGTGTCTGATCACAGACTGGCAACATTTTTATTGTGTCTCAGTGAGAAACCGTGAGCATCTTTGTTTTCTTCCACCTCAGTGGATCTCAACCGTATGCATGTTTATTTTTAAGGTTTGTACCAGTTGTCAATAAAGTTTTCTTCAAAAACATTACATTATATTGCATTACAAATACAATTGGCAGGTGCTTTTATCATAAGCTGCTCTGGCTACAGGAGTGAGACGTGTTGTGTGTAATCGTACAGTGCGATCAGTCCTATTGCACCCAATCATCGCATCGTACAGTGTGAGACCACCAGTCATGAGCTGCGAACTGAGATTCACTCGTACATATTGTGGCTATGACTCGAAAAAAAATTGCACAGTGTTGCTCGGCTTTAGCGTTCCACAAGAAATCCCCGGATCTCCACTCTTTTTCAGGGGTTTCCTCACTGCATCCATCAATCTCCTCTTTGTCTCCTACCAGGTAGCTCCATCTCTAGGATCATTCTTCTACCAATGTATCTAAGATCTCTACTGTATAATCAGATATAAAACAATAACCTTACTGAGTAACCTTGAACTAGGCCTCAACAGGTCACCTCTAAAACTTCTCCTCTAAAAAAGACATCAAGACAAGTCAGCAAAGGCTTTTGTTGAAGTTATTCCTGTGTGTTTCTTCAATTTCAGCAAGTATCCCAACATTGTGTTCAACTAAACAGGCAGATCTTTGTACAATGGCACCAGCACTGATACAGAGATCCTCTGTGGAGGTGTCAAGTAAAAGAATTCAGTCAAGAATGATCTCTGGTCCATCCACAACTGTGTCTCTTTCTCTGAGACTAAAGTGTTATTAAAGTATATGATTAAATTTTCTATTAGGAATGATACATTTGTACATAACGTACCTGCAGATGAGGCCAAGAGGCTTCAAGTGTTGGTTCATCTTCCTCAGGATCAAATTCCGGATTCTCACTGGGAGGCAGAGTCCGGAAGATGTTCACAGAGATCTGGAAATGGGCATAAAACACGGTCGCTGTGAGTGAGCTTTTACTTCAGGTTACGTCTACATTAAAATTAAAAAAATGTATTTTTGTAAAAATTAACATTCATTTGTAACATCAGTACCACTTTTTGTTCTCATTCCTTGTGGATTATGACTCAACAACCAAGATACAAAGACTAGAACTGTATTATGTAATAGCAGAGTGGTTCACAATTTGGACTTAATGTAAACTTAATGTCTAGAGCAGGGGTGGGCAAACTTTTTGACCTGCGGGCCACAATTTCTCCTAAAATTGGACACGGGGCTGAGTCAAGAGCAGAGAGATGGAGCGTTCTTGTAAGCTAAGATAAATGGCAAGTAAAAGTCATGTATCAAACCCAAAATACTCAATTTCTAATAGCCTATTATGTCATCTACTGGGGAAATGCAGGGATTGTAGGGAAAAGTCGGAAGTTTAATTATAATATAAATAAATTATTTAATTTGGACAGGGATGGCGGGCCGCATTAAAAGGCTCAACGGTCCGCATGTGGCCCCCGGGCCTTAGTTTGCCCACCCCTGGTCTAGAGACTTGAAAAATTCCCAGTCAGTAAGTTTAGAGACAAAGTTTGGATCTGGATTTCGGGTATGTAGGTTGTAAATTGTAAACTATTTTTTGTAAACTTGTAAACTATCTTTTTGTAAAATTGTTAACTTTTTTTTAATCTTTTTTAACCTTTATTTATTATTGAGGGACAATGTACATTAATGAACATCTAAAGCTTGAAGCCAATTGTAGCCAAAAGTCTCATTTCCATTGGTGGTCCCCATACCAGGGGGAGCCAGGAAATTGAAGCAACTGTAGCCACAAAAACCATATGTTATATAAAAGACAACCAATTTACAGTAGAGGTAGAATGTTTACACCGAAGGCTTTACATAAATATTGAAGACATGTGTCATGTTGACATATATGGTTTGTAAATAGCACTTCTTTATGATGATGCATGTCTTCTTTGACAGTACAGTCAACCGTACTGTATCATGTCATATCTAACACCATCATTCTCCACACCTCTTTGTTTCCTACTCTTGTCTCCCCTCTTGAGAATTTCCTGAGCTCCCCAGCTGGATACCATCATGCCAACCTTATTTCCCTGCATCCTCCTCCATGTGCCATAGGTTTCTAGGTTTCACACTATGAGGATTGATTCATCTCTACGTAGAAATATATTTCTGGCTCCCTATATTTCTTTCGGCTTGGCTATCGATCTATTTGCTCGTCCATCACGAGCGCTGTTTGTCACTGTCTTTGCCCGGATGATGGTGATTGTTTGATTGGGTTTTTTCTTAGGAAAAAAATTCCCTCCCCTCTCTCCTCCCCTCTCTCCTCCCCTCTCTCCTCCCCTCCTACCATCTTTATGGCCTCGGGATACAGAGGCTCGATGAGGACTCCTCTGCTGGTGGCCACACTCTCAACCAGTTCGTTCAGTGCGGCACGTTTGATCTCCTTTCCCTTCAGGTCGGCAACACAGTCCAGGAAATCAAACAGCACGCAGCACTGCTGCAGCTTCTTGCAGAAAAGGTCGTGTAACTCCGCCACCGGGGCATCTACGGGAGAAAAAAGATGCAAATGAGAAGGTGATAGAGAAAAATCATCAAAATCTTGGGAGGTTTTAGTCAGGACCGCAGCGGGTTGGATGAAGTATATGTGACCATATTTCTCTGCTCTGGCAAAGAAAATGCGAGAACACATTGGTCTGCACCTACACATGTAATATACTGGTCAGCATTTACACACCACCGTCCTCCAGAGACTTGTGTTGTGTCTCCGTCCCATTACCTGCCAAACCCACTCTCCGAGCCTGTTCATCTCCATGAAGAAAGAAAACCTGCTGCGGGCTGTCAGATTAAAGCACAGCGCCTCTGAAAATCCCTCTTTTTGTGGGGATGTGAAAAAAGTGATCGATGTTTCATGGACCACTGAACTCAGGCACAATACATTTCCATTTGTACCAGAGGGATGCTGGAGGGTGAACCCCAGGAGCGCTGCCTGTACCAGTGCATGCAAGAAAGTAGTTTAGAGATGAAGAAAGTTTACACCATAATAGACATGTATAGGGTGCGGCAGCAGCCAGATGGGAATGCACTGTCTTTTTTAGAGACAAATGATTAAGGACTCAGTGAGGCAGTAAACAATATTCAGATTATTCAGCTCATTTTATAGTGTGTACAAGCTGGTGACAGACATATTAATTGAGATAAATGACAGTAAAAAAAATGAAAAAAGAGTGTGTGTTTCTGGTTACATGACCGACCAAGAATTCTTGCATTGAAATTGCCAACTGTTAAGAATTTCACTCCATAAATTTCCAGTCGGTTTCAACTAATTTCATCATATCTACAGTATAACGCACTGTTTTGAGTTAATTTGTCCATGTGTAGAAGACCTGTATCAGTAATGTTAAGTAAAACCCAAGAGGCAGCTACGGTGATGGACTGTTAATAATAATAATAATAATAATAATAATAATAATAATAATAATAGATTGTATTTGTAATGCACTTTCCATCCACATGATCTCTGAGTGCTACAAAAAGCATAAAAGTAATCTTAAAATAAATAAAAACATTCAAACGCAATACATAACGGTGACTACAATCGCGGTTTACAGATCAAAGGCCTCACTGAATAAAAAAGTTTTCTTTTGTCATAAATCCGTTGCTGGATTGGTCAAACACCCAAAATGTTCAAAGAACCATATTGGCCCCAAAAAATCCCAAAAAAATATACCTGTCTGGAGCCACAAACCATTAAAAGCCTTATATTGTCCTCATATGAAGGCAACTACAGTAAGTGGGGCACAAATACAAAATGAGCATTAATCAATAAATGTTTATTTTTCCTGCAGCACATCCTGGAGAGAATGACGCATCACGTAACTACACTGCTGTACAATAATTGGAGCTCTAAGTTTAACTTTTATTGCAATATTAATGTTTTGTTGCTTTGATTAAATCATAGAAAAACAAGAAATAGAAATACAGATTTTTTGTTTAAAGTATTAGAGAAAAAAACACAATGTGCATAATAGGGCATGTAGTGCAATAACACGCAGCCTGCAATTATAAAAATAAAACAGGTTACATCAGACGTGTCCAAACTTCCGTTCCACAAAGGGCCGGTGTGGCTGGTGGTTTTTGTTCCAACCAAGCAAAAGCACACAGCTTGACCAATCAGGTGTCTGATGACTGGGATCAGTTGATTAAAGCTGTCAACTCAGGTGTGCTGCTGCTTGGTTGGAACAAAAACCTGCAGCCACACCGGCCCTTTGTGGAACAGTTTGGACATGTCTGGGTTACATGGAAAACAAAATGGAGACAAACTTACATTTATTTAAAAAATTATCAATTAGATTATTATTTGTGAGCTTTTTTTGTTTGTGTTTTTTTTGGAAAGATTGTGCATTTAAAAAAAAAAAAAAGACAAAAAAAACAGGGGCATTTTTGGTCCATTTTGAGACCCATTCAGTCCCTTTTATATAAGTATAAGTATAAGTATAAGTATAAGTATAAGTATATAAAAAAAATAATGATTTTAATTTTAATAATATAATCATTTTATTATATATCAGTCACATAAAAGATATTCCATTTCTGGTAAGAAAAAGAACATGAATCCTCCCTCTGTTTGAAAGAGTAATGGAGTTATTTTATCGAAGTTACAACAAAAACGTATACATGTTTGTCTGTTTACCGTGTGATATCTGTGA
This sequence comes from Paraplagusia blochii, assembly GCA_016785265.1. Lineage (NCBI taxonomy): Eukaryota > Metazoa > Chordata > Actinopteri > Pleuronectiformes > Cynoglossidae > Paraplagusia > Paraplagusia blochii. The sequence continues at coordinate 4,800 of JAFBJS010054976.1, read as the reverse complement.
TTTAATCCATAGTGGACAGTCCAGTGTTAACAGCTATCCTTCTGACCCTTCTGTATTTAACACAGCTTGATGCCAAAGCAGCAGATAGTTGCTCTTTGACTCACATATGATCCCGTGACATAACAGTTTTGCTCATGAAAGGCCTTGAAAGGAGCTGTGAAACTGATTACTATTTATGTACCTCTTGCTTGTTTGTGGGATAAACATCTTGGTTGTACTAGGGCTAGCTTTAAGTTCTGTTTGCTTTATACAACATCAATAAAACTCCTGGAAAGACCACATTAAAACGTGTTATGTGTTATGCAGCAAAAGAAAATGTCATCACATGAACTGACAAAAGGGCCGGTGCAGTGTTTTTAAGATGGTGAAATTCCTCTGGGGCATTTGTTTGCCGTGTGAGGATGGAGGCTCCATTGTGTTGCCCTGTTGTGGTGTCAAACAGTTTTCAGAGTTTTAATTTTATTTTTAACACCAGGATTTAAAAACAATGAGAACCACTGCAAGCGATAAACAAATTAATTGCTCATGGTCACCGGCAACCAGTTTTGAAGCGGGGAAACAAGGATGGTAACCCTTGTGAAGTGTAAATGCAGAAATTTTCAATTAAACAAGAAGGGAGGAAAAGAAACTGTCATGAACCCGGTGCACTCTTTAAAGAGGTGTGTATTTACTGCATTCAATCACAGTATCGGTAACGGCACATTCAGAGGAGGAGACATCAGTAACGCTAAAATAGTAGTGCATGTCAATGATCATGCCGTCACATGGCAAAACCTTCCTGTCTGTGTTGTCCCTCTAATGACCTCATTCCTGATCCTGTCCATCCATGTCTCTTTGAAGAGAACCTCAACATCTTTAACTCCTCCACCTCCAGCTCTGCCTCTTGTCTTCTGCCTATTCCTCATGTCCCTATTCCATCCATTATGGCTGGTCTCACAACTGTCCTGTAAACCTGTCCCTTCACCTTAGCTGACTCTCTACACAAATAACTCCTGACTCTTTTCTCCAGTTGTTCCATCCTGACTGTACTCTGTTCTTCTCCTCTCTTCCACAGTCTCCACTGCTCTATCTGCTGCTGTATCTAAACACCTCCACCTTCTCCACCTCTGCTCCTTGTCACCTCACCATTGACCATTGCTTTAGTAGCGGCTGCCTACTCTCACTACAGACGAATTAAACAAAACTTTATGAGAATTTGTGTTAATTAATAAATAAATGCTAAACTCCTTCATTCATTCATTTTCATCCTTTTCTTCAAATCCTTAACTGCTTTTCAAGTGGATCTGGTTGTGTAACAAGCAGACTGTGTGCTAGGACAAATACAGTTCTTTAAGGATCTAAAGACAAGGCAGCACTTGAAAGAAAATGGCAACTGAATCAGAGGGAATTGTTCTATTATGCGAAAAAAAACAACAGCAATTGTGAACGCAAGAAGGCACAGAGCTGAGAACATTGGGAGGAAAACAAAACATACACACTAAACAACAAGAAAACAAAAAGAAAAAGAAAGCTACCACTGATGGACGTCACATGTTTATTTTTCATAACAGGTCCTCTCATGTAGTGCTAAATCACAATGGGCTCATAGTGATGGGTCGATGAGGCTTCGTGAAGGGTTTTTTTTTTTTGTGTTCCAGAACAGAAACGCTTATCATAAATAATGTTAAGCGGTTAATTTCCATTTTATTTTGTTCTTCAAAAATCCTGTGTAGCCTATACACGGTCTCCTATACCGTTTTCTCATTCAATCCGGAATCGAATACCGAAGTAGTTAATTCGGGATTCATGCAATTTTGAAGAAGTAATGGAGAAGGTTAGAGAAAGATCAAGGCGACGAATGAAGGCGATGAGAAGAAGACACAAAGAACGAATGAAGAAGATAAAGAGAGAAAATCTGAGGCAAGTGTTTTGTAATCCTGTTCCTAATAATGCAGCAACATCTAGCGGTTGACAAGGAGATGGGTCGCTCCCGTAGCATTTTACGAGCTTGTTAAACAAATACGGATGTTGTTGTGTTCACACACACACAGGGAGCGACAACTTTTTATTGATTTACACCCGTATTAGTTAATTCGGTATCGAAACCCCCGACCAGAGGTGGATTAGTTAATGCGCATTAGTTAAGGAGCGAATGCTTGTAATGTGAACACGGGGAGTGAAACTGGTTTCGCCTCGCAGCGAATACCGAATTAAGTGCCAGTGTTAAAACGGCACTTGTCTAGTCTACGGTAGCCTACAATGCCCTGATGAGGTTGACTTCCTGTGTCGTTCACTGACTGAATGGAGAGAGTGGGTGGACCATCAGACTATTTGGGGAGGACTGACTACTAATCAAAACTAAAAAGCTTCTCACCCTCTTATTTATAACACCAGAGTAGTGATGGATCAATGAGGCTTCGTGAAGCGTTTCGACACATTGCAAAACTGTATCGATACCGTGTCGAAACTGTGTCACTGAATACTGACACCTGCTGGACCTTATAAATCCCTACAGGCAACCTTGTTGACAGACTCTGACACTCCTATGACGTCCTAGTACAATAATGTATTTTGTCATTTTTTGACATTCACATTTATAATACTTTTCAGATACAATCAATGAATAATGTGAACATATATCATAACGTGAAAATGAAAGTGAACGTGCTGTAAATAAGGATGCTTGTGGATTTTAAGTTTCTCCTACGTCTTGAAGTAGTTTTTTATTGTTATTATTACTTTGCCAATTGCAGAAAACCCCCTCTCACACAGGACACAGATGAGGCTGGGATACAGAGAAATTGGAAGGACAACTGGTAAAGTTTGACAAACAACAAGGATATACATTTATTTTCCGATATGAGATCAAAATGGCGGAAACTTTCTTTTTCCTGGAGGCTGCGCCATAATTCAATGATGAGATGGAATAAGATCACAATGGAGATTCTTTGTTGTGGCCGATACATCCTATTGACAGATGCACGTCCTTACAGACACAGTTTAGCGCGTTCATGTCACTTCAAAACAGTTCCTGTATCGGTCATGGGACTTTCTAAAAGCGACACGCTCAAAGCATGTGTCGACACGTTAGTGTTGCCCGACCCATCACTTATTGGTCACGTGACTTTCTAAAAGCGATACGCGCACAGACACAGTGTTTCGCTGCATGAGTTTGACGCATGTGCCGACGCTTCAGTGTTGCGGGACCATCACTAGGCTCTATGTTGCAACACACAGTCTGTCCCTGTTGTGCATAACAATACAACGTCTCCAGGAGACCACAGTGGTGGTGGAACCATCTATACGAACTGTAAAGGAAAAGAGAATCAACCAGACATTCAGGGTAGGGATAAGATGTGGCCCTTTGGTGGCTACACCAGGAACATCTGCTCCAAATATGAGTTTGTTTCCAGCTTGATGTGACAAGAAGCTCTTTATCTCCTCTCGTACCTCTCGTCATCACTGTCAACGTTATCTGTCTTCGCTTTGGAATTTCCCGAAAGGCTTTTTTTTTCTTTGACAGTGACTCGATAGTTGTTTGGAAGAGAAATTCTCTTTTTAAGAAAAATCCTTGTCATAAAATTTTTACCAATTTACCAAGCTGAACACCAGTGGTGTGCAGTCAGGGGAGGCACAGTCCCAGCTGTCATCATGGAAATATAAAATAGAAATTAAATTAAATTGTTATACAGATTTTGTGTTGTGCAATTTCATAACCTCACCATTTTTGAAATAGTTTTTCCAAATCGCCAATTTTTCATATTAAATGTCCAAATACTAAGAAGAGACGAGGGCCCAGTGCTGAACCTCACCATTGATCTCTATGCTTCCAAGCATTCTATATGAAAGAAACGTTATTATTATTTCAGCTGGCGTACATGATGTTCAGTGTTTGTTTTTATTATCAACAACTGTTTGTGTGTAAAGTCTTCCTGTGTTGAGCAACATCGTGGCATGAGAACCATGTGAAAAGGCTAAAGGCAAATCATGTTGGACTGAATAGATCAGCAGAGATGAGGGAAGAAAGACAATCCCCTGGACAACTTCACAGCTTTCCGTCTCTTATTGAAACTATAACTACAGTGTGGGTGGAGCAACCATTCTCCGCAATGAAAGGAGACATGAAAAAAAAACTTTCAGTGGTAACAGGAGTGATCAGGGACGACTTTCTTCTCTGGCAGTGATCTCCACTGAGACGAAGACACTTTTAAAACTGAAGAAAGAAAATTACAAATTGTACACAGAAGTTATGGATGTTTTTATTCCAAAGGAGCGGTGCATGGACTTAATTTATATGTAAATGTTAGATGATAAAGAACATTTTATGCTACAGTTAGTATACATAACAAATGCTGATATTAAATTTTGAACAAAACATGTTAAATGTTTAAAACCAAAAATTGAATACGCTGCTCTTTAGTGTTCATAAATTTTTAAATCTGACAGTGACGATGTCAGTGCCTCACCAAATCTACTTTTCAAATCTGCGCCTGAACTTAAAAAAACACTTTTCCTTCCTTTTGTTTTCCTGCTGATGCCCCATGACGGCGAAATCCAATCAATTTTTAATGGAGCATAATTGTATAAGGATGTGTCAAGCTGGGACATGGAAAGAAGGAATGAAGCGAGGGATTAACTGTGCTGCAAGTGTTCTGGAGAAACGGAGTGAAAGAGGAGGTGAGAAAAAGGGAGGGGAGATGAACGGAGCGAACAAAAAGACTTGCTGGGTCATGTGAGAGCTGGTGCGGGAGAAGGAGGAAGAGGAATGAAAGAAATATAAACTCACTCTGATACAGAGAACAACTACAGATGAGGATTAAT
>JAFBJS010054975.1:36727-52319 GCA_016785265.1 Paraplagusia blochii | reverse complement strand
CCTGGACTCAACTGTGTTTATGGTGCAATGGGAATGATATTGATTAGATGTTAAATGATTCAGTCACTTGAAGTGCATTTACAGTAACATCCTCAGGAGATGTCAGCCTGTCGGGCTATTTACTAGATTTAAAGCAGAGAGAAAACCTTTCTCTGCTCCGATGTCAGCCCTGAGTGGACACTAATCCTCCGTGTCGTCACTTCCTCCAAGCTCTAGCTTATTTATTTTTATATATTTTGGGTCTTCGAACTTATTTCTGTAGGTTTTTTTTTTTTTTTTTTGGCTACCAAAGCTAAGCAGAGGAGTCTCGCGGTGTTTGCTAGTTGCTGAAATAACGAAGTTACCGTTGCCTGTGTGACAGCAGAAGTGGTAACTGGATTAGACAGTGAGTCAGTGTGGAGCTGAGTAACTACGAAGTGTCTCCGCCAATTAAACACACAAAGCAGTCGCTGCCTGTGGTGTAACCACATTTACTACAGCAGTTTTAAGGAAACGGTGTCTCTGTATCAGCAGCGAGTAAATAAACCCGTTCTAGACCCGGAGTTTTCTCCTTATCGCGGTTTGACGTCTTTACTGACAGATTCAAGCTGATAAAAGTCAGTGGTAAAATCTCAGTTCTGAGAAATTTGTTTAAGATTTAATGTTGTGGAAATACCCCAGGGCCGACTCTTTCTCCTGTGTTTCACAGAGGCTATAATTAAAAGGCAGTACTAATCAATCATATTTAGCTCATTTATTTAGCACAAAACAAGTGATTTAGTTTGATGCCTGACTTTACTAAATTGAATCTGCTCTGTTATAGACTTAGAACATTAGGTTTTTGTTTGTTTGTTTGATTGTTTTAAATCGGTGAACACAGGCAAAATGTAAGACACCTAAGCAGGGCTTCGAAGCCGAAACGAAACCGGAAGTTATTTGCATTTTACTTGGAACAGAAACATCACCAGAAACATAATTTATTTGAAACGTTTATCAAAAATAATTAAGTTATAACGTTGATACGTTTATAACGGTTGTATGTCCTTCTATAAAAATCTTGTATAGTATTTAGTCTCCTAAAAACCTCCAGGTACTGTAGTTTTTGTTCTAACCGTTTCAGGAACATCACCCTGACGGTACAACCAAAAACCAGACACGTTAAAATACTGTTTTGTTCCAAACCGATTGGCAAAACATTCTGGTTCAATGTCCGCCTACCATAGACCTTTTAAGAGACGAATGACTCACATTGAAGGCTAAACAGGGTTCTTAAAGAACAAAATAAAATTGGTATTAACCGGTTACCATTATTTTTATATATGCGGTTATGTTTTAGAACAAAATGATATGTTTCCGGTTTTTGGTTTTTAAACCTAGAACCATTTCAAAGCCCTGCACCTAAGGCAAAACCCAAAAAGAGAGCAGCTGACCACAATAAACACGATTTAACAGAGATTTTCAAAGAACTGCAGCAGTTCAGAAATATTAGTGTCATAAATAAATCAATGACATATGACGAAATATATATATATATATATATATATATATATATATATATATATATAGTATAAAAGGAGCCCAGGTAAAAATAGATATCACAAACTAGCCAAAGTAAAGGATCTTTCCTCAAAGTAGCTAAAAAATAACCAACTTTAATGTAACAAAAATGTTCTATCCAGAAAAAAAATAAAACATAATTAAAACTCAAAATTCAAATTAAAACATATAGACAATTTAGAGGTTATAATTTACCAAGGTAACTAAAAAAAATGAGAAAACTCAAATACCACACATTAGTCATCACATTGTCAACAAGGGCTAAAAGTGAGCTTCAATATCAAACACTGCCAAATGTTGACAATATATACACAAAATGTTAAGTTTACTTTCACTAAGATTCTGTTGAACTTAGAATAAGTTTAGATACAGCTGAAAGTATGACAAACATGAGAAAAAAATGTCACTGAGACACAAAAATAATCAGATTGAAAAACTTATAACTCAACTCAGAGTTTAGAACAATCAAATAATCCTATTTAGATTATTATCAAAATATGGCATATTCATCTGCTCTGAATGTGTTTGCTTGTACATAAAATGTCCACCGATTAATCTTTTTCCCAGTAAATATCTATCTCTCATATTGTATTGTTTTATTTTCCTTTTGCACCGTAGGTCAGAGAGAACTGCAATTTTAACGTGCCATATGTCCTGGATATATGGTATGGTTGACAATAAGACCACAACTCAAAGTAAGGCCTAAAATATTCAATAGTTATCCTAAAGATACAAAGGACACCTCAGGAAATCACAAGTATACCTGCTTCAAACCCACAGATGACACTGAACATTTACCAGAGAACATATTTTTTTTTTTGTCAAAGACAAGGAGAGACTCCTGATGGAATTCTCTAGACTGCAGCTCATCTCTAGATGATGGCTTTATCTACACCGGACTCTACTGCTGGATTTATGTGCCGCTGGTCAGAGTTCAGATGAAACATGTCGGGGTCATCTATCTGTCCCACCTGTTCCACATCAAAGATAAACCAGGCCTCGCTGCTCACAGCGACTGGCATTTAAAACAATTAAGTCTCCTGTCAAGACGCTGTGATGAATTATCCGGAAGCTTTAGCAGCTGTAATTCTAAATCTTCCCAACAAGTGCCTTTGTTGTAGAGAAATTAATGAAAACAAGATTGTCTTTCATAGGAGCCGATCTAACGGCGCTCGGCAGCCAGCTGCTCTTCTTTGGGAATAAAACAGTCAGCATTAAGCACAGCTCAGACAAAATGCTCCTTTTTTTCCCTACCACTCGTGTGGAAAACAAATCAGGCGGCGAGCGCAGTGGCCATCTGTTTTGTTATTTGATATGTGTGAATACATGTTGTAATGACTTTGTTTGTGAATCGCTCGGCGCAGCACAACACACGAGAGCTCTCCAAGTGCTGGAGTGTTCAAAGCTAATCATATAATTGGACACAATAGTCGATGACAAATGGAGACGCTCGCAGCCGTGCAGCCAGCCAGCTGGGATGGTGAATATGTAATCATTGTAAAATCATATCATTTTTGCATATTTGAAGACGGCTTAATAGAGTTTGCATGTCGCTACACGATCAAATAATCATCAAAGGCACTGTTGTTGCATCTGCTGCTGTGTGAGGAGAGTTTGTCGCCGCTCTTCTCCTTCTGATTAAAAGAGTTTTTAAACTCTAAACTTATGGCGTCTCACAAAATCCTTTCCCAGATAAATTGCTACATTTGGTAACACTTTATTTAAAGACTATAAACTGTAATTTTGTAATGAATATTTATGGATCAGGCTAAATTATTTGGCAATTTTTTTCCTGCAACACACTCCAGTCACTGCTTCATTATATAGCATTGTCATTTGAAACATAATGACTTATCTGGACTGCAGGCAGGTCAGTGAAAAATGCACATGGTAAACTGAGTGTACAATGTGAGATTATTATTTTTTTTCATCATGGCAGCAATATGCTACTCAGACATTACGAGTGAATTGCGGGAGTGATCTGTTCACAGCTCACGATCCGATCCGATCGTACAGGTTCTTACATTGTACGATATGATGATTGGGTGTGATGTAACCGCTCACACTATACTGTATGTACAGGACACGTCCATCTACTGCAGCCAGAACTGCTTTGGATAAATGCAGCTGCATGATGTACTGTGATGAAATGTAATATAAATGTAAATAATGTTAATTTTTTTAAATTTTTTGGTAGAACCAGTAATAAGAATATTGTTGTGATCCACCGGGGAAATTTCCCTGACAATTTGCGGGAACAATGATGGAAGTGTCGTGATCAGTCTGGTCTGTCAATTCTGCCATGCTGATCCATGTTCGTCGTAAGCGAGGTGATCGCGAGGTGATATTCGCTTGTCAAAAACCCCACGTCCTCACTCCATGACTCGAGTTACGAGACTCAAGCCAAAAATTTCGTCACTGGACAGAATAACCACGTCAACATCGTGCAGTGTATGCTGGCCTTTACGTTATTTTGTGCGGAACTAGCCCTGGAGCTATCCTACTGGAATATTCAAGCCATTATTTGACTATGCTTCTTGCCAATCAATCTTCAGTGACAGACCAAGCCATGGTTCATGCTACATTTACTTCCTGTGTTGATTCCTAATCACGTCACTCATAAACACTCTTGGGAAAATACAAAATTAAAAAATCTTGAAAATAAATTAGCCACTAGGGGGCTCAATTCAGCGATGGGTTGCATCAGGCAGGGCATCCGGTGCAAAACATAGGCCAAATCTATAATGCAAGACAACAAAATTAAAATGTTGACTTGCTTTGGCAACCCGTGAGGAAGGGACGCGCCTAAAAGAAGAAGAAGAAAAGGAAATCTTGAAATTATTATATTGGTTTTAATCCTAATCTCTGAGTCTCTCTGGTCCTTGCATTGTTATACAAACATCAAAGCAGATTTATTTTCCTTCTTTTAAATTTAATGCTAATGCGAGCTTTCTCTTGCTGACACTTTTACATAACTTTTTCTAGACACATGCAACTGATAAAAAGTCCCATAAATAGTAACATGTTGAGTTAAGATGCTAGACTTTGGACATTAATCATGTGTAACCACAGAACTGCTGAATGTCAATAATGTTTTTCCGTGGACACGATAATATTTTCATGTAACCTAATTTACTGCACATTTATAGCAACACGATAAACACACACTCACACACTGGCAAACGCAGGGGCCACACGTGCCTGCCAGTCAAAGGCGTTTGAAGCTGCAGCGGCAGAAACAGAACATGACTCTTTTTGGTTTTCAGGGCTGACTTTTACTATACCATTAGTCTTCATACTGTTCCAATTAGAGAGCGGGAGGAGATGAAAGGCAGCCCGTAACCTTGTATAGATACTGTACACATCCAGCCTCGCCTGGGCCTCTTTGTCTACAGTACGGCGTTAAGGAACAAGCAGCTGCCTGCGTTTACATCATTTAGCGCTCCTCTCTGGGCACTTTAATACGCACAATCTCTCCCCTGGTAAACTTTACAATAGGATGTTGAAGGATACTCCCGCTCTGCCATAGGAAATGAGAGGCACATGTGTGTGTGCACGGAGAGGCGTAGAGGGCCCCCCCCCACCCACCCGCCCCGTGATGCTCTGCTTTAGGGCTGCGCATGGAGACTAATAGGTTCCTTTTGCAGGAGAAGAAAGAAATCTGGGTTAAGCACGTGATGCGTTATTGTTGTCGTTACATGAATATGAAATGTTTACGCCGTCCAGTAAATGTCAGGGTTTTGTAATGACAAAGGAAACGGTTATATATCAATCTTAGACTTGCAAACCTGTCATAAGTGCACACTCCATGGAAGGAAAATAAAATATATCAAAACAGTGACCAGGTGAGGGTTAAGTACATCTGAGACAGTTCGATTGTCCATTATCAGGCTGTCAACGTGACTGCATTTGGACTGTTGAGACCAACTATGGTGGATCTATATGGTAGAAGTTAACATGCGTGTGTCGTGAGCAGAGAGCAGCGAGTCCTGGGTTCTATTCCCAGAGGAGCCACATGCTTGATAATGTTAATCCTTCTCGGTAAATTGCTTTGGATGAATTGTCTGAATTGTCTGTCCTCCCACCCACAGACAAAACTCTATAAGCTATACCTATGCTATACTGCCTTCGCAGCTACCACTAGGGGGTGCAGGAGATGAAATACGTGATGGCGGTCTGGAATGAGGGATTTATGTATACAATACAGTAAAGATGTGGAAATAAACATTTCCTTTTTTAATAACTATAATAATGAATGAATACATACAGGCTTCTGTATCTACAAATATTATATGGTATAATACAATGATATAATGATAATAAAATCCAGTTAGTGGCTTAATGGTTAAGGAAGTGGACTTGGGTTTGCAAGGCCCCCCGGTTAAAATCCCCCTACCGCCAAGTTACCGCTGAGGTGCCCCGAGCAAGGGCTCCCACGGCCCAGCCAGCAGCCCCCTGCTCACTACGGGGATGGGTTAAATGCAGAGGCATAATTTCCAGAACGATACTCCCTTGGAATGAGGGATTTATGTATACAATACAGTAAAGATGTGGAAATAAACATTTCCTTTTTTAATAACTAGAATAATAAAAGAATACATACAGGCTTCTGTATCTACAAATATTATATGGTATAATACAATGATATAATGATAATAAAATGCAGTTAGTGGCTTAATGGTTAAGGAAGTGGACTTGGGTTTGCAAGGCCCCCCGGTTAAAATCCCCCCAAGTTACCGCTGAGGTGCCCCGAGCAAGGGCTCCCACGGCCCAGCCAGCAGCCCCCTGCTCACTTCGGGGATGGGTTAAATGCAGAGGCATAATTTCCCGAACGATACTCCCTGGGGATTAATAGATGTCTAATTTATTATTTATTTATATATATATATGGGTATCAAACCAAGGTTTCATGCTCTCTGGGTCCAAGGAAGAGAAGGCCGTATATCATATATGCAAGTTATTTGTGTGTCAATGACTCTTGAGCTAGGCAGACTAACATTCTCAAAAAAATTGTGTTTTAAATTATGATATTTATGTATTCATTAATCATGATTAATCGTAATATCTCCAACCACTCTCTGATTATAACTGAATTCTCATGGCAGACCTAATTATCAGCCTTCAAAAAATGTCCTGAAACTGGTTTTATTGTTAGGTTTAATTGAAAAGGCTTTCCTTACTTTGTCAGTACAGTAGTCGTACGATGATATTGCTGTGCCTACACACTTGTATCCGTGTTCCCTTTTGTGCACACACTTTTAACAGCAGCAGTCGTAGTTGTTGAGGGGTAATTCTTTCCTCTGGCTGCAGCAGTCGGCTCCTGCATTGTCTTTTGTCTCCATTAAAAGGAGATAATCTACTGCAAGAGATTCAAATGCTGCCACGCTGACTCCAATTGACCCCGCAGTTAGCAGAGAACCGGAGGAAAAGGCAGGAAATGTATGGCCTTGATTACAGCTGTGTCTATTTTAGCAGATTGTTCTGTTGCTGATGCTGTTGCGAGCACAGTCCAGTGCCATTAGCGCGTATAAATAATGTAAGGCCCTCATCTCTCTCTCGCTCGCTCTTCTTTTTCTAAATCTCTTACTCAGCTAAGTGGCTGCTCTGCCTCCACAGGTTCTCTGTAGATTAATTTCAGATTTAGTTTAACTCTCTGTAAAGCAGCTCGTCTCACTCAGGGAAGGTGTTTAATTGTGTCGTGTAAAAAGAGGAACAACTTCTCCAGTGTGGGACGCTGGTGTCAGGATGAGTTAATATTTAATCCAGTCTCACTCTCACCTCGGAATGTGTCCTTAGAGTGGAATAAGAAAGTGACAGTAAAAGACAGATAAAGAAACATGAGTGAAGACACTGTAGCTCTGGGCTGCTGTCTCACTGCAGGATGTGCTCACACAGTTATGAGATTGCACTTGTGTCTCCTCTTCACTGAGGCCCTACGTTCTAGGACGTCCATTGTCTGTATGTGAGAACTCGATGGAACTGTTTGGTTCTAAAGTGATGTTCTAAAAGGGACACTTCTGACTACAGTTGAATGATACTTTGGGTTTGAAGGTACATGTGTTTTGATGCTCTTTCTTCCAGGTTAATCCCTGTCATCACTGACTCTTGGTTGTTTCCCCTCTGTCCAAGAACATGCAGATTACAAATTAGGTCAATGATTACTCTATGTTGTTCTTAGTCAGTGAACAAGCTGGAAATTTCCATTCCTGTGTCACTTTAACAGTTTGGCTGTTGTGCTTTGGTCACTAGTATTCTTGTATTGTAGGTTTTTAAGGCGTATATAGTATGATATTGTAATTATTATTTTTTTTTCCATATTTCACATTATTTCCAATGCCTTTTGAGAGGGTTTAAAGGGTTAATGTAAATCTGAATAATATATATAGTGTATAATATAATAACACAGTGGCAGCAGCGGTGGCACAGTGGTTCAGAAGACAGACTTGAGTCTGCAAGGCTTCAGGTTTGAATCCACCAGCTGCCAGATTGAGACTGAGGTGCTCAGAGCATGACAGTGGGCTCACCACCCACAGGGAGACTAAAAGTATGGTGCAGTGTGATTTGGGTGGCAGTCGTAGAGAGGATAACAGATAATGAATGAATGAAAAAATAATACTATTGCACCTCTACTTTGTGCTTCTCACCTATCGTGGGTCTTAGAACGTAACCCAGTAGAGAGACCACTGTAAGACCACAAAGACTGTCTCCACACTGCATCATACTGTGACCTAACGTAAACAGAGCTGTCTTCTGTGTATATTACATTGTGAAGACTTCATTTTCATGCGACGTAACCAGGAAATGACGTGAATGAATTTCTTCATTCATTCATCTTCATCATTACCGGGTCTCAGGGGCAGCAGTCTCCACCACTGCCACCCAAATCACACTGCTTCATACTGTCAGCCCTTCTGTGGGTGCAGAGTTCACTGGAAGTTATGTGGGGCTGGACAGTGCTATGGTCAGAGCACCTCAATGGCAACCTGGCAGCTGGTGGATTCAAACCTGAAACCCTTGAGGCCTATAGTCCATTTCCATAACCTCTGGGCCACCACTGGCGCCTACGTCTAACATCAATAAGCATGATATATTCAAAATTAATGAGAAGAAAACTGAAGATTAGCCAGGACAACAAGACTAGGAATGGTAAATATGATTAATAAATAATTAGAATTTCTTCATTTGTGTAGTCAGGTTATTGGAATACGAAATTCTCACGTGTCTTTTACATGATTTTGTGACACCAAAACTACAACTAAACTTTATTGATATTTACGTATTTGCTTTTTTTTTTAACGAAAATCGCATTAATTTCCACAACGGTCAACTTGCACTGACAGGTGCAACACAAAAGATAACTATTCTGCAACAGTCAGTGGTCAGCGTAACGTTTAACTTCATCAACTTCAATTGGAAAACAGCAAAATGAATGGGAGTCTAATTGTTCCAATGATGTCATAGACCATGTGACGGGGAGCCCTAATTTTCCCAAAGAATTCCATTCATACAAAGTAACTTCTAGATGGAGGCTTTTACATCAGGAGCTTTACTGATGACTGTGTCCATTTCTTTTGTACAGTCAATGGAAAAAAAAAAAAAAAAACAACATTGTGGCATCTTATGCTAATGCACTCATTTAAGCTGAGATGCATCTAAAGATAGCTGACTGACAAACCTAATGTAAGAGCAAGTATGGAGAGGAATACTAGAGGAGTAGTTGGTGGATGAAGGGGTGGGTGGGGCGGGAGGTTGAAGGGGTGGAAGAGAAAGAGAGAGCGAGAGAAGCAGGAGAGCGAGACTCCACTTCCTCTGTGTGCACCTCACGTCTCCTCTCCCTGAGCTCAATTACAGGATTGATACTCAGAGAGGAAACTTCATCATGTCGTACAGATGTCTTCACTGGGAAGGAGAGGGAGACGAGGCATCTTGTCATTTATCGTGACATGGTCTGCGTTCATTCAGAGTAAAGCAAATGAGAAACAGTTGGACTTTGGATTTCATTACGGACTAATAATAAAGAGTAGGACCTCGCAGGCAAATCCTCCTCCCTGACGGAGGAGGGACGGCAGCGGAGGAGGCCGCGCCTGCAGTTTCCACCAAGAATTTAACAATTCAGCGGAGTGAATTAATCTAAACCAATAACTTGTAAACAATAATACTCCTTCAGTGAGGCATTCAGCTCCATCATAGTAAACATTTTTTATCACCCAGACAGCTCTATAAAGTGCTTTAGGCATCATTGGGCACAACCGTCATTAGTCAGTGCCTGAGTGTAAATCTGAGCGAAACCGCCGCTGTGTTGTCGGCTCCGCGGTGCAGACAGCCAGCCCGTATCTACTTTACAGTGTTTCATTTCAAACATGACACCAGCCCAGAACACACTCCACAACAATGGGCCGTGTTTTGCCTTAATTTGATTAGTTTTTGTCTCAGCAAATGCCAAGTCCTGTTTCGCCTCAAGAACATATCTCTTAATCACGTTCCATCCAGGCTGTGTCTTTCATCTAAATCTCACAGCCGGGCTCACACCCAACTTTATTTCGCTGAAAGGTAGGAAAAAAAAAAAAAAAAAAAGAACACACACATACACACTCTTCCAACAAGGGAATACAATGACAAAAGCCTAGCTCTCATCTCTGTCACATAAAGTGATGTTTTGTGTTTAGGTGTGTGTGTGTGTGTGTGTGTGTGTGTGTGTGTGTGTGTGTCTGCAGGGCTCAGATCCATGTTGTTTGGTTTGCTTCTCCATTAAGAGAGCTGTAAAGGAGAGGGAACAGATGGCTGCTGGCCCGCTCTGTCCTGCATCCTCTCACAACTGCCACACTTCCTGTGCGTCCATTAATCTTCCCTCACTACTCCTGCAGCACAACTTTATTAAAACAACTCAGGAGAGAGCGAACAACAAGCCCGCGCAGCTGTCAGGAGCAGAAGACAGAGCCATTCGTCCACAGGAGAAGTGCCTCTGATTTCTACACGCATCTGTAAAACAGCCCGAGAAAAAAAAAAATAAAAAATCCCAGGAACCAGGCTTTGAAGCCGGGGCCTCAGCAAAGTGCTCGCCGTAGTGTCGGCGCAATAAATGCTCATTAGAACGCAGCTGGAACTGATGTTTCTGCAGAGTTCATGGCTAGAGTTTTTTTTTTCCCCCCAAACATGACTGGGACAGACTACTGTTTCCTCCACTGCTCTGAGAACATGTGGAAACACTGCTTGGTGAAATGTTGGATCTGAGGGATGGCTCTTAGTGCGGGAAACCCTCATGAACATAAAAGTGCAGCGCATGGTTTTGATAAAGTTCATCAACATCAGTGGTTATACAGGGGTGGAGTGGAGCCTGGAAGTGGGTCACTGGGATACCTTTGGGTGATGAAGGGACTACTTACTGTTCTTAAATAAAATATCTATCTATCTATCTGTTTATCTCTCTGTCTGTCTATCTGTCTGTCTGTCTGTCTGTCTCTCTGTCTGACTGACGGTCTTTCGGTCTTTCTGTCTGTCTGTCTGTCTGTCTAAATTCTCGTTTTGACAACTATTATTATACACAAACACTCCAGAGGAAAAAAATAAACATACCATAATATGCATCCCCATTGGAATACAGAGAAAACGGCCAGAAATGTTTAATATCATCAGGTATTGTATAGCAGGGGGCATCAAATGAATGGTATTTGTTGGAGGTTTGACTGTCTGTCTTTCTGTCTGTGTTACTGTCCGTCACTTTATCGACTGGTCTTTGACAGCAAGGAATTGATTTGTTTGTTGGTTTATTTGCTATTTTAGAATGGGGGTTTCAATGCTTTTTTCATGCATATGTTTGGCCTCTCTCTCTCTACTATAATGCCTGATCAGTTTCTTTTTTAAGTCAAATAAAATAAATCATTCATTATTTCATTCATCTTTAACAATTACCAGGTTTCTGGGTCAGAAGTCTCCACCATTGCCACCCAAATCACACTGCTCCATACTGTAAGCCTTCCTTTTGGTGGTGAGTCCACTGGGGGTTATCTGGGTTGGGACGTTGCATTGCTAAGAACACCTCAGTGGCAACCTGGCAGCCTGTGGATTCTAACCTGAAGCCTTGCAGACCCAAGTCCGCTTCCTGAACCGCTAGGCCACCACTGTCGCCATCAAAAGCTACATTAAAATAAAGACTAGACTAGTAGAAGTAGTCAGCGGCGGACAGATCAACCTCCGAAGCTGCAGATGTTCGTGATCCAAGCTAGTGCTATTAAAGACAGACTAATTCAGACAGGTTGCGTTGTTGTTTCCACCGTTTTCCGAAGACGTATGTAGATCTATTTGTTCCCGTGTCAGTAGCAGTCAGCGGGCAAATTGAAAAATCAATTCCAATTTAAATTATTGGAATCAAGAACTCCGAAGGAGTCAGAGATGAAAAAAAGAAAAAGGGAAAAAAAGCACTCCTCCTTGTAGATCCCTCTTTAATTGGAAAGTCATTTCTTCAGGGTATTCTAATGGTTCTGAGGGAAGATTGCAAAATAAAGTTGATGAGCTGAAGGGGGCGGAGGGAGGTGGGGTGATGGGGTCGGGGTGGGGGGGGTTAATAGCACACAGGCTGTGCGTGTGTGTTTGTTTGTCTGACCCGGTGAGTGTGTGTTTTTCTTCCCTTCTCTAACGTCTTCATTCTCCCCCTCCCTGATGACAGAGGCTCCAAATGAAGACTAATCCAAGGGGCTCACACACACTCACACATCTTCACACACACCCACTGCCTCTTGCCCGTGGTCACCGTCTCATCCATCTATCTGGGGGAGTGTCTCTGCGCTCCTGGGTCAAACTAAATTAACCAACCCTCGCTCACAACTGTAAAAAATGTAATTGACCTGATACCAAGCAGCACTGCTGCTCACTTCAACCAAAGTCACTTTGCATACCAGATGGAACGCCTCTAAAAAACAATATTTAACTCATAATCCCATTCTGGTATTAGTCACAAATATAAGAGCGCCACCTTCTGGCCTCTAAACCCCAAGTCACTTGATCTCAGAACATCCAGTGGACTCTCCATGAGGTCTATCTGCAACAGCCTGTTCTTCCAAGTCTCCCCTAACCTGATGTCAACATGATTGAGTGGTCTTGGAATGGAGAATTTTGGGAACACACATTTTAAGGCGTTCACATTCTGGAAGAACTGGAAGAACCATCCTTGCCTCCAGGTTCATGAGGGGATGGGGTGGTGCTGTGTGATTTGGGAGGTGGTTATGGACTGGTGTCCCCACAACCCAGTAGCACACACGTGAACAAAGATGGGTGGGTAGAAGGATGGGTTAAAGAAGGTTTTTCACTGAGGTTAATGTTACGTTGTGGATTTAAGACTTATCCTGAGACAAAAGTTTTGTCAGGTTTTCGCCAGTGTCATCAAAACAGTGAAAACCAAGGAATACTGGGGGTCTTTCAGATCTTGATATTCATAGAGTTTGGTTACGAGCAACTAGACTGAAAGGAACAACCAAGGAAACAGTATTGACAACAATCGGCTTGAATACTACTTGAGTAATGGAAAAACCTATCAGACCACCCATGCTTTCTTCAATTCCTTCTTCATTTTAATGGGCAGCACCACTAAAGATATATCACCTAGGGAATACAATGAGCAGGAAATCATGGAATGCCTAAAAGCACTGGTTTTGTCAGTACAATGTCATAGGTCGTGATGTAAGAGCTTGAGAGATTTGGTTACTGGGTTTGGTTAGGGGCAGTTGGTTGCCTAGGGGTTGAGGAAGCAGACTTGGGTCCCCAGCAAGGCCCCCAGTTTGAAATCCCCTACCGCCAAGTTACCGCTGTGGTGCCCTGAGCATGGTATCGTCTCCACTCACAGCTCCCCGGGCGCTCAAAAAGCTGCCTAACCCTAACCCACTGTTCACTTTGGTGATGGGTTAACTGCAGAGGTGACATTTCATTGTGTGTTGTGGTGTGAATTACAATGTCATACCTACTTGGCAGGTGAGACGCCATGAGCATGAATGTGGTTCACCCAGGGTGAGGCCCAGCCACTCGGTCTGGCTTTCCCTGTGAATTCCCCAAATGTGGAAATCGCTGCTTAATTTTCCGCGCCTTCCCCTGATTTCAAGAATTCTAGAATTCCCATAATTTTCATAAGGATGCTCCCAATGGATTATTGAAGTTCTATCTAAAAACTGAGGTCAATAATTAATCTGCCTCTGTGATATTATTGTTTTTTTTTTTTTTTAATGCAGCTCTTGAAGCAGAGCTCCATCCCTCTGGACGGCCTCGCTGACATTGAAGCGCCACAGTGTGGAGATATTTCTATTCAGGGAAACCTGTTGACACAGTTATCAGGCATCAAAGAGCCTGGTGCCATTGTGAAAAGCACACAGCAGTAATGGAGATGTTGAAGGGCGTGTTGGCCCCAAATATGACAAAAGGATGAGAGGATATGAGCGAGCGTTGACTAAAATAGAGAACACGATAATAAAAAATAAAAACCTGAGCTGCACTCTCTGGAGAGGGAGAGAAAGAGACGGAGGGAGGAGGAGGAGGAGGACGGGGGGGAGCTCGGCTCCATTTCCGCCTAAGAAGCGCAAAGTTAAAAGGTGGCCCCTGTACAAATGAAACTCAATTTCACGCCACATTATCCCTCCCTGTTCTCTTTCCTGGCCTTCATTTTCATTAAGAGCAGAGACAATCATAAATTAATAATTACTGCCGAATGTCTAAGCGCAGGCCGCGGTCCCGCAGCCCTCCCCGCGCCTCTGTGGCTCTTCCATGTTCACGCTTGCAAAATGTTAATTTAGGTAATGTGGCCTGGCCCTTGTCAGATAAAACTGTTTTGTAGTTTGGCTAATACATAATGGTCTATCTGATTAGGTGACATTAGTCCCATCTCTCAGTCTATCAGCCTGCACCGTCCTAATGTCTCTCTGCAGACTCGGGGCACCACTGACTTATGAGCGGACATGTTAAATGGCTGCTTTGCCTAAATGGCCAGCGTCTGCATGGACCTGATGATGAAGATGGAATTAGCAGGGTCGGGGTTAACGCTGTGTTTGACCCAAAGTATTAACGCAACCTAATTTAAGGCTCGTGAAACTTTTTTAATCCTCACTCTGTATGACTTAGCATGTGAAAAATTTCACCCTGGCTAAAAGAATGTAAAAGATATATACATGAATGTATATACCTTAATATCTATATAATGACTCCATACAGTGATTGCAGTGTAATTTCATAATGTGTGCTTTGGAGTAATGGTGAGTTGGGGACAGGGGGAATTATTGGATACTTTAATTAAGCTGATTTCACAAATTAAATAATGTGATTGACAAATTAATTTGAACATTTTTAATTAAAACACAAACCTCAGCCACTGAATGCTAGAAACAGGGCTTTGAACCAGAATCTTTTTCCATACATCAATTTTAACAACAATGGGCCAATATATATAAACAGACAGACACACACACACACACACACATACACATATATATATAAGGGTTGATTCTAGTTTTGTTTCTGTTCCGAGCTAAACGCCAAAATTTTAAGGTTTTCAAACCGGTTCAAAGCCCTGCCTAGAAACCAGCTATGAAGCAATGATGCTATTGACTTATTAGTTAGTCACTGATTAAATATCATGAGAAAAAAACAATGGAATGGGAATTGACAAAGAAATCGAACCAGCAATCCAAATCTATGAATTGCAACTGGCTTCAAAGCAACACCTTTTAGTTAGACATAAAGCAAAGTCAGTTTGCCACATATTCTGTGTGATACACCACTGCAGAAAATGAACCAGAAGGATTCCCCGGACCAGGGGTTGAGAGCCACAAGGTTTAACCAAAAGTAGATACAATGCAGTGCATCAATCTGTATAAAATACATTAACAGCGATGCTCTGAGGTTAAGATCATTACAGTAAATGTATCTGCATCATCAGTGCATGAGCATTCGATCAACACTGGTCTCTGCGATGGAGAAAATGTTGCGTGGAAAAGTCAAATGAAGAAAAGTCTCCATTTCAAAACCAACATTCATCCAGAGCAGTGTTCACCACTGAGTGTCTCCAAGACAATTTTTAGCA